>JBBCBC010000009.1:35015734-35444659 GCA_037126765.1 Stenogyne calaminthoides
ATTTTTCCAACTCCGATTATCCAAATTAAAATGTAATATATATATATACCAGAAATATATCAAAATTTCTGTAATTCTATAAACTATAAAGAAATCAAGTATAGTTGGCAAATCGTCCACGAAAGTAAAAAAAAAAACCTAAAAGTAGAGACAAGAGAATTTGCCTAAAGACCGGATAGCTAGTTAGGTTTCCGTAAAAAAACAAATCTTCCATATAGGGGTGTGACCAAACATATGTCAATTTAGAAATTATTATGTCCCACTAAAATTCGAACTCAATCAATATTTTTAAATTCGGAGTAATTATCGAATTGGACAATTAATTGGGTGACTTGGGTTACTAATTCGACAGATTAAATATAAAAATCAGATGACTTGAATATATTATATTATATAATATATGCATCATAAATTCAATATTTTGATCAATAGTTGCATAAGAAAATAAAATAAATGCTTGTTCGTTTATTTTTTATTTTTTAGAATAATTAATTGTTTTCATTTTAATTTTACTATAATTTATTTAGATTTCAAAGCTTTTATTTATATGATATCAATGAAATTTAAATAATACAAATTAATTCCTTTGTACTAGAATATATGTTATAAAGATGAAGTGTTATGAATGCAATTAAAAAAAAGGTATCATGTGTATATATCATTATATTTGTATATTTCATTACATTATTTATCAATAATAACTCAATGTCGATGGTGGAAAGACATATATGATATCTTTGTGAGAAAAGGGGTGAGAGGAATGAGGGATGAACTAGTGAGGGTTGTGTTGAGTGGTGATAAGAGAACATTCTCAGAAGATATTTGGATTGGAGCTACACCTCTAAAGGTTGTTTTTAACAAACTTTACAGGCTTAACAACAATCGGGGGAGGGTGTGTGAGTTCGGTAGGTGGGAGGGTAAGGAGTTGAAGTGGGAGTTGGGACATAGAAGACCTTTGAGAGAGAGGGAGCAGGTGTGGTGTAATGAATTATTATCTCTTATTAATTGGTACAAATTACAACAAGTAGGGGAAGACAACTGAAGATGGTCACAAAATTCGAATGGAATGTTTTCCACAAGTGCAGTGTATAAGAGTCTAACAGGAGAAGATGAACCTGGATTGGAACGTGACATGGTAAAAGTTTTCAAAAGACTTTGGCTATGTCATGTTCCAAGAAGAGTTCTAGCGATTGTTGGGGAATTAATTGCCCGTATCTATTCGAAATGATATTTAAATACAAATTTAATTCTTACAATTATTACTAGTATGGACTAATCCTATATTAATTCAAATAATAATTCCAACAACAATCATGCACATAATATAATCACCGTAAATCCTATGCATCCAAAATTTCTAGGAATTTACGCGGGCATATCTTTTGACAAATCAATGCGGAGAAAATGATTACCCGTTCAACGAACAAACCCAAAGTCATTCTCAAGTATTCCTACGTCCCTGTCCGATAATCCGGTGGGAGGATGCTCATGAACAATTAACAAAAGAAAAAAAGAAAAATATGTTGTACCACCTTTGTGGATTTCTAATTTTTACAACTCATGGAACTGTATTGGGGATGAAAAAATCATCCCCTATTTATAATGCTAAGAGTGGTCGAAAATTCGGCAAAATTTGGATATGGGAAGATCTTTAATTCTTGTGCAAAAAGTAATCTTGAATATATCCAATATATTCTCTTTCCCATAAATAAATTTTCCACAAAAATCTCCTCCCTTATAAATAGGCAAATTTCGAAAAAAAATTAGGAATAAAGAATCAAGATTTGATTTTCTGAATTTATGAGATAATCTTGTATTCCAAGAATACTTATCTTTTTCCATAAAATCTTTTCAAGAAAAATCAAGAAAATCTATCCTTTTCTTTTACCTATATTTTTCTAAAAATATGGAAAAATAAAGCAACAATATTTCTTTTATTTTAATCTCATTTTTCAGTTATTGGGCTACTTGAGGGGCTTTAGGAGAATTAAGATTGAGTCTTTTAATGGGCTCTGAATTATCAATATTGAGCCACAATATTGTTTAGCCCATTAATATTAACTAATTCCATTATAAAATTAATATTACACTATCCATCTTAATCCATATTACTGTAATATGGCTCCCGGTTATTATTTCTCGTGTTTAAGATTATTCAGTCCATTAATTAATTCAAGCCACTGAAGAAGCTTTATATTAATTAATATATTTTTCCTTGGAGTACGGTCAGCTCAACATTATTATCCATACCGGAAATAAATCTCACTTGCAATATTTAGTATGATAAAACTTCTGAGCCCATCAAGGTGACAAATTACTCAAGACGTACTTGCACACGATTCTCTGTATTAAATCTTAGCAATTGTCATGTAACTAATAATATTTGAATCGCATTGATTCTCTATCCAACATGAATCAAAGCAATAATTATTAATTGCACACAATCCTATTTAAGGGACAAATATTAAGAAATAACGAACCACTGAGGTCTAATTTTTCTACATTCAGTATTGAAGAATTTATCCTCGTTGTAGATAACATTCATTCATATTTAAGACAACAGTGATAAATAATTTATTTTCAGTAAATAAGATAGAAATTTAGTTTGGTTATACAAAGTAAAAGCATATTTTTCAGTATAACCCCAACAACGATCGTGTGGAAAGTGCTTAAAGAGAGAATGCCAACGAGAGACAATTTATCTCAAAGGGGCGGCCTACAGCAGCAAGACGACCTCACGTGCAGTATATGTGGCGAAGACGAAGAGACACAATCACATTTGTTTTTTGAGTGCAACTTTGCGCTCAGAATCTTGAATTCGTGTTACAAGTGGTTCAAAATCAATATGGTACCTCATAACGTTCCATATCGAAATCTTTTACAACATGGAAACTTGTTTAGGGACGAGAAGAAGGCAAAAAAAGGCGACAACTATATGGGCAAGTTTCATTTGGACAATATGGAAGGTAAGGAACGATTACATATTTAATAATATAGTTCCTGATCTCAAGAAAATATGCGAGTTAGTTCAAGGCAGGGCGTGGGCTTGGTTTTTTTTCGAAATTTTCAGCAAATGATCAACACCATTTCTCGAAATGGCCCACTGACCCAACAAATTGTTTCAAATAGGCTTAGGAATTTTTATTTTTTTTCAGTTCTGGAGTCTTTCTATGTGAGTGCTTTGGTGTATTTTGTTAGAATCGAGCGAGTGGTGTCTATTGATTCAAAAATTGATGTAATTATGTAACCCCTTGTACTCCCTCTTGATAGCCAAATGGATAGATGCTACCTTAGTAAGCATGTGGTGTGTGTTATGATTCTTGTTTTATTTCTTTCAATTTAAAAGTGTTTAAAAAAAATATTGTATACCTAAAATCAAGTCAATCAGTTCATCGAGTTTCCGGTTTAGTTCGGTTCTAAATCGATTCATCCCGGTTTCAAAGAGACTCGGCATACACTAAAAATTGGACTTGGATCGATTCTCGATCAAATCAGTCCAGTCCGGTCCGATCTTAAAAATATTAATTTAAATTTAATTTTGCTTGTATTAAAATTTTGATCTTCAATTTTTAAAGTGGATGAATGGTAAGTATAGGAAAAGAGTATCCCTTATATACTGAAGGTGAATCACCTCCTATCTCTATAAAACCTCTATTTCAAATTCTAAAAATACTATGAAGAGATATTTATGGTATTTTAATATTTAAATTTTAACCAATTTTTTTTTTAATAATCTTGGCATTTCAAGTAATTTATAAGTTTTAACTTATATTTCAATCATCAATTTTTAAATTTGGCTCATCCATCTATTGTAGATTATAATTAATACTAGCATGTATTCATATGTAAAATAGTATTTATATTATTAGTTTTAAATTATATATAACTTGAAACATTTAATTAATTTGAATAATTCAATATATAAATGTGAATAATTTTCTAATATTTTATGTGCATTTTATCATTTATTTCTTATTTTGTATTCGTATAGACAAAAAAATCGTAAGAGACGAGGTACAAACTAAAGCAAATCAACACCCTCCTTCACAAAAAGTGTTAAAATGCCATTGTCCAAATTAGATTCCATCTCACCATGAAACCGTATCACGCAAACTCATTTTTAATTGTAATATATTTTTAATTATGTAGTATATTGACTCTTAAGAAATCTATTATTATTTTATAATATAATTTTATTTTGGAGTTTTATCAATTCAGGGCCTGAAAGATGGTAAGTCTATCAATTTAAGGCTTGAAAGATTTTTCCTATTCAAAACCTGAAAGATAGAAAACTATCAATCCAGTGACTGAAATATATAAACTATCAATTTGAGGTCTACACATTTTAAGGTCATGTTTGTCACTAAACCCTAAACCCTTAACCGTAAACCCTAAACCCTAAACAATAAACCCTAAACACTGAACCATAAATCCTAAACCCTAAAAATAAAAAAGTAAGGACATGAAATAAAGACATGAAATATAAGTGTAAACATGACCTTAAAATGTGTGAGCCTCAAATTGATAGTTTCTATCTTTCAAGCCCTGAATTGATAATTTTCTATCTTCTAGGCCTTGAATCGATAGAAAAAAAAAATTCAAGTCTTAAATTGATAGATTTACTATTTTGCAGGCTCTGAATTGACATTTTTCTTTTTATTTTCTATTCGCGTAATACGGGAGCTTATAACCTTAATGCAATATCAAAATTAATAACAAATTATAGCATCATACTGAATTTAAAGTTTTAAGCCCATATTTTTTCAACATGTATTAATAATGACATCGCGCTCCCAAAAGGGGTAAATTGCAGATCTGGTTCTAAAAGATTGAGTCCAAAATAGTTTTGATCCCTATATTTTAAATTGATAATTTTTTAGCAGTTTTAGTCCCAATCGTTGGTCAAAGAGTTATTCTCCTGTGCACCCCATGCATCAATTGAAATTGGTGCAATTGGATTCAATTTTAATTTGGATGAACTATGCACTCTAAACTCTAACCCCTAAACAATGAACATTAAATCATATATGAACCATTCGGGTCGGGTGAACCATGAACCACTTGGGCCGATTGAACCATGAACCACTTGGGCCGATTGAACCATGAATCACTCGGGCCGGGTTTGGGTCCGGGTCGAGGGAAAAAAAACCTAAAATTGAAATTAAAATTAAAAGAAAATTGAAATTGAAAAAAAAAAAAACTAAAACTGAAAATATAAGAAAAATATCTCCTAAAATTAAATTGCACCAAATTAATTTGATGCAAATGGTGCACAGGAGAATTTGTCTTAGTCAAGTGGATAGAAACCGTTAGTTGACCAAAACATCATGGGACCAAATTTACAAAACAGAGGAAATTGTTTACAAAACTTAATTAATTATATATGTAATTAACATGAATTTATAAATTATAAATTAATTATAAAATTATATATATGTGACTAGAAAATACAAAAATGTATTTTTGTAAACTAAATAATATTTTATACACACACCAACCAATACTTGTCGTCAAGAAAAATCGCAAAAATTAAATTCAATATTTTTTTATCACGTAAATTTATATAAAATACATAAAAATCATAAATTATAATTGTTGCAGCCTATAAAGTATAAACTCTAATTTATTTAAAATCGAAAAAATATATATTTTATATAGTTTAACATATAAAAATAAATATTTTCAAACCAAGGTATAATTTATGTATAATCTAAATTTTAAAAAAATATAAATTAATTTATGTAAATTTTAAAAATTACACTAAAAAAGAACAAATTAATTTTTTTGGGACCAAATCTGTAATTTTTTTTGGGACTAGATCTGCAATTAATGGCGCATGTGACTTACTTCCGTTAAAAATAGACGGAAAAATCTTATGGAACCAAATTTATCGAAAAAATATCATTTTACAATAGGTTCATTCTCTTGGGACCAAAAGTGCAACTTATCCCTCCCAAAAGTATCTTCCTTTTTACGTATTTTGCAATTTCGCCTTCACAATTTTCTTAATTAATACTCAATGACTTTTAAAAAAAATTAAAGCAAGGAAATTTCATTAATTAATAGTTAAGAATCAGTCAGTACTGATCAATAAATCGGACATGGTTAAATACTCCGAAGGAATGTCAACGAATGGTCACAACAAGTATGCATAGGGAAAGAATTTCATCTCATCTAAACGCTCGAATTTATAAAGATGTGCGAAATTAATTTATTTTTTTAATTTCCCTCAACACTCCCCCTTACTCGTGGATCGAATCATTGCATCTGCCCTCTGGGAGGAGAACCAACGAGTTGACAATTTTAAATGGGTGGAGTGCTTTCCACGGGAATCGAACCCAGGATCTGGGCGAGCCTAAACTCTGATACCATGAAAGAATTTCGTCTCATCTAAAAGCTCGAACTTGTAAAGAGGTGAGAAATTAATTCGTTTATTTAATTTCTCTCAATACATAGACATAATTGTAAGAGACACAGTTGCATGAGACAGACTCATAGTGAGACGGACATAAGTTGGACATTAATACTTTAACACTTTGGGAGGAATGCGTGTAATTTGTGTTAAGTTGTATCCCGCCTCATATGAATCTTTGTCTAATTTGTAAATAGAGAGGATAACTCACATAATTTTAACATGTACAAATAAATTTAAATTAAAAAATAACTAAAATAATATAAATAAAATTTCATCATACCAACTATTCAAAATAAAAATAAAAATAAAAATTCACATCCATTCACACTTTTATTTTCAACAAACATATCACATCAACTATAATCAGTACACTTTTTCACATCCAATCACACTCTCATTTTCATAACTATTCATTCAAAAGAAAAAATTCTCATAAAAGTGAAAAATGAAAAAAAGGTGGTACATCCAAGCACAACCTAAATCTCTTGTGCTCCATCCTGCATCCCAAGTTGTTTAGTGAAAATAGTGGTATTTATCCAGAAAAAATTGATACTATTATTTAAAAGTGCATTTAAATTAATGGTGCATGCACACAGTACATACAAGATTAAGACAATAAAGAGTTATTCACTCCTATTTATTTATTCGTCATTTTTATAAAAAATAATTGTCATTTTATATTAATTTAGAAGATTATGACCTTCAACTTGCTTCTTATGATAATATGCATTAATGATCATGTAATTTAAAAAAAAAAAAGGTAAAATAACAACATTAAATATATATTTATTGCTATTTAATTTTTTAAATTCTATAAAATATTTTAAACGGCAAATAAAGTGGAACGTAGTGAATAATTGATCAGAATGATGGAATACAGATAAAAACTATAGAAAAAACGGAAAATAAGGAAAAATCGACTAGATGGGCTTCTCAACTACTTTAATTAATCTCTAATGGAATACAAATAAAAATCAGTTCAGTTCCTCTGTGTCACTTTTTTGTGTTTCAAAATTATTTTACCTCCTAGATCTTTAATACATTGACCCAGAATTATGGTGGTTCATTGTATATTTTTATACATTCCACATATCATTAATCTAGATTATGAAATACATAGTTAAATATCATTTTTTGAACCGATGATATCATGGCAATAAAAACTATAGAAAAAGCGGAAAATAAGGAAAATTCGACTAGATGGGCTTCTCAACTACTTTAATTAATTGTTTATTTATTTGAGGGGCCGAGACTAATTTAATACACATGATTATAGTTACAAGTTGGTATTGAAAACTGGGAAGAGGACGGTGCCCACATCACCGATAAAGTGGAATAGCTCAAGTCAGGGACGAATTCAAAAATTACATCAAAGCCCCATGGGTTCAATTTATAATATATTATAATTAAATATATTTTCAAATTTTTTATATATTTTTTAAAATTATTTAAACTAAATATTTTTATATTAATATAGTAAAATAAATTTGATAAACATATTTAAAATGTTAATTGTACATTTATATTTTTCTCTCTTTCTTACCTGAAGAATAATAAGAAAATTTTCATGAAAAAAAAGACACTTTGAAATTAGCCAAAACTTGTAGGTTATGTCTGTTGGGGAACGTTTTGCCCGAATCTATTCGAGGTGCAATTTAAATACAAATTCAAATTATTTAATTATTACTAGCATGAATTAAACCTATATTAATTCAAATAACAATTAAATATCCAACAACAAATCATGCATATTAATTCCACGTAAATCCTACTCATGCGGATTCTAGGAGTTACGTGAGACGTACCTTTTGGCGGATCAAATGGCTAGAGAATATGAGTACCCGTTCAACGAACAAACCCAAAATCCTTCTCAAGTATTCTCACGCCCTTGTTCAATAATCTGGTGGGAGGATGCTCACGAACAATTAATAAAAGGGAAAAGGAAAAATATGTTGCACCACCTTTGCGAATTTATAATTTTTTCAATTCATGGAACTATGTCGGGGGATGAAAAAAATATCCCCTATTTATAATGCATTTATAATGCCTAAGGAGGACGAAAATTTAGCATTATATATTGGGCTTATGGGAAATTTCATTTTATCTTCCCAAGATACAATCTTGAATATATCTCATATATTCTATTTTTTATAATTATCTCCCAACAAAATCTCCCCCGTATTTATTATATGGGATTTTCGAAATATACAATGAAATAAACAAGATTTGAGATTTCTTGGATTTATGGGATAATCTTGTATTCCAAAAAACTTATTTTTTTCCATAAAATCTCTTCAAGAAAATCAAGAAAATCTTTTTCTTTTTTCTTCCTACAATTTTCGAAAAACATGGAAAAATAAAGCAACAATATTTCTTTTATTTTAATCACCTTTTTCAGTTATTGGATTTTATATTGGGCTACTTGAGGGGCCTTTAGGAGAATTAAGATTAGATATTCCAATGGACTTTGAATTATCAAATATTGAGTCACAATGTTATTCAAGCCCATTAATATTAATTAATTTCACTATATAATTAATATTACACTATCCATCTTAACCCATATTAATATGGCTCCCGGTTATTATTTCTCGTGTTTAAAATTATCTAGTTCATTAATTAATTCAAGCCACTTAAAAGCTTTATATTAATTAATTTTTTTTTCCTTGGAGTAAGAACAACTCAACATTATTATTCATACCGGAAACTAATTCCACTTGCAAGATTTGGTATGATAAAACTTCTGAGCCCACCAAAGGGACAAATCATGCAAGACGAACTTGCACACGATTCTCTATATTAAATCTTAGCAATCGTCATATAACTAATAACATTGCCCAAAGCACAAAGTATGGAATCACATTGATTCTCTACCCAACATGAATCAAAACAATAATTATTAATTACACACGATCATATTTAAGGGACAGAGATTAAGAAATAAAGAACCACTGAGGTCTAATTCTTTCACATTCAATACTGAAGAATTTATCCTCGCTGTAGGTCATATTCAGCGCATCATAATGCACTAGTGTAATCTCTTGGTCAAGACAAGTCAATTTGAACCTTACACTTCAACCTTTCACGATGGATTGTTCATTTCCATCTAGGTTGTGAATTTTGTACTTTATTTACAAGGAACTGTTAATGTGATATTCTGTGATTTGGTATCACCACATTAACTACAATGTAATATGTACTATTTATTGAACAGTTATGCAGTATATATATATATATATATAACATTCATTCATATTTAAAGCAACAGTGATAAATAATTTAATTTCAGTAAATAAGACATAAATTCAGTTTGGTTATACAAAATAAAAGCATACTTTCCAGTATAACCCCAACAATGTCTTGTATGCACCCGGGTGCACCGTGCACTCATAATGCATATATAGAAGCGTACAACTTGTTATGCTGAAAAACATGACTTATTTACACAGAAAAGTACAATTGTTAATATAAGAACATAGTTGCATAATTATGTTTGAAATGGTTACACATTTCTATTTTGTATAGTTGCACGCTTTTAAAATGCACTATGAATGCACGGTCCACCCGAGTGCACATGAGACCCACCCTAACTTCTCTCATCAAATTAAAAATAAATAATTATATATACATATAAAATATTCAAGTAGGGCCAGGGGAACCCAGTGACCTCATGGCCCCCATGTAGGTCCGTCTATTGCTCAAGTTGTTAGAGCATCACTACTTATTGTCGTAAAGTTATTGGTTTGAATCACTGTTTATACAATAAAAAAACAAATTGATATTAAACCTTTAATTTTGATTTTTTTTTAAAAAAACTAGTAACTCATGCCCGCTTTCGTAAATCTATCATTCTATCCACCACATATGTACTCTCCTAAAATAAAATTAAATATGCGGTTCTTTAATTAAAAAATATTATTATTCATAATATATAATATATTTAATAATAAAAAATATAATTATGTGCATAAATGCACTAAATATGAATTAATAATTGTTTAGGTTGTATATTAGTATATGCTTGCTTAAATAGTTATTGGAATGAAATCATTCTATTAAATTCTATCTATTCTGCAATTAATTCACGAATTTCTAATTTAAATTTGAGAGAAAATTTTGCTTGAAAAATTAGTTCGGTAGTTTAAATGTAATAAAATAATAGTTTGTATAGTTTAGTACAACAAAAAATAATTAGGTGGTTTATATATAATTTCAGTGATATATAATTTAGTGGGTTTAATGCAATTAGAAATAAATATGATGCAAGAAGTGCAAGGTTCAAACTTAAATATTGCAATTTTTTTTAATTAAACTACACATTAAAATGTCACATGAATATCACATATTAACTACAAACCAATTAAAAAATGACACATCAATTCAATAAAATGTGATAACTTATCCAAATTAACCTCAAGATGTACACATCATCAAAATGAACTCTCTATTAGTAATATAGAGGATATGCAAAAATGGGTTTCATGTGCATTAAATATATCTTGTATCTTATAATGTATTTTAAAATTATGTAACTTATTGTACCGAAATATGCAATTTATTTATACT
This sequence comes from Stenogyne calaminthoides, assembly GCA_037126765.1. Lineage (NCBI taxonomy): Eukaryota > Viridiplantae > Streptophyta > Magnoliopsida > Lamiales > Lamiaceae > Stenogyne > Stenogyne calaminthoides. Next base: position 35,026,716 of record JBBCBC010000009.1, read on the forward strand.
GAACTGTGTAACTTGTTTTCCATATTAATAGTTACACGGTTCGGTGTAAATAAATTGTATATCTCAATGCAACAAGTTGCATGATTCTAAAATACATTATGGAGTGCATGGTGAACATGATGCATATAAGTCTTTAACCATTATACACTTAGGTGTGCGGGGGAAGTCATGACTTCGAAATCCTATGGATTTAAAAATTCTGATGAATAGTAAAAATATGTGTTTGTTTTGGAATTTTGGTAGGGTGAGATTTTTGTTTTATATCAAATCAATATGAAATAGTGATTAATGTGGTATTATTATATTGTATTGAGTAAGAGAAAAGTAGGAGAGAGAATAAGTGGGTGGAAGAAAAGTGGTGATATGATTGTATTGAATTTTGTGAAAATAGGTGTATAGGTATATTTTATAGGAGTGAATTTAAAAGCTGAATTTGAAAATCTCCAACTAGTATGTGACTTGGATCGCAAAATCCTAAGTCCATCCAGGTGAGTCCCAAAATAAACATACCCTTAAGGTTTGTATTTGGATTAACATATTTGAAACACAGATTTATAAATGTCTGTTTCAATTAAAATATTAAAAATATTTGAAATAAATATTTATAAGCAAGTCATGCAATTCTCACCGTGTATGGATGAAATTATTTTTATTGAAAAAAATCGTAATGATGATGGAAAATTGATCAGTAGGTAATCTTTTTATTTTCAATCATTTGCCATCTCGTATGCAAAGCTTTAATTATCAGTTTTTCTTTTTTATAACAATGAAGAATAAATTCTAGCTAAGAATACATATATAAGGGCATTCCCAACATAGCGTTACATCTTGCGCTACCACTACATGTAGCGCAAGATGGTGCTCCAATAGCGCGCTACAATTTCGCGCTAGTGTAGTGTAGTGCAAGATTCAAAACTACATGTAGAGGGTACTATTCATCACACTACATCTTTTCTTTTTTGTTTTCATTTATTTTTAATACAATTTACATTTTATCATTTTTCATTTTCATTATTATTATTTGTGAAAATTATTATTTATTACATTTACAATGTAAAATTATTTTAAACTAAATAATAAAGTTCTAGATAAATAATTAATACACACAAAATACAATAAATTAAAATACATAAATCACAAAATAAATTACATTGTTCATAATTAAATTGCACAAATACATTAAAATACATAAAATGCTAAAACAAAATACATAATTCATAATTAAATTACACAAAATACATTAAAATCCGAATCATGATTCTTAAGCTAAAAAAGTACGATACTTGAAATTAAACGCCCTAATTAAAAATGACCGAGATTACTTCCTAACTCGGAGGCCTAGATAACAATATCGTTTTTTATTCAATTTCTTGTATCGTGTGTATTTGTTTTATCTTTGAAGTGTTATTGTTATGTTTTTAATATGTATAGTTGTATTTTATCATGAAATTTAATTTAATGTCATTTTATAAATTTTGTTTTTTTTATATACATAAATATGTAATAAAAAATAATTATATTTGAAAATAATTAGAGTATAAAATTTATTAAGTTTATAATTGTATAATGTATTAATTAAGTTTAAATTGTATAGTTTAATTTAATAAAAATTAAAAATAATATATATTGTGTAAAATGTAGCGTCAACGATTGGAGATAAAATCGAATGTAGCGCGGACTATTACGCTACACTAGCGCGAAATAGTGTAGCGTTAACGGTTGGGAATGCCCTTATAGCTAGCCATATATATTTGATAATAATAATTATTATATTGTTGGAAAATTAAGTGTATACTTTTAGCATGTCGGCCACTAGAATGCATGCATGGACTTTGATCCGGGCCATGCACATATTAATATTACTATAAATTAACTTGGGAAAGTCGCTATAGTTAATTAGGAAACTAGTCGGCAACAACTTCATGATCAGACTTTTGGAAAAAAAAATCCACACGTAAGCGATGACCTTGATCCTTATACTTGATTGACGGAAATCACTTAATTTAATAATTCTATCATCTTTAAAGAATTAGTGTTGATTGCAATTTGCAAATTCTCATAACTGGTCTGATTGAATCAGTTGAGGGGCCTTAATAAGGCTTTTATTGTTTACGAGAAAAGATTTAGCATACACATTTTGCATTATTCCCTGGATAGGTGTAGTTTGGACCATTTGGAATAAAAGAAATGAGTGGGTGTTCGAAAGAAAAGAATTGGATGCTATAAGAACATCAAATGAAATTATAGCAAGAATTTTGTCATGAATTACGGCAAAAAAGACACAAGATAGGGAGATTCCTTGTGATTTGGGAAACTAATCATTTTTGTGTAACGGGGGTGTACCCCTTGTACCCTACTTTTTAAGTAATGAATTCTTATTTGGCTGATAAAAAAAAAAAAAGTGGTCCGTGTGCTTTCTTGCCACGATAGTAATTCCAAAAACAACTTTGGCTCCGTCATTGCCGACAATCTTACTAAAAATAATTTGGACGTGCTATTAACAAGTTAAATTTTGAATGAATGTATACTTAAGATGATAATTGATTTCTTAATATATTCTTAATAAATGTTTGTGTTATTATAAATATTTTAATGAGTTTCAGGGGTTAATTTGAAAGAAATATAATAATTTACAATGAAAAAGGGAAAAATGTTAATATTTAATTTGGAAATAAAATGAAAGATCAAAATATTTTTTTAAAACGGAATATACAATATATAAAAATAATTAGGGAGCAATTTTGTGGGAAATTGGTAGTTTTATTAATTTTACGTGGCGTTTTCATTATTGTGGTGTGCTTGATTGAAGACAGGGGCGGAGGTATGTTGTTGCTTGGGGGGGCCATGACCCCCCCACCCCCTGCCCCACTACTACCCCACTCGGCCACTCCTAAATTAATTGTTCATTCTAATATTCAAATTAAGCTTAACTTTCATTTGTGCATTGTTTTTCTATTTAATTTCATGTAATTATCCATCATTTTATTGTAATTAATATATGTTATTTATTTTGAATGGCTACTATAAATTATTAGCAACTAACCCAATTAAGTCCTTTTTATTTTTTGTGTGAAGTTACTAAAATAATTCTTTGTTATTAATAATTAATGTTAACATATTTTATTTTTAATATAAAGTTAACATGATTTAATTGTAATACGGAAATTTTCTTTACTATTTGCTAATGCATATTTGAAAGATAGTTGCTAAAAATATATTATAAAATTAATTGAGGTATGATACGTCAATGCTAATTTCACACATAGAGTAATTTTATTATCTTCATATAAAAATTTTAATCAACCGTTTGTTGTGTATCTATTGGCCCCCCTCAACGATTTATCCTGGCTCCGCCCCTGATTGAAGACATGCAAGTAGTTCATAAAATTGAGGAAATAATTTTCCTTCCTCACAAGTCACATCACTCTTCCAGAACAGAATATAAGAAGAAATACAATTAGAATCATGGGTTAATAATAATAGCAACATGTATTATTGTCATTTTTATAAATTGCAATTTACACTGTTTTTTTTTAACAAATTACACTCTGTAATAGTAAAAATTAACATATCTCAACCTCGACTCATATTTTTGAAAATTTTCTAATGAATTTCTTCAATTTGATATTTGCTAAAATACTTTTTTGTATTATGATATATACTTCAACATATCATTTGTAAATTATATTAATCTGAAAGTTAAAAAAAAAAGAGTGTCTGGTTGGAATCGACCACGTTTTACTAATATATGTTATATTTTGTTTTAAAAAAATAGTACATATATTGCAATTTGTAAAAAGACCAATAATACAAAACGGAATTAGTAATTAATCCTAGGGTCAAATACAAAAATTAAAGTGTATTGACGAGCGTAAATGTTTGTAACAAAGAAACCTAAGTTTCAATAATAGCATTAAAAAGTATATCCCTTTATTCACTAATTGATGTGGGATAAAATATAAATTTTTATTTTAACACAAGTTCAACAATTCAAACACTTTCATCTCTCAAGCTATTTGTAAAAGAGTCCAGACTTATAATATAGTATTGTTTTAGATTCCTTATTTATTATTTGACTCGTGTTTTAGCGAACGAGATTGTTTATTAGTATATGAAATGATAAATTGACTTTTAAGGAAATGTATGATAGATGAGGAGTAAGACTATTATACCCCACCTTAAAAATCTCTTTATCATTTTAAATACTAATAAATAACTCGTTCGTTAAAACACGGTACAAGACGGAGGGAGTATATAACATATATAATTAATTTGAAGGCCAGCAGTTAGTTAAAAGAATGTGGCTCTGTTTAAGATGAAAATGGAAAGAATCTGGAACTAAATTATGAATAGTTGAATAGTTTGGAAGAGAGAATATCTAGCTAGTTTTGTACGAGAAAGATTTGTTGCTTAAGAACAAGGCAACCCCTCATCCTCATCCATCCATATACATTCCCTTTTAACGTTCACTTGGGCATCACGTATATGCATGTTCAAATTATTTTTAATTTAAATTAAAGAATGAAGCTAACTTTCTGCACAGATTCATATTATTTCATATAATATACGCATTCTGTAAAAATTCAAGCCCATTTATTATTATTATTTTATTTTTTTGAAAGGGTCCATTTATTATGAGTGACACTTGTGCACCAATTGCACAAGACGCAATTGAATTCAATTTCAATTTGGATGGATAATCTACACTCTAAACATTAAATAATGAACTCTAAATCATAACATATTCGGACCGGGTGAACCATGAACCACTCGGGTCGGGCCCTGTAAAAATAAAAACCGAACTGGCAAAAAATTTTTAAAAAAAATTTGAATTGAAATTCAATTACACCAAATCAAAATTGGTGCAAATGGTGCACAAGAGAATTTGCCATTTATTATTTCAAAAAAAAAAAAGAAAAGCAGGTACGTGACAATTGATTTAGGTAGCAATTTTTTTTTTTGATCGGGCAAAGTTAGATGTTAGTTATTATTATTGATTTAGGTAGCAATTATTTGTGTCATCATATTTTTTCACGTTTTCTATAAGCTCTTCAATTATACAGGCTAGCTATTACCTCGCAAATCGCAATATTATTGCGACGATATATGATAATTATATTAAGCAACGGATATTAAGAATGAGTATATCTCTGATGAAACTTATTTATAATATGAAAGTTATATTAATATATTTATAAATTAATATTATAATGCTTATTAATTTAGTATTTTAATAATAGAAAAAGAGTAAAATATTGTATTTTAAAATTATTATAAATAAAAATTTCATATACATTTATTTTTTTAATTCCAAAATTTTATTATATAATTATTATTTTTAGTATTTTCTTGAGTTATATGAGTATTATTTTATTTTATTGATTTAGTTGTGATTTAAAAAAAAAATCAAGTGACCCCAATAGTGAAATTTAAAAATATTAATTACTTGATCATATTTAATATTGTGATAGTCAAACCTTCAAAAAATCAAATTTTAAACAAATATTCAACACTTTGAGATACCAGCACATGAGAGTTAAAGCAATCCTACAAACGACACCTTAACAAAAATGAATATAATGCCTAACCAATTTAAATTCTCATATATATATCAAGCAACATTCATGTGATGCTATGTCTGTTGGAAATTTACTAATATGTACAAAAGTTTGATGCAAATTACTATTATCCACAAACAATATTGAACATTTAGTCAAAATTACACAAAAAAATGCAAATGTACATATATATGTGCAATTATTTTGTACTTATTAGTAAGTTGTAATTTTAAAATGTAACTATTAGTAAGTCGCATTAGTAAATTATGCTTTCAGAAAACTAAGTTGAATTAGAATTCGAGTAATTAGATAGGTATTCTTGCTGTATTTTATAATCCAGGGTATGAAAATGCAAATTTGCGATCATTTCTCTATCAACTTTGCTTTCAAAAAAGCAATTATTTAATATATACATATATGACAAATTTATAATCAATACAATTAGGTGGTAAAACACAACCTGTTTTCCTTTATACCTATCAATTAAATTGTCTGAACTAAACACTCGAGCTGTAATAATTTGGTCGGGAATAACCAGAGAAAATAATAGTTTGATTAAGTTTATGGAAAAAGTAGCAACTTTGCTTGATTATATGGAAACAAGAACTGTAATCAATTTTGACTTTTTTAACCTTCTTTAGCATCATCTTAGACAAAATGTTTTGTCTTACACTTCGGAGTAAACTTTTTCATAAAAGCAATCTTGGACAATATTTAATTAAAAAATTTGGCCAAAATGGTCATATGTGTGTGAAATAATTTCATACTCCCTCCGTCTCATATTTATTTTTGTTTATCCCTTTTATAGAACGGTCTGTCTTATACTTGTTTGCTCTTTTTCATGAAATGAAAATTAAAGACAATAAAGCAATTATCCATTTTTTAATTATCTTCTCTCAACATCTCAAAATACAATTCATGTTATTACTTTTACTTTCAAAAAATCATCCACTTTAATAATAAAGTAAAAATGATTACAATATCCTCAATTAAAAGTCATTTTATCACTTTAAATATTAATAAATATTTTTTACATTAAAACTCGCAGAAAATAAAAGGGTAAATAAATATAAAACGAATGAAGTATTATTTTGTAGGGGTGACCATTAATTTCTCAAAATCACCCTAACCGCCCGCACCAAGCCGCATTGCATCGCCATTGACAAATTTTTTCAATAAACCGTGATTAATTTTTTGGTACAAAATCGCACCGTAAAGTCGGTGCAATTTCAAATTTTCATTGCAAACCGCACCACATAGTTGCAATAATAATTTAAATCCGACATCCTATATCTCTAACCCTCATTCTTCAACTAAGTCCACAAGGTAACAAGTCATGTTCATGATTTTTCTAGTTTTATACTTAGCTGTTATAGATAACAAGCTCATAGTTGTATATATATTATTTTCAACCTCTTTCAATATGTTTTTTTTAAGAGTTTGACCTCTACAAATTAATCATAACGTTATGGTGTTCAAAGATATTATTTCATTTTTCAATTCCATATAAACTTTTTCAACTTAAACCATTTTATAGAACATTATTTAATCAAATGTGTTGTCATTAATTTAAATAGACAATAATATTTTCTACTAACATTTATGTTGCTTTAAAACCGTCAAATCACACCGTGGACACCTCTATTATTTAGAAGCTCAAATTTTTTAAAAAATGTAAAATTATTTTATTTGTATTAATTTTCTAAACTCCCCTCCCTTGAATGTAGGCATGAGCCAAATGCCCTAGTAGGCTAGTACCATAAAATAATTTTACTTTTTTCTTCTAAAAGCTCATACCTCGGAGTTATCTCTATTTCACTATTTACATATGTAAAAACCCAGCCTTAATTATCACTCCTTAATTACGAGTGTCATTTCATAATAAAATATTATAAATATATTTATTCACCATTGCTTACACATACTCTTTTTTCAAGTATATGTATGCGCTAAAAAAATTCAGAAAACCTGGTGAAAAAATTGTTATTGAGCTTAGGAACTGAGTCTCAGGCTCTCAGCTGTATTTTAAAAAGCAGGTTGGATCGGTTCGACCGCTAAGCAATAAGCCCAACGAACGGCTCGAAAACCTTGGACTGTGTGCCCCTAAAAACGTCTGCAAACCGGCCAAAAGCGGGTCGAACTGATCACTGTTCGGACCGGTCACCTCGGCGCTTTTCTAGTATTTAGGGGAAAATGTTATGATTTTTTTTGGTATTTTTCTTATTCAAATTCTAATTAAAATCTCATATTAGATCAATTAAATATGCTTTAGTATTACTAATATTTGATTTATATTGTTTAAATTGAATTTTAAATTGCAATTTTGGATGCATATTTATTTAATTTTTAGGGTAACTTATTTATAGGATATACTATTACAAAGTAAAAAAATATAAATAATATTTATTATTTATATATTACGTAATTGTGATGTCATACCGGCTCAATTACTTTGATAATGATCGGATCTGCTCGGACCCGATCGAACCCAATCTGACCAAAAGCGTTAAGGTTGTCCGATTCAACGTCCGCTCCCTCTTTTAAAAGATAGAGTCGGAGGACTTTCCATTAAATTATAATTATATAATTTTACAATAGGAACTCAATTCATGGAACGCTATACTCTAGAAACAATTAACCTACAATTATTTAAAAATGTGATATTAATGCTTTGTTCATGCATGCTACACTCTACGACATTGTACACGTGTTGCGTAGGTTGAATGTGACTTTTGTCATTTTATTGAAAATTACTGTTGAACAAAAAAATTATATGTGCAGTTTATTGAAAAAAATTAATAAACACGGAGTCTACTTAATGGACCTTCGGGTAGTATATTATAAAGATAAAGTTCATATAAATTAATCACAAGATCCTTTAATCTCAACGTACTTGCATACTTTTAGATCTTGTTACATATACCACGTGGGACATGCACGTGCATCATATGAGGGTTATTAAAAGAATAAGTATAAATAAATAATTATAATAAAACTAATTTGAGTACTTTCGTGCGATTGGCTTTAATATTCCTACTAAAAGCATGAGCCACTTCTCTATACACGTAAATCATGCAAATTTGAAAAAGTTCGTCGTTACAATTTATTTTTTTACTACTTTAGTCTATTGCAGAAAAAAGTTTGAGCGACAAACTAATTAGCTATCCACAACTTTTCATATGTTTTAACTAGCTTCTTTTAGTGGGCTCTTTTTAGTAATTATATAAAGATAGTACATAGATTAGAGAGTACCATGGTGAATTACTCCATATATCAAATTATTTTGTTTATAGAATTAAACTAAATTTTACTTATTTAACAGTGGCGAATTACCAGTTTTAATAGTATCTTACGTACAGACAAAAAACATCAACAGATTTTAACACAATAAAGTTTAATGTAATATATAGTTCATCCATTCCACATTCAATATATTTTTCATTTATTGTTTACACAGTATTTAATAAGAGTTGTGTAATAATATTTGAAGAGATAAAATAATTTTTAGCTAAGAATATTTTAGACCTTTTTATTTTATTATTAAAATAAATGAGATAACAAAATGACATTTAAGAATGACAGAAGCGCGGCGAGTACTTAACTAACCGAACCTGTCTCACTCTTTGAACGGGATAACGGGTTGGGTCAACCCGTTAGGCCGTTACGAGTTGTTGGATGTAGCAATTTATTATTGAAAAATTAAACACAATACATTTTTAGATATATTACATATTGCATTTCAAATTATGTCATCAAATATCTAATGACCTAAATATATTTATTAAGTGCGCTAAAAAATATTTATGAGGTTGAATTATTATTTATATATATATATATATATAATATATTAAACAGGGCACATGATCAGAGTAATATCTTGACCCACCCACGGCCATCTCATCGTGGGACATGAAGCTGGCCTATCCAAACAACACAGTTTACACAAGTCAGAATGAGACGGTTAACATTGTCATTCTATATTTATTTTTAATTTCACCCACCAATTTTTCGATATCATTTATTTTGATTCAGATAGTATATGATTCGGAGGTTGGGCCATTCTGTAAGAGTATTCCACTGTCTATTAAAAGTGTGCCCACTTTTTTTATTTGTCTGTCTATTAAAAGTGTGCTTGTGTTCATTCTTTTTGGACATACTCATTTTATCTCTATATTTTAACTATTACTTAATTAATTCTATATTATTATTCAAGATTTTACTCCGTAAAATTAACTCTATTTATAAATAAATAGGCTACAATCTTATATAATATCTTTAACATATCTACTTTATCTTTCTTTTTTTTAATTAATGTCCAAAGTATGTAGCACAATTTTTATGAACAAAAAGAGTATATGATTTGGGAAACACATTTATATGAGAAGAGATAAATTTATAATAAAACGACGTATAATTTGAATATAAAATTTTAACATTTTAAAAGAAATGATGTTAGTTTTATATTACTCCTTCCACTCTTAAAATCGTCTCAATTTTTTTCTATGATTGGAGGGGGAAGGCACTGACAACCCATACCCTCTAAACTGAGGATTCTATCAGAAAACTTTTGACCTCCCATCAACATATTCTGGGTATTTTTGGAATTTTATTCCAAACTTGTCGGCTTGTCTACCTGTTTCAATACAAAAACCCATTCCCTCAGCAGGTAAATTATAAGCGACGATATTAAGGTACAATACATTAAATTAATTGTTTTCGGGGTGAGATTTATAAAGTCAAATTTGTAACTAAATTTTCTTTAAATACATGTAAGCAACGGAATATTTTTTTTAATGATCAAATCATCTCATATATTTTATTATTGATGACAGAGTAATGCGACTCTCCTTCTCAGTTATCTCAACGAAATAAGAAAATGGTCAATTGGTCATACATGAATTTCATCTAAAAAGGATTTCAATTCAAAAGATGTCACATATTTCTAGAGCATGCAGCCTTCGATTTGGACTCGTAAACGAAAACATAAAAATAAACTCCGTTTAGCGACTAAAGGAGTGTTTTGAAACCCATATTGCACTCAAAAACCATTTAATTAAAAAAAAAAATTGAGTCTCACCAATTTTTTTTTTAAAAATACTTCTAACTATTCAAATTGTGTTTCAAAATACCCTCTTAATAGTTAATCATTGAAACTTGGGCGGTGGGCCATTATTATTATTCACTTGTTTGATTCTATTAATTAATTATTAACTAATTGTGATTATTAGACCGTGCGTAATAAAAATATTAGGAAACAATCTCAATTTATATTATAGGAGTTGAATAAATATAAATACACATGGTAAGTACTTAAGATAAATAACCAGCTAGCTACACAAATTTAACTTAATTCCGTAACCAAATAAGATTTTCTGACTTTGGTATTGAATTATTATATACTGCAAATATACTATCAAACATGTATCATATTCATTTAATTGCATAGTTTTTAAAACTTAATAGCGTTTTCTTTAAACTGGTTGGGGGAACATCACGATTAATTCAAGATATCTATTTTAACCTTTAAAAAAAATCACTATTAACATCCCAAAACTGCATTTATTAGCAGATACATAATTAAAAGAATGTCTTTGCAAACTCAATTTTGAAAAATACCCTGTTGACTCTTCTCCTCTTGACCTCTTCGATTGACTCTATGCTTGAAGGGTTCAACTTTTGTGAGAAGTGGAGAGGGTGGATCAAAGAGTGTGTATCTAGCTCTCATGCTTCGGTTCTTGTAAATGGCAGCCCATCCGGTGAGTTTAAACTTGAGAGAGGTCTAAGACAAGGTGACCCTCTCTCACCTTTTCTTTACCTATTGGTTGCGGAGGGTCTGAGTTTCCTTGTTTCGAAGGCTACGGATGCAAATTTGTTTGAAGCGGCTACCATTGGCAAGGGGAAGGTTTGGATTTCTCATCTTCAGTACGCCGACGATACGGTATTTATGGGGATAGGGAGTGTACAAAATGCTTGGGTAATGAGGTTTCTACGTAACTTTGAGTTTTTATCGGGATTGAAGATTAATTATGACAAAAGTAGTTTAGTGGGGTTGAATGTGGAAATTTCCAGATTGATCGAAATGACTGAAATTCTTGGTTGCTCGATAGGTGAAATTCCTTTCTCATACTTGGGTATCCGGGTGGGGGCTTCGGTTCGAAAAACAGGGGAGTGGAATCATCTTGTGCAGAAATTCCAGAAAAGGTTAAAGTCGTGGGAAGACCGTAAAACTTCTTTTGGAGGCAGAGTTACTCTACTAAAATCCGTATTATAGTCGTTGCCTATCTACCAGTTTTCCTTCCATTTAATACCAAAGAAAACCCTGAGTGATATATCTCTTCTTCAACGCAAATTCCTATGGTGGGGGGGAGTGAAAATAGTTCTAAAACTAATTGGGTGAGTTAGGAGAATGTGTGTAAATCAAAAGATTTGGGGGGTCTTGGAGTTAGGGATTTGGGGATTTTTAATAGAGCATGCTAGGAAAGTGGGTGTGGAGATGTCTTGTGGAGAGAGAGAGCTTGTGGGTGAGAGTGTTGAGGTCCTTATATGGGTCGATTGATGTTGGGGAGTTGGGTATTATCTTTTCGGGTAGATTGAATTGGGGGTCCTATTGGTGGAAGAAAGTCGTGGAAAATGTGTCGGGGGAGGGATGGAGATGGTTGTGGGGTTCATTTAGAGAGAGTTTTGGGAAATGGGAAGAATACTTATTTTTGGGAGAGTGTGTGGGAGGGGTCGAACTCGTTTAGAAATAGGTTTCCTAGGTTGTTTCATTTGAGTGCGTCGAGGGAGGCGGTGGTGAGTGAGATGGGGGAGTGGGTCAATGGGAGTTGGAGCTGGAATTTGGTTTGGCGGAGAGCCTTATTGGATCGTGATCTTCATGTTATTAACAAATTCGAATGCATTCTTAACAGGTGTCACCTCAAAGAAAACTTTGAGGATTCATGGAAGTGGAACTTGGCGCAAGATGGTGTCTTCAAGACGAAGCTGGCCTATGACTCCATTTGCTGCCCCCGGAACTTGCCACAAGCTGCCCGTGAGAAATGAAAGTTGCTCAAGAGGATTTGGTGCAAGATTGCACCTCTAAAAGCTTCGGCGATTGCATGGAGACTCCTTCAAGACAGATTGCCAACTAAACTTAATCTCTTGGCAAGGAATATTATCTCGCAAAACGGCTGCACCCTTTGTGATCTTTGCAACATTGAGCAGGAGACGGCTTCTCACCTCTTCATCGACTGCAAGATTTCATCCAAAATTTGGTACGCATGCTATAATTGGCTTGGCTTTTCGACAGTTATGCATAATCGGGTTGAGAAGCATTTCTCTTGTCATTCGGAACTTCTTCGTGGAAAAAAAGGAAAGAACTTCGCTTATTTGCCTTTGGATATGTGTGGTTTGGGCCATTTGGAATGAGAGAAATAGTTTGATTTTCAATCAAAAGAGATTTGATGTAGAGAATGTTATAGATGAGATCAAAGGTAGATTATGGAGTTGGTACTCGGCGAAATTTCATATCCCGAGTACCTCGTCTTTTAAAGATTGGTTAGATAATCCCATTTTGGTGCTTAATTGTTAAGTTGGTTGATTGTACAACTTTTAAACTTTGTACAGGGTTTCCCTTACACCCACCCATTCTTTATTAATGAATTTTCCTTACAAAAAAAAAAAAAAAAAAAATGGACGAGGACTATGCGTGACAAAAGTTTCACATTTAAAATTTTACATAGATGAATAAAATATTACTTATTATGCATATTTTGAATTTTATCTATAAAATTCTCAATATACCCTTATTTATTGAATACAAAAATAATAATAACAATACAAAATAGAGGAATTAAATATAAGTAATACCTCAATGAGAGTTATGATATTAATTTATAAATGTATTGATATCAATTTTATATTATGAACAAGTTTCATCATATATAGTTTGTGATTACATAGAGCAATTTTAAACAACTTAACACTTTAAATATAGAAATTACTATTTTGAAATTAATAAAAAAAAAAAAATGGACTACCTTTGTGGGCGGGCGGAGGACATAATAAATATAGACTTCCCTTCCTTATTTCCAATTTCAACGAATATGAACCAAATCTAGAATAATAATCATTTGGCTAGGTCTTGTAAGCAGCTAGGTGCACCGTACTTTTTTAGTGTATTTAAGAATCATATAACTTTTATACTGAAAAGTGCAATTTATTTACACTGAATCGTGTAATTATTGATATTTAAAAATAATTGCACGACTCAATGTAAATAAATTGCATCTTTCAGTATAACAAGTTGCACGATTTTAAAATGCATTATAAATGCACGGTACACATGAGACTCACTCTAATGATCATTAAATGTGGTTTAAAGTTTTCTGTTCATCTATTAAACCATTTTGTGCATCACTACAAGAAATTTGACCTTTAAATATAATAATTCTACCATTAAAATTTTCTCTAACATAAGATATTTAATGATAAAATCTTATCACTAATGATAATTTGTTGTCATTAAAAATATTTAGATAAAAAAAATTTAATGACATAATTAAAAGTCAATTTTATTACAGTGATTCTTAATCAAATTAATCATACTTCGTAAATTAGTAGTATACAAATAATCCATATGGAAGTTGATCTTAAGAGAAAGCACATAATATTGTCGATTTGTACGTATGGCAAAAAGCATAGGAAAATGATAAAGATTGGATGCGTAATTATACTAAATATGCAAATTACTAAACACCTTAATTCACTTTTGTATTACAGAAAAAGAGGTTCTTATCACGTAATGAGAATTGACAAAAAAAAAAAACACATGCTATCAGGGAATTAATACAAATAAATTAGTCCACATATTTTTTTTAAATTTAGATTTTTAAATACAATAACATTCTTTCATTTTATCAAAACATTTTTAGATAAGGTAGAAATTATTTCAAATGCTGTCCTTTCTTTTTTCCCAATAGATATCAAAATACACCACCTTTAGAAAAGAAAGAGTAAAGTATACCAATTTTTTTAAGATTCCATTGTATTTTGACAAAGTCTATTATGAAAATTTTCATACATGAAAAAACTTTAATTTACAATCAAATTCTGTAATTGGTGAAGGTAAGACAAAATTGAGTGGTTCATGGTTCACTTGGCCCAAGTGATTCATGGTTCATCCGGCCCAAATAGATCATAATTTAGGGTTTATTATTTAGTGTTTAGGGTGTAAATGGTTAATTTAGGACAATTTTATAGATTTTTTCATACATGAAAATTTTCACACTAGACCTACTCTTTTATTTTATTTATGATAAAAACTCATATGATATGATTTTATGTATGAAACAGGATACAATATAACATAAATCAACACTTACATTTAAAAATACTAAAACATTAATGTCTAAATTATAATCGTTTAAGTGTCAAACTAATTCACGTAACTGTGCCTCCTTATTTATTACCACAAAATCTTGAGGAATTTTTTTTTTTTTTTTGCAACAAAATCTTGAGGAATTTTGGTTGTATGGTAGTTGGCCTATTTAGCGCGCGCACACACAAGCAGAGCTCATAATCTCGTTTCTCGGGCCATCCATTCACAGATATCAAGAATTAATACTTTTCTTTTTTTTCCTACAACTTTTCTTCTTCTACATTTCAACCCCATAAATTCTCCATAAATTCATATTCTCCCTCTTGTCCATTTTCTTTAATGCTCACTCGTCTTCATTGCTTCCCTTGTACAGACCCATCGATCTCATTCTCTCTGCTCTATTCAACTGCCCAATGTGAGCAAAAATTCTTCCTTGCTTTTAAATCTTTTCATCGTTTTCGCGTTTTATATTTCCCCCTTTCCTAAAATGAATAAATGGAAACTTTGCTCAATTCTTTTTTTGTGACTGTATCGAGTTACAATTTTAAAGCGAAGAATTTCTCTGGGTTTTACCTGTTAAATTAATTCAATGGAAAAACGGAGGTTGTGTTTTCAAGGTATTATATATGAAAAGCATAAACAAGTTTTTCGCTTATTTGTTGCTAGAAGATATATATATGTGTGGGACAGCAGGTTCAATGTGTGTAGATTGGGATCCATGTTGGATCTATTGTTTTTTTATGGTGATTATTATTAATACTATTATCAGTAGTTGTGGTTGTTTTTAGGTTCTTTGATGGACTGGAATTTCTATTTGTTTATTTGCAGAAGCATTGGGTATGGTGCTCTTTCTTTGTTTCCTAGTTAATTTTTTAACTTTAATTGCGTCTCTTTGTTATTTAAAGGGATTTTATTGGAAGGGAATAAGCACATTGCCTAGGGCTCAAAAAAATTGGTCTCCAATTTCAGATTGAAACTTTTCATGGGTTGAACTTAAGTGATCATGGATTGTTTCACCATAGAAGCCGAAGAATCTGAGTTTTTCGATGCGCTGGAGCACATTGCTCAAGAGTCTGATTTGGTTTCTGATTGTTCATATTCCAGAAATTGGAAATATGATGTTTGGATTAGTGCTCCTCAAAGTGTGGCGGAGCGCCGCAGGGAGTTCATTAGATGGATGGGGGATCTGGAAGGAGAAATTGGTGTAGATAGTTGTGGTAATGGAAAAGGGGATTTGTTGATAGGAGATATTCATAGAATTAGGGAGGATAGTGGGGCTGTGCTAAGAACATGTAGTAGTATTGAAGATGAATTCTCTTCGAGCCGCTCTTCTATGTCAAGCTGGAATACCGATGATTTGGAACTATATCAGGGTGCTGATTTTTGTGATTGTAGAAATGGGGTGGTGGAAAATGATAGATTGAGGGGATTAGAGGAAGTTTCTAGATTATCCCCTTCAGTTCAGCAATTTGTGGATAGGGAAAGTCAGGGTAATTTAAGTAAATCAAGAAAAACGAGTAAATTGAAAAGAAGGTGGTTGAATAAATTGAGATACATGAGTTGTCTGATGAGTGGGAATGTAAAAGAAGATAGTATGGGCGCAAATGGTTTCGGCCAAGCTCAGGGGACAAGTATTCGGAGAGTCAGGGTTCGCCATTGTAGGAGACGGTCGAAGGAGCTCTCTGCCCTTTTCACTGGACAAGATATTAAAGCACATGATGGGTCCATTACAGCAATGAAATTCAGTCTTGATGGGCAGTATTTAGCCAGTGCTGGTGAAGATAAGATTGTCAGAGTGTGGCAGGTTGTGGAAGATGAGAGATTGGATACAATTGACATTCCTGATGCAGATCCATCATGTGTGTATTTCTCTGTCAATCATTTATCAGAATTGGGACCTCTAATGTTGGAAAAAGATAAACGTAAGAGTCTGATGAAAATATTACAAGATTCAGCATGTGTTGTCTTCCCTAAGAAGGTCTTTCGGATTCTTGAGAAGCCGTTGCACGTGTTTGAAGGACATTGTGGGGAAATCTTGGATCTTTCATGGTCAAAAGATAATGTATGTTTAGTATGTGGTGTATTGTGTGTGTATCTTTTGAAATTTACATGAAACTCAAGAAATTTTTTTCTTGTTTCTTTGCAGTGTCTGCTTTCATCATCTGTTGATAAAACTGTTCGTTTGTGGCGGGTGGGAGTTGATCATTGTCTCAAGATTTTTCAGCACAGTGATTATGGTACACACCTTTTGCTTCCCATAATAAGTTTGATGTTACTATTATGGTTTTTTTTTTTTTTCTGAAACCAAATCTGATGCGATGCAGTGACCTGCGTGCAATTTAACCCTACGAATGATGATTACTTCATCAGTGGTTCAATTGATGGGAAGGTTCGAATTTGGACAATTGGTTGTTGCAAAGTTGTTTACTGGGCTGAAACAAGAAATATTATCACTGCTGTTTCTTATCGTCCTGATGGTCAGGTATGATCTTACTACACATTGCTTTGGGTTTTTTTTTTTAATCTGTATGACATTTGAATGTAAGCTGTACCAATTAGTTATTCCTTTGCTTGTAATACAGGGTGGTATTGTTGGTTCTAATGCAGGCACCTGTCACTATTTTCACTTAACAGGTATGTCGAATTCCTGGAATAAACCTTTGCTTGTCCTTCAATTCAACATGTTGGTTCTCTGGTATTTGCAGTATTCGTTTCAGTCTATATATCATTAGCTCATTGGATAATATGTTATACTTTAGATTATAGTACGTCTCACATGGAGTATAATCCTGGTCATTTTCATAATAAATTTTGAAGTTCTAGATCAACTAGGAAACTCATTTCGTGGTCAATAGGGGGAAATCCCACGTCCCGTAGAACTCAATGTTACTTTTTCAAATTATTTGTCACGTTCTGGGATGGAGATCAACCTTGTCTAAATGGCTTTGTGTTGCTTGTATTAGATAATCACTTCCAGTTGGGAGTTCAGATGTGCGTAACTAGCAAGAAGAAAAAGTTGCCCTGCAAAAGGATAACTGGCTTTCAGGTTCCTGCCATATTCCTTCATGAAATTTCTTAATTTGCTTAATCTATTAATATTCTATTCTGATGATATTTTCTTCCTTTATTATTATGCGGATGCAGTTTTTACCACAAGATCCAAGCAGAGTATTGGTCACTTCTGCTGATTCACAAGTCAGAATTATTGATGGTGTGAATGTCATTGGAAAGTATAAAGGTACAATTTTTATGCCGTCTGTTCCATTTTCTGAAAACTTGTTTAAATACCTTTTAAGTTGTGAACAGTGTATTTTTATGTCCAAAATTGATATAATGTCTGATTCAGGCCACCACCGAAATGCTGGGAACCAGAGTTGTGCTGCATTTACTAAAGATGGGAACCACATTGTCTCAGCATCTGATGATTCAAACGTTTATATTTGGAACTACAATGAGAAAGGATCAAAACCCATTAAATCCTTTGAGTGTTTCTCCTCTGACGCCTCTGTTGCCATACCGTGGCCCGGTCTGAAAACGGGTCCAAACCCAGACCCCAGCCTGTTAAAGTCGACCAAACTCCACACGGTTTCAACCAACTCATTGCCTTTCTCATCATCCACCTGCCTCTCTTTATCGCACGACTATTTCTTCGACTCCACCAAGGGGTCAGCCACGTGGCCCGAGGAGAAGCTCCCCGTGTCCAGTCCATCTCCAATCAGCAAATCTCAGTACAAACTCTTCAAGAACTCTTACCACATGGCATCCGATTCTCACGCTTGGGGTCTAGTCATCGTTACCTCAGGGTGGGATGGACGGATCAGATCATTCCACAATTATGGCTTACCGGTGTCCCTTTAAAGACAGCGAGGGCTTTGACCATGTCAAATAATCCCATCCAACAGGTGGGGTGAGTTCGTTGCAAGCTAGGCTGGCACTCAAGGCCATGTTTGGAGGACCCCAACTCCTTAAATCACTGTATGTTAAGGACAGGAGGGATGGCGATCGATTTGGTCCCTTGAAATGCTGGAAAGGCATGGGCAGTGACAGCTGGCAGGAGAGTCAAAATGTGCAAATTGTAGACGTCATCAAGAATTGGTGGGTAGGCCTTGATTACAAAGATGATTATTTGAGGGTGTTTGTTTTTAGCACTTGGCCCTGCTGCATGGGACCTGGTTGCATCTCTTCCATTTGTTTGGTCGAGGTGGGACTCGTACTCAGTGACTCAGTTTGATCAAAATCTGTGGGGGAATACCATCTTTATCGTTACATACTTGTCCACTGTTACAGTCAGGGAATGCCCGTCGACGTTGATCCGTAACTGGGACACCTCTCTGTTTATTGGCAACTACATCAGGGCCCCCTTGTTGACAACAAGAACAAATCTGGATTCATAAATATGCCCATCTTTTCCCACCAGATTTTTGGTTGCAGTGTATATTGGTTGACGTTTTAGTAATGTTGTAGAGATAGATTAATTGTTCACAAAATAAAATTAGGTTGTAGGGAAAAAAAGAGGTGATAGTGAAAAAAAAAAAACCTGTTAGTTTTGTACAGAATTGGTTTAAATTATTATTCAGTGTATATTTTCGAGAAAAAAAAATTAGAAATGGTTCAGTAACTTTGGTATTCACAAATGATTATGTAAATTTTTACTTTATTAATTTTCATCCTTTTAATTTCAATTCTAGCCTTTTTCCCAAAAAATTGAAAATTTTGGCCGGAAAAATGATATAGCAGACAAAATAATGCAAAAAAATATTGAAATGACGGGTTAAGTAAGAGGAAGAGAATAATATAAGTTTCGATCCTTGTCTCCACATGAATCACTTGAAATTAACTACAATAATAAATGAAATTCGTGATTTTGAAGTTGCAATTCACGGAGAAAGTGTACTCAAAACATGAAACTGATTGATGATTTTTCTTCATTAATGAAAAACAATTCAAATGAGAGTGATGACGACCGTGACATAATTAAAATAAAAATGTTAATTCAATTTTTAATCAAATTTTAAATTATCCAATGAAAATGACTAAAATTAAAATCAAAATTAGCAAAATTGATAAAGTTACGGGTGCCATTTATAATTTTTTTTTCTATATTTTTTTGCGACTTTGTATACATGGAGTTGAATGGATAAAATGATAAATTATTAGCTAATAGCTATCATGATGAATGTAGTTTTCACATTTGAGCTTTCATTTCGAAAAAAAAACAACAACAAAAACGTCAGTGTCTCAAGATTAGAATATCACAATAAAGAACTCATTTTGATTTAGGAGACTGTTTTATGAATAGTAATCAAATCAAATGAATAGGTCCTGCATGTAATTATTCACTTTATTATTTCATTGTACACATAATCAACAATTTATGTTCCCGCACTACTCAAAGGGATGATGTGATGTTTCCCATTACTTTATTATGTTTAATAGGATAAGAATAAGGTGGATACCGAGAGTTTCATCATTCATCAATATATATCTTATCGAAAAAAAAAAATAACTCACTACCTTATGATTCTTATCTATTTATTGATTTCGAAATAAAAAAACTATTTGCTTTATTATGCCCCAAAATAGATAAGTATATCTATTTTTGGGGCTAAAAAGATTCTAGTTAAATAGTTACCTTGAGCTTGGCTGCACAATTTACTTTTTATACAAAGGTTTACATGATTACATTTTATACTAATTAGGCTCAATCCAAAATTGATTGATTTAAGAATTCTTAACACCTAAATTTTAAAAAAAAATATATAGACTACATCGCCTTCTGCATGGCAAAATTCCATTTATTTTACAATTAAAAAACAACCGCCTCTTTACAAGTATAACTGGATTAACCATCGTGCTAACATTTAAGTCATACTCACTCAATTACACATCATAATCGATTAATCATTTTTAACCTTTACAGAGGTACAAATTATCTTACAAAAAACAATCACATAAAAGAAGAATTAAGAAACAACTTGATCATCTTATTGTTGAAAAGACACATGATAACCAGACTCATCAAGTCAATAAATTGAAACCAAATTACGTCTCATGAACGATGTTTTCTAAACAAGACTAGAACCAAAGAAAAACTTAAATAACAGTTCGAAAGATAATTTCAACTCTAGAATCAGACATTGATTTCCCCTTTAGTTGGTTATCATTTATTAATAAGTCTCCTACTACCCTATCCTAATGTTTGTTCTTGAGCTATCTTTGAAGTCGCCCCTTGGGATATTAAAATTTTGCCGTCCTTACTCAATGGAAAATTTCGCCCCCCTTGACGAAATTCTGAATCCGTCCCTGACCCTAATCACCACAAAATCAATAACCATTGTTTCTCTTATCATCATTCTTCCTGAAATTGTTTTTTTTTTTGCGACTGTGGTGAGAAGATTTATTGTTGTACTATCTCAAGTAATCACATGCGAATGCACCACATTACACTCACTACAATCTACTTCAGTTTCATTTTCCTATTGAATACAAATGCCAACAAGATTGTTGACAGTCCAAGTTTCCTTATTGGATTTGATTTAACTAAAAGAAGGGGGGAAAGGGCATTCAAGACTTAACTAGGAACTTTTCAACTATAGGCATCTGAAGTTCAACAAGACGATTAGCTATATTCTGCATTTGCATGATGAAAATTCTAATATTTGAGATCTCATCATATCTCTGGTTAGACAACATTCTGCTGTCCTGCTGCCGTCAAACCTTTTGCAAGGGTTCCACTTCCCACACTAGTATGAAAAGATCTTGAAATAGACTTCTATGCCACCTGCATGCAATATCTAAAAGCTCTTATTCGTTTAAGATAATATGTTCTTTTCATCAACATTTTATGATCAGTGGGCTTAAATGGCTCATCTTCGATTAAGACTATGTTAATGTTAGCTAAACCAAGAGCTACCTCAACATCAATTTACAATTGCTTAAAATTATTACTAGTAACATCTCTATCAAGGCTGTTGTTCACATGAATGCTGCAAACTGAAATGTAATTTACCAAGAACATAACAGAAAATATCAATAACCAAAGAAACAATCAATGACAATTCACATGAGAATTTAGGTGTAGTATTGCTGGGTAATCACATAAGCACAATACCAGATACATATAAACTCCAACACATGTATATAGTGAGACAATCCTCTAAGAATTCATCCCCTTCGGACAAACCC
This sequence comes from Stenogyne calaminthoides, assembly GCA_037126765.1. Taxonomy (NCBI): domain Eukaryota; kingdom Viridiplantae; phylum Streptophyta; class Magnoliopsida; order Lamiales; family Lamiaceae; genus Stenogyne; species Stenogyne calaminthoides. The sequence continues at coordinate 35,048,817 of JBBCBC010000009.1, forward strand.
TATAAACCTATAAATTAGCCCTCACACTCACCCAATCTAAACTTAAAATACATAATTACATTGTATAATTTCATTCTATGATGAATTATACATTCCCCTTTAGTTATCATGTTTCCATAAACTAAAATTTATGGGTCATATAAAATTCTAAACCATCATTTCTCTCGTAGATGCAAATCTCTCAATCCAAATACATTGTAAATTGATTAAACGATTTAAAGTAAGAATTTGAAATTCACAATAACCATTTCACTTGGATATAGACCAATTTACTCCTTGGTTAACAAACTCTAATTATGTCTTCATAATTTGAGAGAAGTTCCTTTTACAAGAATCCTCTCTCAATTAAGAGGAGTGAGGTATTCAAATCCATCTCTATATCATTCCCTCAAATCAAAATAATCCAAAATGCAGTTATATGGAATTTCAAAGTTATACGACTATACTAGGGAACAAATCGTTGTTTCCATAAAATATCAAAAACGAAATTGAATGGATCAACAAACGAACGGTCAAGCTTGCCCGACAATATGTTGAAATAGGCTCACCAAATACAAACTCTACAAGGAAAATCCCTAACAATTTTCACAACTTCGAGATCAAATCCCCAATCTAGACTAAATTCACGATTCAAACACTTCATTTCCGTCGAGTTTTAACTGCCTAATGCTCAAAATCAAAGAGATTCCCAAAATCAACAAGCGACCAGGAAAGAAATTTCGCGCATATTCACACACAGCACAAAAAACAACAGAAAATGATTCTTCTACAGAAACGAACCGTAAGAATGACGATCAGACGCGAATGTTGTGCGCAGAATTAGAAGTAGAGGCGCTGGAGACGAAAGAAGGAAATGTAGTGAGCATCAGAGGGCGATCTTGCGCCTCCTCATCGTCGTCGTCTTCTCCGTCGGCGTCGACATTGACGCATGAGAATCGCTGTAGCGAAGCGAAGAACGCCGCCGCGACGCCCATACCAAACCATTTTGCGAAGCTGTCTACTTTTTCGTAACACGACGGCGATGTGGTTGTATCCTCCATCGTTTCAGCGCTGCTTTTTCAATTTTTGAGAGAAGAATCGAATTCGAGAGAGAGGGGGGAAAGATTTTGAACGAATTTCTGTTGTGTTCAAACAATAATTTGCTTTTTTGACCTCGTTTGTTTTACACGACACTTCATTGATTTTATTGGTTCCCGAACTTTTTTTTTTTTTTTTTTTTGGGAAAGCAGTTCCGAACTTCTTTTCATTTGTACTAGATGAGCTATATTTTTTAAAAAATTATAGTTTACATTTTTATTTTTTTTTAGGGAAAAGCACGGCTCAAAATCAACACGAACTAAAATATCAGAAAGGTCATCCACAAAGTTTGGATGCTTGACCCAACAATAAGGGCTAGCAAAATTCGTAGCAGCCCTAGCCAAATGGTAAGCTAATGAATTAGCATCACGATTAATCCACTCCATGGAGCAATGTTGAAATAAGCTCAACTCATTTCTACATGCCTCAATAGTATCGGCAAACACCGTGTGATCCCGGACATTATTATTCACAGCATCCACTACCATCTTTGCATCTAACTCCAGGATCACCTTAGATAAATTTATGTCTTTAATACATGGCAACGCTTCCAAAAGATCAATGGTCTCGCCCTCCTCCAGCTGATAGCATAACTTTTGTGAAGCTATGCACATGTCAACCCTATTCATCATGCGTTGTAAAGCCAAGTCCCATTTCTATTGCATCCACAAAGAAGGCTGCATCCATGTTAACCTTAATAAAACCCGTTCGAGGCAAATGCCATTTCTTGCACACTTGTGTAATGCTGTTCTTCCATCAGTGCACTTGTTTTGCCTCTTTCCAATCGCTCAAGAATTTCCGAGCTAAGAAAACAGCTATCATTCCTCTCTTTCAACAATCTCCACAACACCATACACAACAATTCCACTCCATCATCATCAAGTCGTCCTAACAGCACCATGGGTCACCAGTACCCATTCGGTCAAGGATTCAATATCATAAATTGTTGCTTCCAATTCCAAGCCCAACACTCCTTAGCAAATCTACAGTTTACCAACACATGCCATGAGGTTTCAGGTTCATCATTACACATACTGCATAAAGAGCTATCCATAATATGTCGTCGTCTCAACTCGGCTTTAGTTGGTGAGAAACCTTTACATATCTGCCGCACGCATGCCTTAACCTTTGGCGGGATACTACAAGACCAAAGTTTCTTCCATCCCACCTCTTGAATACGATCATCATCATTTATAATCCTCATTGCCAACTTGTAAGCAGATTTGACAGAATAACGTCCATTTTTCTCAAAGTGCCATATCAATTTGTCTTGTTCATCACACGGAGGAATTGCAGTCTGCAGAATACGTTGAGCGACTTCGGTGTCCCAATAATATGTGCCAGTACGCACCAAGTCAGCTGCCACCATATCTTCAAACCCTGTGACAACCGATCTGTTAATATAGAAATCTCCACTCGAATTCAGCCATGGTTGATGCCAAACACGTACATTACTATTCGCTCCAATCTTTCATCGTATGCATAATTTTTTAAAAATATCAAAATATTGAGTATAATAAGTGAATATAAAGTATCTAAAATCACTTCAAACTTTTTTTTTTTTTTTTAATTCCAATATAAAAAATATCAAACTAATTGTTAATTAATAAAGGCCCATAAACATTTAGCAATAAAATTTCCCTAAACACTTCAGTAATAAAATGCCAAGAAAAGTAGAAAACTTTCAGTTGTGTCACTTGCGTGCAAACTTCAGTGAATAATTACCATCTATCACTCCCCCTCCCCCAATTAACCCTCAATGTTCGAACCCTATCCAAAAAGAACCCTATCCTAAATCGTCCTCCAATCTTAACCAAACCTCGAACTTCATTCATCCGAGCTTTGCCCACACCTCCCCTCAAAACACCTCGACCCCACACCCCCAATTGATGTTTTCGATGGCGGATTGGACTGAGAACCCCCAATTTTCCCTTAATCCCTCGACAGCTGAGTGGATGAGTTATCCGCCGAACCGAACGACGACGTACAGTCAACGCCACCATCTTCAATTTTTCGCGAGGGCTCAATTTTGCAGCTAGCTGAGGCCGTGAGAGACCGAGAGGTCGTGAATAGTGGCACCGATTTGCCTTCCAAACTGAGCGCGGCGGACGGCGTCCCTTTTTTTTTTTTTTTTGGTTTTTTTGTTGAAAACCGGAAAAACCATGATTCATCGGTTCCCTTTTTCAAACGGTTTTTCCGTTTTTGGGTGGGCGGTCCAATAATGCGGTTATCTACACCTCTATTGGGTCGCTTTAGAAATGATTCATTTGGTCCGACCGGCCGGTCGGACCCGATTTTTAAAACAGAGCTTGCCACCATGTATTGTATTATTGTATTTTTATAGTTTAAAAACTTATTGTTTTGAAAAAAAATTGCAAATTTATATAGATTATATTTTCAATAATTTTAAAGTTTTATCACATAATTAATTATTTTTAATAGGTCATGAGCTATCATTACTAATAAAATATAGATACAAAATGATTTTTTTTTATTGAATTAAGTATTCATTTTTAAATTAGGTATTCCATTTTTCTTAAAAAATATTGGTTTATTAAGTAATATACGATTACCAAATGTTGTGTATATATATTTGTATGTAAAGGGAATATAGCCAATATAACAAATTGATTGATTTTATGTAAACTTTTCAATTTGATAGACTTAAGTGTAAATTCATTACCACATTTTACTTATTTGCAATTCAATCTGAATTTTGAAGTTTAGGGTGCTTGATTTTTCAAAAGGAATGGAAATGACAATGGGGTTGATATTAGTAAGGAATAGCATTAGTAAGGAATAGCAATTGGAATAGTCATTATTGTTGAGTTGTTTGGTTTGTATATATGAATGACTATCATTGTCACATAAGGTGTTTGGTTCAGTGAAAATCATTTATAATACAAGATGTAATTAACTTTTTTCTAATATTAAAAAATATATTATGCATTAACAATGCTTAAAAATATTATATATAATAATTAAAACCAATTTAGAAGACTAATTATCATTTTTAAATATATAAAATGAAATTTTGGGAAGAATCACTTTCATTCCCCCAAATGTTGAGGTATGGATTTATAACTTTCATTCCTTAGTTTTAGGATATCAAATCACTATTCAAGGTTTCATTCCCCTTTATCAAACAACTAACTTTCATTCCATTTCCATTCCTTAATTCTAAAGTCATCAACCAAGCACCCCCTGATGTTGTTGTAACTTGTAAATTAGTATTTTGTGCAGTTCATTTGTGTCCGGATTTAACGTGAGTTATCAACATAATAACTGTTGAAATTTTGGTTATGAGATGTTCTGAACACTCATGTTTAACCAAAATGTTATAGGATCGTTCTACTCGCAAAGTAGATGATTGTGGTATATTTAAAATCTCAAAATTGAATTTCAGAGAGTGAGAAATTAGTACAAGAAAATGAGACATCAAAACCTCTAATGAGAGGAATATTAGTGGGTTGAAGAAAAATTAAGTATAGTTTTTCTCATTTGTCCCACATAGGAAATATGCAAGGAAAGTTCCTTGCATACATATATGAGAGTAAGTTCAAGTTATTTAAAATAAGTGCATGGAGACCCTAACCCATGGACCACACACACCCGGGTCCGGTTTATGGTCTTATCTCGTGCTGAGAGAACAAATCAAAGCCTTATCCAAGAATTTGAATTTTGAACTTATCTGGAAGGTTCTTTTAACCTGGACGTTTTGTAACTCCCAAGCCAGACATTACCTGAGATCGTATGGTCAAAACCGCCCAGGACATTCACTCCTTTTGAAAGCTTTACATTTTACAAACGTTGAAATACTCTCTGCATACTATTTTCGAAACCCTTTCTGCATCCATCTTTAGAGTCTGTTCAACTCTATTCCTTTTTCGTTCACCGAAGCTTGTTTTCAGTGGTGCTACCGAAACCAAAGTCGAAACCATTTTACCTTTGGAGATATTTCGTTTATCCTGTGAGCACTAGCTATGAAGTATTTATCTTGCGGGAAAATAATTTTTCTTGACTTGATTTCCGTTTTTCATAATTCTTTTTCATTGCAGTGTACCCCAGAACTAACAATCCCTTTAATTAAAAATAAAAATTTGTATGAAACAATATATAAATTAATACAAATCATTGTTCATCTCTTTCAAAGCTCTAAAGTGACATGCCAAAATCAACGCCCCTTTAAAAAATTAATCAAACTAAATAAATACTAGTTGTTTTATTTAGTACCATAAAAATTAAACGAAATATAAAAAATCGGTTTTAACCATTGATAGTGCCACGTCGGATAGGGAGAGAAAGAGAGTTGGATAAGTAATCATCGACTCAAAAACAAATTCTTAGATAAGTGAACAATGGTGGCTCTCTCAATTCCTCTCCAACAAAGGGCTTTCTCTTTCTCAACTAAGCGGAGGAATGCTTCGTCCACTCTTCAAGATCTTCATTTCCCAACCCAGATAAGATGTTCTTGTAAGCAAACATTATTCACACTCTAAAATTTCATGTTGGATTTATTTTTCTTTAATTTTATTGATCAGAATGAGTGTTTATTGAGAATTTCGTGTGTGAAACTTGTATGCAGCTAAAAGGGATGGTTCTGAATCCTTCGAAAATTTGTCCCAGTTTAAGGAACTTAGAAATGTAGCCTGTGGGATTCTTGCTGTTTGGGCTGTTACTGCTGCTTCACCTGTTATTGCTGCAAATCAGGTCTAAATCCAGGACCCCTTTTCTTCCCTTAATGTGTGTGTGTGTGTGTGTTTTCAGAAATTATGTCTTCAAACTATGAAAATCTATGACTTGGTGCAATTTCCTTGAGTTAGTTTTATGCCATTTTAATGTACTCTTTCCATAGTAGTTGATTAAGTATCATTTTCAAATGCTCATAAACTAAAGGAAGCTATTGTAGTATCTGATAATCGGGCGAATTATAATGACTCTTTGTTCCGTTATCTTCTTTTTATTCAAAAGAGTTGCAGAATGTGGGTACGATGTTTAATGATCTTGCTCGAGTTTGTTCCACGCGATTTAACTTTCTCCCCTGCTGTTTACGGAAAGAAATTAGGTTGTGTTTAAATTGAAGGATCGTGGTATAAATTGAAATTCACAGTAACAAATGCATTAACTGTTGTTTGAAATTGATATAGATTTGAAATCCTTTAATTTATGAACTAACTTGATTACTTGAATGAGTCCACTCTAGTTTGAGTGTATTGAAAATCAATTCATTTGAAATCGTTACATTTCAAAACCCTCAGTCTGAACAAGGTTAATTGTTTTAACTTTTGAATGTAGAGGCTTCCACCGTTGTCGACTGACCCAGGTAGGTGTGAGCGTGCATTTGTCGGTAACACAATTGGTCAAGCAAATGGGGTGTATGATAAGCCACTCGATCTCCGATTTTGTGATTACACGAATGAGAAATCGAACCTCAAGGGGAAGTCTTTGGCTGCAGCTCTCATGTCAGATGCCAAGTTTGATGGAGCAGATATGACTGAAGTGGTGATGTCTAAAGCTTATGCTGTTGGGGCTAGTTTCAAGGGTAATGTTTCTCTAACATCGCATAGTTAATAGTTTTCCATTTTTATCGATAATCATGTCTGTTCTTTCAAAGTATTTGTATATAGGCTTTTAAGTACATTTTCTGAATATATTCTTGGGACCTTACTATCATCATACGCTTAACCAAATAGAGTTGGAAATTTAATTTTGTATTTTTGGCATTCATATGAAATAATATGTTGTACATGAATCATATTTAGAATCTTAGATGAACCTTGCCTCACATTACATAATAATAAATGAAGAAATTAAATAATTGTTAATAAACTTTAGAAGAGATTGATGGTGCCATGTTCTGTGTTAACTAGCCCGCCCCAACTTGAGAAAGAAATAAGATGAAGAAAAAAAGAACAATATCTACCATATTTTATGATCTCTTATATAATGATCATCTGCTAAAAGTTTCTAGTTGCATATTTGCAAAAGGCAAAAACTTTACGAATTTTGACTCATTTTTTTACCAAAATTGACTCATATGAAAGTAACTAAAATATATAATGAGAGGTATTAGTTCATATGAAGAAAGTATTTGTTCTTACAAAAGAAAGTATTCATTTGTACGCTGAACAGTTATATCACTTTTTCAATATACAACGTAACATTTTTCATCATATGAGCTTATACTTTGCTTTACATGAACTAATACTTTTTGACTCTTTTTATTATGATCTGCGGAAAACTATAGAAAATCTTGGTTTAAAATGTTTCAATCAAAATTGCATGTGTTACTCATTGCAAAATAAGTACGGTTCCCCCGATTCTTGTACTGTTCTGGATAGTACTCTCGTGTGTATTAGTGCCTTCACTACTTAACGTAAGATAAATCATCCTATCCGTTCGAATGATGAGATTAGTAAGTGGATGATGTGTGGATTTTACATGCAGGCACAGACTTCACGAATGCTGTTATCGACCGTGTGAATTTTGGGAAGGCGAATCTGCAGGGAGCCGTGTTTAGGAACACAGTGCTATCAGGGTCCACATTTGAGGAGGCACTACTTCAAGATGTAGACTTTGAGGACACCATTATCGGTTATATCGATCTCCAGAAGCTTTGTGTAAATAAGACCATTAATGAAGAATCAAGAGCTAATTTGGGATGCAGATGATAAGGTTCTTTCTTCCTCATCCCTCCCAAATTTGGTAGTATATCAGTAAAGGAAAATCAAATGTTCTGTTTCTACCCTTTTTTGTTTTGTTTTTTTTGTTTCTGAAAAAACCCGAGAAGTTTGCACACATTACTTTGAGTATTTAATATAAGGATGGATGGATGTTATGATGTAATATTCTAGGCATAATATACTCGCTGTTGTGTAAATGGTTTTCTTTTTATCTATTTTTTTTATCGGTGTTTTCTTTTTATATATTTACTAATTACCATGCATAATTTGATAGTAATTTAAAACTCCTTAATAATTTTACATGAAGCGGTCTCACACGAGAACCTCCCACAATCGTATCAAGTACTGCATTTTCTATTAATATGAAAGTGAAATGTTGTGTACAAAATCCACCATATAGCAATCATCTTATTTTGGATTTCGTTTTGTCTTTTTAAACCAAACGTATAGAAGATCTATCAATTTAAAATCTTAAAAGATTATATGTATCTTTCTCGTTGTCAATCCCAAAAATAACAAAGTCTTGACATTTAAAAAAAAAGGCAAAAACTCGTACGAGATAGTAAAAAAGGAATGAATTTAGGCCAAGAAAGGTCTGATTCATAGAAATACTTAGGGTGGTGTTAAAGTGATGTGAAGCGCATCTGGTGTAGTGGTATCATAGTACCCTCCCACGGTACTGACCAGGGTTCGATTCCCTGGATGCGCATTTTTTTAACTAATTTGATATCATCTTTAAATTTGTAAACCATTTATTAATTGATAATTTCCTATTTTTCTTGTGTTTCCTTTTAGAAAATAAAGAGAAAAAGCCTTATTCAAATCTAAAAAACTACTAACATTTTGTGTTTTCTTTACAAAAATAAAGAGAAAAAACATTATTCAGATCTAAAAAACACTACTGTGAGAATTGAATTTAAAGCTGCAAAATATGCATATTAGTCACTCTTCTACACTTGCAATCTTTTCTATGCTTCCAAACACCCCCACTTATACGGAGATCATCTATTTTGCTCAGGGATGGATCTGGGGGGGGGGCGGTCGCCCCCCTTGAGATTGAAATTTTTTGTATTATATGTGTCGAAAACTTAACATTTATGCTTTAAAATCGTTAAATTTTGTCATTTCGCCCCCGTTGGGATTTTAAAATTCCACTGCCCTTACCTAATGGAAATTTTCGCCCCCCTTGGGACGAAATCCTGGATCCGTCCCTGATTTTGCTTTACTATCTTATGATGTGTTTTACACTTTTACTATTTTTAATAGTATATATATACTAACATTTACAATAAGTAATATTATAAATCATCATTAATATACATAATATATTTTAGAAATAATGTCACACAAGATAAAAACTAAAATGAAATAGAGATGCCTAATCCCTTGGCCTCCTAATCATATATTCCACAATTAGTGTTTCACTTAGTATTTCATAGTATAAATGAATAATACGTGAAATATAATAAAAATTCAATGAATCACCATACCCTAGGTCCGTGTTAAAGATTCAACGAAATGAAACACCAGGTGAAATACGAAAAATGGAAGAAATGAATTGAAGTACACCAACCCTATATCGCCATAGGGGTCACCAAACTATTACACTCCCCGTGTATTTAATTATTTATATATATACCATTAAAGACTAAAGAGTTTGCAATTTGAATTTAGGTAGTTGGCTCATGTATTTTAACTGCCATTCTCTTAACAACTACATTTCCATAACCAACTTTCCTTTTCTTTCAACCCTCCCATTGTTGCAGCAGGATCATAAGTTGAGAACTATTACTCTTGAATTATGATCATTTTTTCTTCTGAAAATTAGATATATATTCTTTAGAAGAAAGATTTAGTCATGAATTATTAATTATGAACTAATGATTAAAAAAAATAAAATGCTAATAAATCAAGTCAGGTTGGTTGTCCATGACCAACTCCCCTCATCATTTTCTGCTATATATAGACACTAGTATATCAAAGCTTAAATTGTATTACTATTATTGAATAAATATACACATATATTTCATTGTATGCATGATACTGAATGAATTTGTTCACAGCTAGCTTCTTGAATCCTCCATATAACATTTCTTGCTCAAATGAGTATTCCAAAATAAGATTTCAATTTTTTTATATTTATGCACACACACGTACATATTTTACTTGGAGTCTTTGATTCTGATTAAAAAAAAGGTTTTAAAGTTCTGAGATGCTCATTTGGGTAAGCAATGTTAAAACTGGAGGGATTATCTCATATCATTATTCAACAGTTTCCTTCTTGAGTTTGGAAGAAGTTAAAATGATTGGGATGAAGATGATTCAGTAACATATACAACTTTAAAGTAAGTATTCCATTCCATTTTAATATATTTTTATTAAATTTTAAATTTATTTTGTCTATTATTTCGTATTATTGATTAAATATTATTTGTACTATTAGATATTTATTTTAAATCTATACCGAGTTAATTATTATTAATCCCTACTCGTATAGAAAAAAAATTGGTTTACAATGTGTAAGATTATTATTTTTTTGTCAAGATAGTATTTTCTTTGTATCATTATATCATTAATAAAGTCAACAAATTTTTTTAAAAAAAATAATGGTACAAATTAACATGTTGTAATGTGAACTTAAAAATGATGGTACATGTTAAATTGAATTATGGTGTAGACTGAACATATGATGATACAAATAGAAAATGATGGTACAAAGTGAATTAAATAATGATACAAGCTTAAATATGACGAACTTATTTATATTTATAGTACATACTTAATTTTAACCAATAATTGAAAGATTTTAATTGAAAAGTAAAACTTCTTCTCAACTAAAATTAAATTAAATTAAACACCTTGAATTTATTTATTTTTTTTTATCAAGAATGGTTGAGACTTGAGAGTTGCCACAAATTTTGTTCCAATTAGGCAGGCCCATTTTGACCCTATCTACAGACGGATCTTAAATTTCTTACCCCCGGCCCAACTTTAGATGGGCCGGATGATCCGACCGTTTATAGTCAATTTTTAACCGATCTACAGCAGTAAGAATAGTGTTTCACTGCTTATTTCTTCTTTAGATTATTAGCTTTATTAGATAAAAAGTATCACTTTCAATCTTCCGATCTCAGAAGATTTTCTTTCCTTTGTAATGAATAATTTTCACGCGTGAAAGTAAGGTCTGTTATCCAATTCCATTTAACCAGGCTTTCTCTTTCTTCTTTTTCAGAAAGCCAGAGTCCAAGTTGCCCATGCAATGACATTAATAATTCACCTAACTCAACTCGTCTCTGAAACTTGTTCATATTTATACCACAACGTTAATATAATTATATATATAAATTAATATTATTATAATAATAAATTAATGCTTATAACATTTAATGCTACGATACCATTTTATAAGTGTAACAATATTAGTTAATAAGTGTTACGGTATTAATTGATAAGTGTAATGATATAAATTTCATACTATGAACAAATTTCACGGAACCTGCTCTTCACCTAGTTCACAACGGCTAACCACCATTGTCAATTTTCGAAGGCCCACTCTAAAAGGGTTATTTAACCCAAAAATAGTGAAAAGTTTGAAATGGTAATTATTAATTTTAATTAAGAAAGACTCTAGTAACCCTGTAGTATTGTTTATTTGCATCTATATAAAGCCCATTGCTCACAAAATTTAAGAGAGACAAGTGGTATGCACACAAAATCTTCATTGTTCTACACTTGCAATTAGGTTATTTAGCTACCTATCCTTCTATCATATTTTTAGCTCATTTGTTTTAGTTCACTTAGTCTTCATCTCATTCGGTATCTTTCTCTTTCCCATGTTAGTTTGTGCATTAATCCCAGTTTTTAGATTTGTCCATTCCTATATTTTTCACCAATTTTGTTGACTTCAATCAGCAAATTGGTGAAAATGTAGGAACGGACAAGTCTGGAACAGTGGAACTGATCCCATTGAAATCAACAAATTGGTGAAAAATGCAGGAATGGAGAAGTATGAACTGATCGTATTTGCACTTATATGCATGCTTTGTGCATCACACCGAAGATGTCTTCAGAGGTATTTGCACTTATGGTATTTACATAATCTATTTTGATCTATGAGAGGTCTTGTACTGTACATGGATGAAATTTGTAAACTGGAAAGGAACTTTTGTCTTTAATTTAAGTAATATCTTTACTTTATTTAACGTAGCCAAATGATGAGTAACTACACATTTGGTTTGAATCTTAACTAGAATTTCTCTATGAATATATTTGCATTTATATTTTCTTACTTTTTCATTTCACAATGTAACTAGCTCTCTGTTTAAACGTAATAGGAGTATCGGGATTTAGTTTTTAGTGAAATATATAGTGCCCTTTTGTTGTCAAATTTTAAATATTAAATTGTGTGATTAGTTCAATTCTTATATAACAAAAAAAGATCCTTGGTATTGTTTTGCTAGCTAATTAGAGGTTGTTTTTCTCCTAAAGATATTAGTATTATTTATTTATTTGGATGATTGAGCGATAAAATTGTGTATCTTTAGATGGGGGCACAAACAACCGAGCATGGCATGATTGAGGTCTCTAGGGAAGGCTTTATTGGAAGCAAACGTGGTGAGTGTGTAACATGTGGTTTTGCCAATGTCAAGACTAGTGTTAGAGATGCACAAGAGCGACATACTTTTATGAAGAAAATCATGATTGCAATTGCATTATGTATGATTCTTATGAGTGTGGAAGTTGTTGGAGCTATAAAAGCTAATAGTCTAGCAATATTGGCCAATGCAGCACACTTACTGTCGGACGTTAATTGCCTCCTTTGCTATTTCTCTGTTTTCATTGTACCCGCCAATTTTATGAATCTTGGAGGATAGAGATATCGGGGGCCGAAGTTGGTGTCAATTCAATTAATATGGCTTGTTAATGGTTCTTGTCTATGAAGCTATACTTCGTCTCGTTCAAGAAACGGGGGAAGTTAAAGGTTTCTTGATATTGTCACCAGAAACTAGCTATATCAAGAAACCTTTAACTTCCCCCGTTTCTTGAACGAGACGAAGTATAGCTTCATAGACAAGGACCCCATTAACACAAGGGTGACGAAATTACTAGATTTGTTCTCTTTCAATCTGAATCGTTACATGACTGACTTTGTACTTTTAGGTGTGAGAATAGAGTCTGTTCTCTTTAAAAGTAATGTATGTAAGTTTACTTTAGGTGTGAGCATAGTCTGTTCTCTTATAAAATAATGAAAGTTTATTTTAGGTGTGTGTGGTAAGTTGATGCAATGCCTCAAGAATTTGAATCTTTATTGTTGCTGCCATTTGTGATTCTTTGTGCGTAATTTACTCAAATGCATTATCAGCATAATTTACTTAGCGGAATAACTAAATCTCATCTCTGCTACTATATAATGTTTGGGCATATATATATATTTATTTATTCCTCCATGCTCCCTCGTGCATTTACACCTTTCTTCTGTTGGATGGACAGTCCCCATCTCACTAATTAGTGTAATAAAGATATATTATTCGATTCTTCGATTCTCGAATTGAATCAAAATAGTAAAATTGAAATAATCTAAATATTTATCATAATATATTGAAATCGAACCATTTTACAACATAACCAATCTTAAATCTAACCGAAGTTTTTGGTTCGTGTTGGTCCCGATGCAAACGAGTCTTACACGTGTATGGGGGGGAGGGGGAATACACATGTTCAGTGATTTTTTAAAACTTTTCTTTGCTGAGATCAGAAGGGCCAGGATATCCTGAGAATTTTGCCCTGGGAAGCACAAATTGCCCTGAGTCAAAGTCTACTGAGACAGTGATCATGAGCAGCTTCAGAAGCTTCAGATTAGCCCAACTGATCCTGAGTTTTATCAGAGATCCTGAGAAGCTTGGATCAGATAATTATCTTACTGAATACTCAGTAGAGTTGATTCACTTTGGTAACTATCTGTTCTAGCTAATCAAGAGTGCGGAATGTGTTGGCCCTAAGTTTATACTCGTTTTATCTTGCTGAAAATTTCTTCCTTAGTAAAATAGTGGTTAAGGCTGTGATCAAGTTTGATGCAAGTTCAGTGGATTGTTTCCAACTGAATATCAGTAAGATATGCTTTCAGTGAAAATATGCAACAAATATAATGCAAAACAGAAAGCAAACAACACAACAACTTATAGTGGTTCAGAGGCAAAGCTTCTACGTCCACTCTCTCTGATCTTCAGAGAAATTCCTTAATTCACTATCACCTAAAGTTTTCAGGCTGAACACAACAGCTTACTAACTTTTCTACCTTGAGTTTTCTGGCTGACTACTGCAGCTTACTAACTCAACACACACAAGCTTTCTGACTATCTAAAACAGCTTACTCACTTCTTCTCTAGAGCTTTCTGGCTGAACTCAATTGCAGCTTACTCACTCTTTACAACTCTTTCTCACCAACAATTCACACAATACACAAACTACCTATCAAAGGGTTTGATTTGGGTTGGTTTCCAACTAGGGTGGGATATCCTTTGACAAGAACAAATTCAAAGGCTAGGATATCTCTACTAAGCTTTGGATATATATCAAATCTAGGCTTAGTGAAATGAGCTCTCTTCAATGTGAAACACTTGAGAAATCTTAGGTTTTTCGAGTGCTTCAATTTGCAAGAATATGAATGAGCTATTGAGTTGCTTTGATTTCCCGTAACCTTTCAATGGTGAAGGTCACTGGTATTTATAGGCAACTTCTCCAATGGTCACTCTTTGAAAAACTATCCGTTGGAAGAGATAGCTTCAAGAGTTTCCTCTTCTGGTTATTGATGAACGGCTATTTTTAAGGTTTGAACACACCTTTGCATGCTTTAGGAAATATGCAGCCATGTAGCCAATCACCAATTTCTGTGAACTGGAAGATATCAGACCTGACATTTCTTCAGTGAGATGTCGCTTTCAGTGTCAGTAAAGTACGTTGTTGTTGCCTCCTCATTGGTTGAAATCTTTCTTTGAGCAGAGACAAACAAAACCGCTCTCTTTCTGATCTGATATGTTCCTTAATATCCACAAATGTCTAACATTCTGTTTGTTTGTACTAGGAATGAACATAACACTATTTTATTAAGATAGTGGTTCAGGGTCCTTTTTGTTCAATACACAAACAGTCTTCAGAATCTTCTGTCTTCAGGATTTTTCGATCTTCAGGATTCTTCTGAGTCTCTTGAGTCTTCAGGATTCTTCTGAGTCTTCAGAGTCTTCTTGAGTCTTTAGAGTCTTCTGAGTTCTTCAGTACATTAAAATTCCCTGATCTATATCTGCTGACTATACAAGGTGCAGATAATCATGAGTCCTAATTTCTATTGAAACCTGATCCTGATTCTATACTATCAAGATGTCCTGATACATGTCATACTCAAGGGTTTTGAGATCTAATTTAAATCTTTATTAAATTCATCTCCCAACAATTTCCCCCTTTTTGATGATGCCAAAACCATCTTGTTACAGATATGCAAACATAATAAACATATCATCTATTCAGGTTTCAATTCCTATAACAGATAAAGATATAACTGGCAACCATCAAAATAAATCAATAAGATAATGAGATATTATCTTTTCAGAACAAAATCCATCAGTAGAGTTTTCATTAATCAGAAAAGTTAAGTACACGATACAAGGTTGATTCTACTCTACTGAATATCAAAAGATAAAATACATCATTATTCTTCCTCATATTCAATCTCATCAACTGGTGGATCGAGATTGTGTTGGGATTATACTGAAAAGTATGATTTTTACTTTGTATAATCGAAACTGAATTTTCAGACTTATTTACTGAAATAAATTGTTTATCACTGATGCTTTAAATATGATTGAATGTTACATATATTTACTGCATAACTGTTCAATAATTCGTACATGTTACATTGTAGTTAATTTAGTGATACCAGATCACAGAAGATTAAATTAACAGTCCCTTGTAACTAAAAGTATGCCATTCACGACCTAGATGGAAATGAACAACCATCGCGAAAGGTTGAGGCGTAAGGCACAGATTGGTTTGTCTTGACCAAGAGATTACACTAGTGCATCACTGATGCACTGAATAGGACCTACAGGAGGATAAATTCTTCAGAACTGAACAAGGAAAAATTAGACCTCAGTGGTTCATTGTTTCTTAACCTTCGTCCCTTAAATAGGATCACGTGGGATTGGTAACTATTGCTTTGACTTATCATGGGTAGCGAATCAAAGAGAGATTCAATACTTTTTATCTTGGGCAATATTATTAGTCACATGTGATTGCTAAGATTTAATACGAAGAATCGTGTGCAAGTACGCTTGCTTGATTTGCCCCCTTGGGAGGTTCATAAGTTTTATCATACCAAATCTTGCAAGTGGAATTAGTTTCCAGTATGGATAATAATGTTGAACCGTTCCTCGACCAAGGACAAAAGATATTAATTAACGGAAAGCTATTTCAGTGGCTTGAATTAATTAATGGGCTAGATAATCTTAAACACGGGAAATAATGACCGGGAGCCATATTGACTGTAATATGGGTTAAGATGGATGGTGCAATATTAATTATGTAGTGGGATTAATTAATATTTATGGGCTTGAATTATATTGTGGCTCAATATTAGATATTCAAGATCCATTAGAAGGTCCAATCTTAATTCTCTTAAAGGCCCCCTGAGTAGCCCAATATATAGTCCAATAACTGAAAAGGTGATTACAATAAAATACATATTGTTGCTTATATTTCCTCTAAATTTTCGAAAATTATGGATAAAAGATGGAGAAAGATTTTCTTTGAATTTTGTTATGGAATGAAGATATGTATTCTTGGAATACAAGATTATCTCATTAAATTCAAGAAATCTCCCACTTGGTTATCTATATAGTAAATTTTGATTTTTTTGAAAATATGGTGGGCAAGAAAGATTTTCTTGATTTTCTTGAAAAGATATTATGGAAGATATGTATTTCTTGAAATACAAGAATATCTCATAAATTCAAGAAGATCCAAATCTTGGATTCTTGTAGCACTAAATTTTCGAAAATCACCATAATAGAGGAGGTGGGATTTTTGTGGAATATTTTAATTATGGGAAAAAAAGAATATAAGGGATATATTCAAGATTTCTTGGTGACCAAGAAAAGTCTTTTCCCACATTGAAATATCACATAAAATTCGACCACCCTCCCTCCTATAAATAGGGGATGATTAGTTCATTCCCAAGTACAATTCCATGTGCTGGAAATATTAGCAAATCCACAAAAGTGGTGCAACAAAGTTTATTTTTTCCTTTTGTTAATTGTTCGACAAGTGTCCTTCCACCGGATAGTTGAGCAAGGGCTAAGGGAATACTTGGGAAGTCCTTTTGGTTAGTCCGTCCGACCGAAGTCACTGCCATCCCGAGAGGTACGTTCACGTAAACCCGTAGATTCCGCATGCGTAGGTTTTACGTGGCTTTTTATATGCATGATATGTTGTTGCAATTATTATTTGAATTAATATAGGATTAATTCATGCTAGTAATAATTAATGAATTAAATTTGTATTTAAATATTCACCCCGAATATATCTGTGCAACCTATTTCCTAACAGATTGAACATTCCATAGTATCTTTTCTTCAGCTCTTCCCTTTCCTGAATGGTCCTTGCATCATTTCCTGTCAGCTCCAAATAGTTGGCTTGATCTACAAAGTCTGCATGGATGAAATCATAGTTGATCATCCCATTTCTGAACTTGGGTGGGGGGTACTTCATCTGTCCTGGGGCCTTCAACTGATAGTCCAGTGTATCAAACACATTAAACCACTTCTGACATTCAACAGTGAAGTTCTTTAGAATGTAGGCAGTAAAAGCATCATCTCGATCATCAATGGAACGCGGTCAGACTTATAGAATGTCATAGTTAAACACGAACTCCATCTTGGCTGTTTCCCATTTGTCATTAAGCTCAATGGACATCCATTTATCCATATGAGGCCACATCCTCTTCCTTTGCTTTGTGCCTCTCCTCCTATATATCATTCTCTGAAAGCCTCCCCTGTTTCTTTTTGCTTCTTCTCTCTCTTTCCTTGTCATCTCAGCACCAGAAACAGAAACAGTAGCTTTCCTCATCTTCTCAGCCTCAATCATTTTCACTGAGTTGTGTCAATCCCAGTTCATTCTCTTGGAGGCCACATCATATTCACCAAATCCCTCTTTGAAGAGTTCATCGGTTTCAGTTCACTTTTATGTGCCTCAACCTCAGAGAACTCCCCGGACAATCTCCTTCTGATTGGCTTTTCTATAGCAGGAATCACATGGGATTGTTCAGGAATAGGAATCAGGACACCATGAGCCTCTCCCATCTTGCTTGACTCATGAGCCCTCTGCCTTTTTGCACGTTCCTGAATAACCTCAGCAGCAGCCTCAGGATGTACTGACACTTCAGGCTCTTTCCTCTTTCCTTTGGATACAATAACTTCTTCCTGAGTCAGTAATTTCCCTTCAATAGCTGGAAGCTTTGTGAGCATATCATAACTTTCCCCCTTTTTGGCATCATAGTTGACCAAAATTTGCGAAAGGGTTCTGTCCATGTGCAGCTGCTCACGCCCAACTGATCGAAGTTCAGCAGCAATATGAAAAATTTCATCCTGAAGTCTCTACAGCACATTCAGACCAGTTGTTGTATCCTCAGCAAGACCACCATAAGTAGCCTGTATCTTGGTCATGAGTGATGAACTCATTTCCTTAACAGCTGCCTTAATCAACTCTTCGGTCATGGTCTTCATCAAATCCTCCAACATACTTGTCCTCAACAAAAACTTCTTCTCCATCTCTGCTAATACATCTCTAGATATATCCCCCAGTCTAGCATGCATCTCAGTAAACTTATTATCAATAGATGTAGACAATGAAGTTACCTGATCTGTCTTAGCCATTGATGTGCTCATTAACAGAGGCTCGAGCTTAGAAATCTGATCAACAATGGGCTCAAGCTTGGTCAGCTTCTCCAAGACAGGTGTGAGATCAACAGCAGGTGGTGGAGGAATAGGAATCTCAGCATCTGTCTATACCCCTGTATCAACCATTTCTATGATCTCTACCTCAGGTTCTACCGGGTAATGGACAGTCTGGCTAAATGTGATCATTTGTAAGGGTAGAGCATCCTTAGCTTGTTCCCCCTGAAGTGTAGCCTCAACACTTGAACCAGCTTCCTTCAGCATGTCCCCTTCAGGAATGATATCTGCGGATTTGTCCTGATTGGGATCCTAATCTTCTTCGTCCTGACCTCCTCTTTCACCTTCAGCCTGAGTGGCTGGCTCCCTTTCAATAAGCTTCCTCAACACGAGTTGGTCAAACTCTGTTGGCTTTATCCTTAGCCTCATCTTCCCCAATCCTGAGAAGGCATCAAGCTCCGCCACCTCCTCAGCCCAAAACTCCTCGCCCCTGAAGTTGTCAATCATGAGCATCATAGCAAAAGATTGATTGACAATCAACATGGCGGTCTTCAGCCTAAAGAACATATCCTGTAGGTCAGGATAGTTCCCCAACCTCGATACTTGTCGGCTGAAATCTCTCATATACGCCTCCTCTCCTTTTTCTTGACCTCACCTTTCCTGAGTTCAGGACCAGGTGTCTCCTCTTCAGAGCTAGAATGAGCCTCTGAAGGAATGAAAATATATGGCTCTGAGGGTTGTGTGGGTGGGAGGGTAATTTGGCTGTCTTCAACAGGTTTTTGAGAACCTGCGAAGATTTCTTAGATAATCCTATCATCGCCAATACTGGTACCAAGTACCTCAGTAAAGACGTCCTCCTCTCCTGCACCTCCTAAAGGATTTAAGTCCTGAGTGGTCTCTGCCGCAGTTGCCTGAGAGACATCTTTGGCAAGTGTATCAAGAGGGGATTTTACTCCCGACTCTTGTTCCCGAATGGTTCTGAGCTTCTTTTTCTTCTTCTTCTTCTTCTTCTTCTTCTTCTTCTTCTTCTTCTTCTTCTTCTTCTTCTTCTTCTTCTTCTTCTTCTTCTTCTTCTTCTTCTTCTTCTTCTCACCAATTTCCCTCTTTACCCTCAGTAAATCAAGGGATTTCTTCCTCCTCTCTTCTTCTCCTGATGCCTCAGGAAGTTTTACTGATGTTGTCCTGATTGTTTTCTGGACAACCTCAGCAATAACCACATCATCTTGATCAGAACTCGAATCGCCCTGATCCTCAGGTTCCTCCTGAACCATCGAGCCCTGGCTGCCTAACGGAATAGCCTTGCGTTTCTGAGACTGTGGCCTCCGGAACATGATCCTATTCCGGGAAAATTCCACTCCAGATTACAAAAACATGTTATCTCTGGGCAAGGTTTCGATTAGAAAACTAATCTTTGTCCCAAACAATACCTTCACATTCTTGGTGAATGCACATTTTGCCTACTTCAACTTCTGATTTTGGTGAAGAATGCAATCTACCAGAAATTTTAGCCAGTTGAAATCAACAGAATGAGAGTCTTCTATTGCCGCCATGAGCCTCAATTTGTTCCGGCTCACTTGTTCCAAGCTTCCAGAGGTGCTCATCAAGAACTTGGCTACAATGTCAATTAAGACTCTGTATTTCGGCTTCAAACACCATTTATGCAGAGCCCCTTTCAACTCCACCTTCGTTTTTGCAAAGCGGTCCAAAATCTCTTGTTCTCTTCCAGACATATACAATGCTAGATCTCCCCCTTTATCGTTTAATTCAAACTTAGAATTAATATCTTCTAAAGAGAGTATCACCTGCTTGGTGCAAACCACCTCTGCTTTTAATTTTGCATAAGTTCAGAAACTTAGTTGCGAAACCAAACCACCACGTCCTCCTTCACGAAGGTTAACAACAAATTGTAAAACCTCCTGGGATAGTTCGGAATCCGACATATTGCTCACCAACCGTGATAATCGAGCCAATCGCAGCATGTTTAATGCCTCTTCTTCCACCATAGTAGCTTTATTGTCGATCATGGCCACTACATGTTCAAAGTATGGCTTATCTGTTTCCGCAAGAACTTTGATCATCGAGTAATTAGGGAACTCCATTTCGAGAGAAATTTTGGGGTAGTGAGAAATGAGGGTTTTTGATGATAAGGTTTTTTAAAATTTTGAATTGTGTGAGTGTAAAATGATGAATGAAGGTAAACAGTTGGTTTATATATGATTTTGAAAATCATATACCAAAGGTTGTGATTAAATCTCGAAAAATATAATGAATGGTTGAGATTTAACCGGATTTTGAGGAAAAACTTGAGAGTATGGCTATTTTTGGCTAATTTTCTGGACAATAGGCAAATAGCAGTTTATAGGTTGACAAATGGTCATTTTCTCAAAAAATCGAGGCAATCGCTTAAATTTTTCTTCAAAAACGCTTCAAATATTCCCGCTTTAAAAGTTCAGGCCTTTTGTCATTTATTTCAAATGATTACTAAGTAATCCTTTGTGTAATAAATGCCACTGAATTTAATGCATGTATAAGTATAACTTCAGGATCATTTGAATATATAAACCTTACTGAATACTGATCCTGACAAAATTTGTCCTGAGTCTCAGTTTCCATCCTGAGAAAATTTTGTCCTGAGTTATTCCTTCTGAATAACTACATGCCCCTGAAGGACTTCTCCCTTCAGTGAAATTCATTCACCTGGATCCAACATCCCTAATTCTATTGATAGTTCCTGAAACCTTGACTCAGCCAAAGGTTTTGTCAAAATATCAGCTCTTTGTTTATCAGTATGAATTTTCTCCATCCTTATATCCTTTTTCTCAACATAATCTCTGATGAAGTGATGTCTGATATCAACATGCTTACATCTGGTGTGTAATACTGGATTTTGTGTAATTGCCATTGCACTATTATTGTCACAAAATATAGGTACTTCATTGGCTACAACCTTATAATCCCTCAATTGTTGTGCGAGCGAAAGAATCATGCCTGTGAACTTCCTCCGCGACCATGTATTCAAACGGTAATCTTGGTTGCTCTTGATGTTTGTTTCTTTGAAAACCATGATATCAGTTTACTTCCAAGAAATTGACAAGTTCCTGCAGTAGACTTCCTGTCAATTCTACATCCACCATAATCAGCATCTGAATAACCAGTTAATTCAAAGTTATCATCATCTGGATACCATAATCCTCTATTCACAGTGCCTTTAAGATACTTTAAAATCTTTTTGGCAGCCTCCATGTAACTAGCCTTAGGATTAGCTTGGTACCTTGCACATATCCCAACAGCAAAGGTAATATCAGGCCTACTTGCTGTGAGATAGAGCAATGATCCAATGATCTCTCTATAATCAGTGTGATTTACTGATTTGCCTTCAGGATCAGGATCCATCTTTTAGTTAGTATTCATAGGAATTCTAACTGCATTGCAATTCTGAACACCATACTTAGCAATTAGATCTCTGGTGTATTTTGCTTGATTGATGAAAATTCCTTCTTTAGTCTGTTTCTCCTGCAGTCCTAGAAAGAAATTCATCTCCCCCATCATTGACATCTCAAACTTTCCTTTCATCAGGGTAGAAAACTTCTCACACATCTGATGATTTGGAGAACCAAATATGATGTCATCCACATAAATCTGAACTAGTAAGATATCCTTCCCATCTTCTATCCTGAACAAAGTTCTATCAACAGTTCCTTTGATAAAACCATGGTCAGTAAGAAATTGAGAGAGTGTATCATACCATGCTCTGGGTGCTTGTTTAAGACCATACAAGGCTTTCCTGAGCCTGTAAACTTGGTCATTCTGTCTGAAACCAGGAGGTTGTTCCACATAAACCTCTTCTTTAAGCACACCATTCAGAAATGCACTTTTCACATCCATCTGATAGACTGTGAATTTCATGTGGGCAGCATATGCAAGAAACATTCTGATGGCTTCTAGTCTTGCAACAGGTGCAAAGGTTTCATCATAATCCAAGCCTTCTTCTTGGGAATAACCTTGTGCAACTAGTCTTGCCTTGTTTCTTAAAATGTTGTTGTTTTCATCTTTCTTGTTCTTAAACACCCACTTAGTTCCAATCACATTGTGCCTCTTAGATCTGTCCACTAGCTCTCAAACTTCATTTCTTGTGAACTGATTCAGCTCTTCTTGCATAGCAGTAATCCAGAATGAATCTTGAAGTGCTTCTTCAATCTCAGTTGGCTCTTTTTCAGATAGGAAGCAGCAGAATAGAGCACTTTCTCCATGGAACCTTCTTGTTTTAACACCTTCTGATAGATCACCCACAATCTGACTTGTAGGATGACTATCCAACCATCTTCTCCTTGAAGTTCCCCCTTCAGTAGTATCATCAACATCAGAAATGTTAGGTTCAGGTAATTCATCAAATTCAGGGAACAACAGAAAATGAGAGAGTGAATCATCTTCCTCAGGGAAAATTCCATTCAGAACATTGTCAGAGACATTTGTTCTCCCTTGGTTGATAGATTCAGAGTTTGCCTCAGCTGTGACCACATCTTCATCGACAAAACATACCTGAGTCTGAACTGGTGTATGTTCAGATTGGTCAGCTTCAGTGTGTTGGCTTTCCTTCAGTGGAGAACTATTGTCCTGAGTCTCACCATCCTGAGTATTTCCATCATGAGCTTCTTTATCTGTATCTGATTCACTCCATTCATAGAAAGTGATTGACTTCTTCTTTTCAGGTTCAGAGGATGTTTTATTATTCTTTTTTAGGCTAAGTCTGGTGATTCTCTTGGTCAGATCTCCTGAGTCATGTTCCTGTTTCTTCTGAACACAAGTAGGTTCATCAAAAACAACATGAGGTGTTTCTTCCACAATAAGAGTCCTACAATTGTAAACTCTGAAGGCTTTACTGACTTCAGAATATCCTAAGAATATTCCTTCATCAGCTTTGCTATCAAAAGTTTTCAACTGATCTTTACCATTATTGTGTATGAAACACTTGCAACCAAACACACAAAAGAAAGAAATAGGAGGCTTTCTTTCATTCCACAGATCATAAGGTGTTTTGCCTTGATTCTTGGCCAGCATGGATCTGTTCTGAGAGTAGCATGCAGTGTTGATAGCTTCAGCCCAAAACCTCTTAGGTATATCAGCTTCAGCAATCATTGTTCTTGCAGCTTCTTTCAGAGTCCTATTTCTTCTTTCTGCAATACCATTTTGTTGTGGGGTCCTTGCAGCTGATGTTTCATGAGCTATTTCATTTGCTGCACAATAATCAGATATAATATGGTTGATAAATTCAGTGCCTTTATCTGATCTGATTTTGACCACACTCAGGTTCTTTTCAGTACTGAGTCTTTTCAGTAATTCTGGCAGTTTTGTCTGAGTCTCCTTCTTATTGAGTAAGAATATGACCCACGTGTATCTAGAGTAGTCATCAACTACCACAAGTGTATATTTCCTGCCATTAGTGCTCACAAGTGTTATTGGACCAAAGAGATCCATATGTAACAGTTGTAGAATTCTGTCAGTAGAAACTTCTACTTTACTTTTGAATGATGCTCTGATTTGTTTTCCTTTTTGACAAACATCACATATATGATCCTTACTGAACACTCCATTGGGTAACCCCCTCACAAGTGCCAATCTTGCAAGTTTGTTCAGGGTTTTGAAGTTTAAGTGATTCAGTCTTTTGTGCCACAACCAACTGGTATCAGTAGAACTTTTTGCAACCAAACATGTATCTTTAGGAGTTAGCCTCCAATCAGCAAGATATACATTTCATTTTCTAGTACCAGTCAGTAATATTTGTTGTGAAGCATTGTCTTTCACATAGCATAAGTTCTTTGAGAACTCAACACTGAATCATTTGTCACAGAATTGACTGATAGAAAATAAATTATGCTTTAAACCAGAAACATATGAAACACCATGGATATGAACAGAATCAACTTCAAGAGTTCCATATCCTTCAGTCTGTCCTTTGGAGGTATCTCCAAATGTAATCTGAGGGCCTTTTTGCTCAACATAGTCAGTGAGTAATTGTTTATATCCTGTCATATGTCTTGAACATTCACTGTCCAGATACCATGCAGCAGGAGCCAATTTATTTCCACTCATCAGGGCTATGTTGTCTTCATTCAGCTCAGTGCCCTTTTCCTTCACCTGAAAAACAGATCAGGCCTTAGGTACCCATTTGGTGTAGGGTCCTACCAGGTTAGCTGTACCTTTTGGAACCCAAATTTGCCTGATAACTCTAATTACTTTAGAGTGACTGATTTGTCTCCCATAAACATCTACATACGCATTCACCACCCTAGGTGCCTTGGCAGTACCCTGTGTATGAGTGACAGCCTTAGCATGAACATGAGCCTTAGAGTTATTCTTAGGTTCAGGCCTCTTGTTCCAATGTTTTGGCCTTGGTGCAGCTGGTCTCTGTCTCTGCTGACTAGGGTTCAGGAAACCTTTACCCTTAGGCAAGTGGAGTTTAGGTTGTCTATACTGAAATTGTGGTCTTTCAGTAATCTGAGGACTTGGTCTTTTCAGTTGAGAATATCTCTGCTGGGTGTTTCTCTTCTGAAAATTCCTCTGATGGTTCAGTGCAGATCTCTTCAGGTTGGTATTCTTAGCCTGAGGCTTTGAAGTACTGGCCTGAAAATTTCCTACTGAGTGTTCAGATTTTCTAGCCTTTTCCTGAGGTTTGGGCTTTCTATCCTGAACTTTCTGTTTTTCTGAAACCATAGGTCCTTTACCCTTGTCTAAAACACGGGGTTGTTCTTCAGTAAGAAGATTAGTACATGCCACCGGTTTAACAAAGACAGTCTTAGTGCTACTAGAAGAAGCAGCATTCAGAAAACCTTGTGAGGTTCCCACTGGATTATATTTCAATCCAGCCTTTATAGTTGCAGATCTTTGATAACTCTGAATTTCATCTATTATTTTAGATGCAGAATTCAATAGAGCTAACTTTCTCCGCACACTATCCTCACTTTTCTTTAGAGTTTCATGCTTCTCAGAGAGGTCATTGAATTCAGTCCTGATAAGCTGGTTCTCCTCAGTGGATTTCTCTAATTTTCCTTTCAGGATTTCTATCACTTTCTCTTTTTCTGAGAGTTGTACTTTCAGAACATCCAGTTCATCAGTAGTTCCCATTAATTGAGAAGTGATCTCAGCAGTATTAGAGTCTTTCCACCTCAGATTTTCAACAGTCAGTTCCTTATTCTGCTCTTGAGTTTCTATGAGCAGTTCTTGTAACACAGAATAGTCATTCATAAGATTCTCAAAAGAATCCATCAGGTCAAAGTTACTGGTTACAGATGAACTTGATAACTCATGTGCTTGTGTAGGAGCAACAACAGAGATAGAAGAATTTACCTCCTCCATAGCAACAAGGCAGATATCATCACTGTCACTATCTGAGAATATCTCTTCTGAAGAACTGGATCCTTCTTCAGTTTGTTCTTCTTCTTTAGCAATCATAGCCTTTTTGCTAGAGATCTTTCTCTCTCTCTTGGCTTGTCTCTCATTTCTTTCTTTGGCACTCAGCTTAGGACAATCATACTGGAAGTGACCTTTCTTCTGACAGTTATAGTATATGTTGGCATCATCATCCTGATCACTTTCCTCCTTGGTTTTGGAGTCCTTCTTTCTGGATGAGGATCCTTCAGCTTTGTGGTCCTTCCTTTTCTCAGTGGATCTGTCCTCAGCTTCTGAGTTATTCATGTTCCTGTACCTGTTGTTCTTATAGTATTTCTTATACTTTCCATATCTGCTATTGAGTCTTTCAAACCTCCTTGCCAACAGTACTAGCTTATCCTCTTGTTCATCCTGATTTTTGGTAAGTGAGTTATCAGACTCTTTAGCTTTACAGGATTTCTCTTTGGCTTTGAAAGCCACATTCTTGCTAGATGAAGATTCATCTTTGCTATCAAATTTCTTAGTTTTCTTATCAATCACAAACTCATAAGCTTTCAGTTTAGAGAAAACTTGTTGGTATGGCATAGAATCAATATTCTTGGTGTTTTCAATCACCACAACATGTATATCCCATTTCTTAGACAATCCTCAAAGAATTTTCAGTGTCACTTCTCTCTGTGGGTATCTTTTTCCAAGAGCATTCAGATCATTCATAATGCTAGGGAATCTGACTTCCAGTTTGTCAATGGATTCACCATCTTTCATTTCAAAGCTGTCAATGAATACTCAGTAGAGTTGGTTCAGTTTGGTAACTATTTGTTCTAGCTAATCAAGAGTACGGAATGTGTTGGCCCTAAGTTTATACC
Source organism: Stenogyne calaminthoides (assembly GCA_037126765.1). NCBI lineage: Eukaryota > Viridiplantae > Streptophyta > Magnoliopsida > Lamiales > Lamiaceae > Stenogyne > Stenogyne calaminthoides. The sequence continues at coordinate 35,075,769 of JBBCBC010000009.1, forward strand.
CGTTTTATCTTGCTGAAAATCTCTTCCTTAGTAAAACAGTGGTTAAGGCTGTGATCAAGTTTGATGCAAGTTCAATGGATTGTTTCCAACTGAATATCAGTAAGATATGCTTTCAGTGAAAATATACAACAAATAGAATGCAAAACAGAAGGCAAACAACACAGCAACTTATAGTGGTTCAGAGGCAAAGCTCATACGTCCACTCTCTCTGATCTTCAGATAAATTCCTTAACTCACTATCACCTAAAGTTTTCAGGCTGAACACAGCAGCTTACTAACTTTTCTACCTTGAGTTTTCTGGCTGACTACTACAGCTTACTAACTCAACACACACAAGCTTTCTGACTGTCTAAAATAACTTACTCACTTCTTCTCTAAAGCTTTCTGGCTGAACTCAACTGCAGCTTACTCACTCTTTACAACTCTTTCTCACCAACAATTCACACAATACACAAACTACCTATCAAAAGGGTTTGGTTTGGGTTGGTTTCCAACTAGGGTGAGATATCCTTTGACAATAAGAACAAATTCAAAGGCTAGGATATCTCTACTAAGCTTTGGAGATATATCAAATCTAGGCTTAGTGAAATGAGCTCTCTTCAATGTGAAACACTTGGGAAATCTTAGGTTTTTCGAGTGTTTCAATTTGCAAGAATACGAATGAGCTCTTGAGTTGCTTTGATTTTCCGTAACCTTTCAATGGTGAAGGTCACTGGTATTTATAGGCAACTTCTTCAATGGTCACTCTTTGAAAAATTATCCGTTGGAAGAGATAGCATCAAGAGTTTCCTCTTCTGGTTATTGATGAACGGCTATTTTTAAGGTTTGAACACACCTTTGCATGTTTTAGGAAATATGCAGCCATGTAGCCAATCATCAATTTCTGTGAACTGGAAGATATCAGACCTAACATTTCTTCAGTGAGATGTCGCTTTCAGTGTCAGTAAAGTACGTTGTGTTGCCTCCTCATTGGTTGAAATCTTCCTTTGAGCAGAGACAAACAAAAAGGCTCTCTTTCTGATCTGATATGTTCCTTAATGTCAACAAATGTCTAACATTCTGTTTGTTTGTACTAGGAATGAACATAACACTATTTTATTAAGATAGTGGTTCAGGGTCCTTTTTGTTCAGTACACAAACAGTCTTCAGGATCTTCTGTCTTCAGGATTTTTCGATCTTCAGGATTCTTCCTGATTCTATACTATCAAGATGTCCTGATACAAGTCATACTCAGGGGTTTTGGGATCTAATCAAAATCTTTATTAAATTCATCTCCCAACAGTTCGGTTTCGATAAAAATCGAAAAAATCGAACTTATTTGACATTATGAAATTAAATTATTTTTAAAGGCACATATTCACCTTTTACAGTAGAAATTCAAAAATTAAATAACAATACAACACAAGGTCCGATGGTAGTAAGCTACTACATAAATTAACAATCCACATATAATGCATATATAGTGTAATATTTGGGTTAGAAAATGAATAAACGAACTAGAATTAAGATTATATATAATATTTTTATTTCGGTTTGGTTTTCAGCTTTTCGATTAATTTTACCTTAAAAATCAAAATCGAATACAATATTAATTGAACTGAAATTTTATTTCAGTTCGATTTGGCTCAATTTTTTAGTTTTTACCGAATAATGTTCACCCCTGTTAATGAGTAATGATGTGATAAAGAACACTTCCCGAATATCATTACTTAGGACTGATGTATTGAATATCATCAATTTAAGACAAATTGAAATCACTCTAGTTAGAGCACCAATTCAAAATCACTGGTTGGAGTCACCAATTATAAAAATAAGAATATTAGCAATGGAGGATGAAAAGTTTCCTGCAACCGTTTCACGTATTATGAGATAATCTTATATCAAGTAATTTTGGGAGACTTTTTTTGCATTTCCCAAAAAAAATATTAATATCTATGCAAAACTCAATAAACTTATATAATTAAACAGAGGACGTAATAAAAGGTAAATATAGATCTTGCACGATGAGATGAAATATATCATTTGGAAAATGAGCTTAACACTCGTGTTAATTTGCTAATTTGTGAAGGATCTCACGGATCTCACTCAAATTTAGTTTTTGCCAAAAAGTAAAAATGAGCCGCACTATCTTTAAACATGAATCTACAGTTACATTTGAAAATATAATTCAGATTATCAACATCCATATTGAGGGAGGGACATTACCGGTACTACAACAACTCCATTCCCATCAATCCTGCCAAATCAAAACCAGCATGTCCCAATCTTTCCTCAATCAAAAACTTCTCTCCCTAACATCATCATCTCTCAAACATGTCTTCTACAGTTCATCATGATCATCGCCTTCGTCCTCCTCCGTTTGGCTGCCGCCTGGGGCCCCACCAGATCTCTGATAAACGGCTGTTATGATTGGATTACACACTGCTTCTACCTCCTTCAGCTTCTCATCGTAATCCTCCTTCTCGACGCTCTGGTTGTCGTCCAACCACTCGAGCGCCTCCTTGGTTGCTGTCTCGATTTTCTCCTTCTCATCTGACTCCAATTTGTCGGCCAGTTTGTCCTTGTCGTTTATCTGGTTCCTCATGTTGTAGACGTACGTCTCCAGGCTGTTTCGGGCATCGATTCTTTCCTTCACCTTCTTATCTTCCTCGGCGAACTCCTCTGCTTCCTTGACCATACGCTCAATCTCTTCCTGACTCAAACGCCCTTTGTCGTTGGTGATTGTGATCTTCTCACTTCGTCCAGAGGCCTTGTCTTCGGCCTTCACGTTCAGAATACCGTTTGCATCTACCTCAAAGGTAACTTCAATCTGAGGGGTACCTCTGGTAAAAACAGAATACACAACATTTAGCCACGGAAAAAAAGTTATGGGATGCAGTTTGAAAGAATGTGCCATGTGTGAGTGTTACCAACCTCGGTGCTGGGGGTATTCCGGTCAGATCGAATTTCCCAAGCAACCTACAGTCCTTTACAAGACTCCTTTCTCCCTCAAAAACCTTTATACATAAAAGAAACGCATATTATTTTCACATCATTTTTATATAGTAAAGCAACAAAACCACTTAAATCTATTTATCATACCGCGATAGTAACAGTAGTTTGTTGATCTTGGTAGGTAGTGAAAACTTGGGATTTCTTGGTTGGAATAACGGTGTTCCTTGGAATCAATTTGGTCATCACTCCTCCAACAGTTTCAATACCAAGGGTCAATGGAGCCACATCCAAGAGAAGAATATCTGAAACCAGCATAATTAACTAATTAGTTAACAATCAAATATAAATTTACGACATCGTTTTATTTTAAAATTGGTATGGACATATAAATTACCTTTGGTTTCATCGCCTCCCTCCCCACTCAAAATTCCTCCTTGAACAGCAGCACCATAAGCAACTGCCTCATCAGGGTTAACACCCTTGTTGGGTTCCTTACCATCAAAGAAGTCCTTAAGAAGCTGTTGAATCTTGGGGATCCTAGTGCTTCCACCAACAAGGACAATTTCGTCAATTTGACGCTTTTCCAGACCTGCATCATCCATGGCTTTCTTGACGGGGCCCATGGTCTTTCTGAACAAATCGTTGTTCAGTTCTTCAAAACGAGCTCTGGTAAGAGGTTCAGAGAAATCTACTCCATCAAAGAGAGACTCAATCTCCACTCGGATCTGATGCTGGCTACTCAAAGCTCTCTTAGCACGCTCACATTCCCTCCTTAATTTGCCAAGTGCTTTGTTGTCCTTGCTGATGTCCTTTCCGTGCTTCTTCTTGATCAACTTAATGAAGTATTCCATGATCCTATGATCAAAATCCTCACCTGAAAAAAGATTTTTATTTTGGCCATAGAGAGTGGACATAATAGGATATAAAAAATTTCCTAGACCCCTAGTACATACAAGTTTAACTCCCACAAAAGCCAGAGGAATTTTGCACAAGAAAAGTCAATGCAATGAGACAGTTGTTGATATTCATAGCCATTAAAAAGACGTTAGGCATGAAATTATAAGAAAACACCTAGATATCGCAATTATGTCAACAACATATTGCATGAATGCTGCATATGGTTCCAACTGATCTTAAAAAAATCACATCCAATTTATATGCCTATATAGAACTTCGACACAGTTGAACAGAAAATAATGAAGAGGTTCAGTAAGCAGCTTACCTCCCAAATGAGTGTCTCCGTTTGTTGCAAGGACCTCGAAAACACCATTGTCAATGGTCAAAACACTGACATCGAAAGTTCCACCACCAAGATCAAAAACAAGAATGTTCTTTTCACCACCTTTCTTATCCAAACCATATGCAATTGCTGCCGCGGTTGGCTCATTAATAATTCTCACAACATTCAAACCGGCGATCACTCCAGCATCTTTGGTAGCTTGTCTCTGAGCATCATTGAAGTAAGCTGCAATAAAGAAGCAAATGGAATCAGTAATCACATGATGTTTTATTATTTTAAATCAACTTAAAAGGATTCAGCCACAAAACATTACCAGGGACAGTGACAACAGCATCCTTAATTTTCTTTCCAAGGTAAGCCTCAGCTGTCTCCTTCATTTTTGTCAAGATCATGGCACTTATCTCTTCAGGGCTAAAAACCTTGGTCTCACCATCTTTAACCTGAACTTGAATGTAAGGTTTTCCATCTTTGTTCACAATCTTGAATGGGACAAGCTTCATATCTCTTTGAACCTCTTTATCCTCAAACCTATAGAGTAATAGTATTAGTTAAAGAGGCACAATAGTGATACTGAGATATATATCAAACGAGAAGTGAAAAGGAGAAATTACTTTCTGCCAATAAGTCTCTTGACATCAAAGACAGTCCTTTCTGGATTAACAGCTGCCTGATTCTTTGCAGCTTCACCAATCAACCTCTCACCGTCGGTGAACCCAACCCACGAAGGTGTGATGCGGTTACCTTGATCATTCGCGATAATCTCAACATGTCCATTCTTGTAAACACCAACACATGAATAAGTTGTGCCAAGGTCAATGCCGATAACTGTTCCAATTTTCGGCGCCTCCTCCTTAGCTATGGCAAATGAAAATAAACTCCCTGTTCCAAAGATCAAGCACCAAATTGATACGTTAGTTCAGATGATTATGAAGTGAAATACCTTAAATTCTACTATGCGCAGATGCACCATACTAGGCGTACAAGCTAAGATTTCCGCTATGAGATTCAGGTCTAAATGAATCCACAATATAGAAAAATTAACAAGAGAACCTTCATTTATTTTTCTCAATACCGGAGGAGCTTGTAATTTTAAATATACTTCCAGATTTTGATATTCAATTGATGTACTACAGTGATTGTAAGTTTGTAACCCTTAACAATATCAAAAAGTTATTGCGTAGATTGACAGTTGACAGTTCCATTCATAATTGTGACATATTCGGCAGCTTTACATAAATCCGAAGTATGATGACAGGATCTAATAAAAGAACATTAACAACCGGTAATCTCGCTTCACAGTTTAAATTATAAAATTTATGCATTTGACTATAACGGAGGACAAAAAGCTTGATTTCTGCAAACTCATTCCTATAACATATCAGATCTGACATAAATCACACCACAATATGAACTTCAACCCAAGTTTTTCGACATCAATGAAGCACAACTGGTGCTGAAAAGTTTCAGCGAAGGAGCTCTTCAAGCAGATAATAATGCTAAAAAGTTTCATCTAACAACTTACCTAAACATATAGTTGAATCCTAAAGAATTAAACACACAGTTTAAACAGAGCAAGCATAGCACACATATTCGAAACTGCTAAGATCTCAGCTAAACTAATGCTTAGATTGAAAAAAGTTAGATATGCTCACCTAGCAAAACGATCCCGACCACAATCGAAGACGCGCGTCTCTTCAACGCACCAGCCATTGCTGCGAAGCTCGATAAACGGTTTATTTGTACCAACTTATCTCAACTTTTATTGTTCAATTATCTCCTCCCTTCCACAGGTAGTGAGCTTAAAGTTAGAGTTCTGAATCTGAAATATAGACGGTGGTAAAGGTGAGGAGCGTTATATACTACTTCGCGGCAGAGTAAGCCCGTCATCGATGTTGACGTGGCCCAATCACATATCGACTGTGAATCACTTCGTTAAATCGAAGATTTCAAATTCATGTCACTGATGCTCGCGTGGACCAATAGTTAGAGGACAGCGTGTCAATTGTGCTGACGTGGACCAGTAGGAACAATAGGAGAACGTGGTTGGCGTGTGGGCCTATGCGGTTCGGTGGGTTTCTCGAAGCTTTCCGTTAGTTATTTGAATCGAAACATTAAATTGTCATTAATTAAAAAAGAAAAGAAAAAGGAAAATATAGTAAAAGCCTTTAATTAATATTTTAGGAGTTTTATAGTGCCTAAAAAATTGTAAAAATTATTAATTTAAAAAGGCGAAAATTTTTTTTTCTATCGATTGGCGCCGGAAAATAAAAAACTATCAATCCAAGGCGTGAAAGATAAAACTATCGATTCGGCGCTTATAAATTTTAAGGTCACAAGCCACACTTAAAACACTAAACTCAAACACTAAACCCTAAACCCTAAAACGATAAAACCCTAAACCTTGAACCATGAACCCTAAACCCCCTTAACCGTAAACCTTGAACCATAACCCTAAAAATAAAAAAAAAAAAGAACGTGAAATAAGGATATAAAATATAAATTGTCAAACATTAGTGCTTTAAAATATGTGAAATTTCAAATTAATAGTTTTTATCTTTTCGTGCCTTCAAATCGATAGTTTTCTATCTTCTAGGCCTTGAATCGATAGGAAAAAATTTTAAGGCCTTAAATTGATAGTTTTATCATATTTTAAGCCCTGAATTAACATTTTTCCAATATTTTATTTTCTATTTCTCAATTATGTTATTTTAATTTTCCCTTTTCTCACTATGCCAAAAACTGGATATGACAACGGTATTGACTAAACCCGTTGTCGTAGGTCTACACGCTGTTGTCGTAGCTAAACTCGTTGTCGAAACTTCGAGAAATGAGGGGATTTGCACCAAAAGACAACGGGTTTTATTACTCGTTGTCGTACACTGTTAAATTTTTTTTTTTTAATTTAATAATTACTAAGTATAAAAAGGGATACTAATTTTCAGTAAACTCCTCCTTTCGAATGTTAACAATTTCCCGCACACACCCAAGCTAGGGCAATCGTTCCAAACATCCGCCGTCCGTCGCCCGCCTTCTCCCGTCGTGTCACAGGTGAGCCCTAATTTTCCGCCTTATGTATTTTATTGTTGCGTGTATTGACGAAATCGGCTGCGCCGTTTAATTTGGCTTCCTCGTCCTCCGTTTGTCAGCTGTATTTCAAAACCTTTCTTCACGATCGCAATTCTCAGTGCCCGTTTACCGACCCATTCTCTTCTTCTCCAATCCAGGTATTTCGCGTTTTTTTTTATGTATTTTTTATGTGTTCAGTGTTCAGTGTTGTTCGACCGATTTTTTTCTTAATTTCTTAGCCAGAAAATTTCTTAATTTTGATATCGTTATTACTGCTTGGAGTTTTCCTATTTGTTGGATCGATTTTGCTGCTATATTTATACAGATTGTTATATTTATGTTGCTATTTATATATTTATACAGATTTTCCCCCTTTTCTAATAGGGAATTTATGTTGTGTGTGCTTGGATGAGGTTGTGTGTGCTTGTGGAAAATAATTCCTTTTCTGTGTGCTTGTGTAAGACAATATGTTGGTTATGCTATGTGCAGGAAAAGGAAATAATGGAATGGAAAACTTAACCTTTTCTTGCTAATTTTACTCTGTTTCTAGTGGAGTATGTGTGCGTAATTGAAATGTGATAGTATAATGGTAAATTCTGGTTTGTGGCGCTTGGGGCATCATTGGCAGTAAAGGGTTCGGTGGCTTTAGTCTTTCTGTTGAAACGAGCCAATGGTATAGGAAGAATTTGTGGAGTTTTTGTTTTACTGTTCTATATTCTGATTTGGGGGGAGTTATCACCATGCTTTGTGGGGTTATTTATATTTAATATAGGTTCTGGAGAAAGTTTATAGTTTGGCATGTATTTTGTTGACTCTCTCTCTTACCATTATGAATCAACACAAAAAAAGAATTTTTACTAACCCTATGTTTCTGGTGATAACATAAATTTCTTGAAAATCATTATGTTTGCGACTTATCTAACAAAAACCAAAGTGATATCCAGAATTTTATTTTTTGTCAGATATCATGAGAGATTGGAGTTATTTTTTTTGGTAATACTACTGTAATTTGAATATGTCCCTTTGTACTGATCCCCATGTTTTGAATAGAATGTTGTTTCTTATAGGGAAAAGCAAAAACAAAACCTCTCATTTCTATGGTTGTAGTCTAGTGCTAAGCACATAAAATCATACCAGAGAGAACATGGTATTTATTTTTGGACTCAAAGTCTGTTTATTCTTATAATTCTGTCAAGGATATGACATGTTTATTTGAGCTCTCAAATTTTCTGTTCAGATTTATTTAGGCTTTATCTATTCCTGTTTCTTCCTTTCTTATTAAGATTTAAATTCCATTACTGTTGTTTTGGTGCCTTGATGGTAATTATGCTATTCTGCAGCTGCTTAGGGAGATTTGCCATGAGAATGTGGTAAAGCTTGCAAATGTTCATATCAATCATGCAGATATGTCACTTTATCTAGCATTTGACTATGCTGATCATGATCTTTATGTAAGTACATTACTTAATCTTGATTTTGCAAACCTGATTAAGGAAAAATATTGGTGAAAAAGAAGATTTATGTGTTTGTTATATTTTAATCCATCTAAACGTAGGAAATGATTGACATGCTATCGATTTTGCCAGGAAATCATTAGACATCACAGGGACAAGGTCAACCAATCGATCAATCAGTACTCCGTCAAATCAATTTTGTGGCAGCTTCTTAATTGCCTAAATTACCTTCACAGGTTTTGCATATTGCCATGTGTCTTTTGCTGTTTTGCATAATTAATATTATTATATGTAATTTTATTCTTGCCTTCTTCTAGATGGATTAAGGTAATTCTTTATTAACTGGTATTTGGTCCTGAGGAGGGCATTATGCTCAAATATTCATGACCCCTACAATTCCTTTATCCGATGGTTTTTAGTTAAAAAAAAAAAAAAAAAGAGATGAAGAAGAAGCCAGGGTAGTGTTTGACTGGATTTGGCATTCCATTATTTCCTTTTCCTGCTCTCTGATTCTCAATTTTCTGCTTTAACATTTCTGCATCATCATCTTCATTTCGACTCTCTGATCCATTGTGAAAGACCTTCATTTTGGTGGAAAGTCTAGATATTTCTGCATTCTTCTGTTCTAACTTTTTGGTAAGATCTCTCATTGCAAGAACAAATTCAGAGTTAGAATCCTCCGTCTTCGCCAGCTGTAACTTCAACTTCTTGCACAGTTGTTTTTCACGCTGAAGTTGTTGCTTCATCTTTTCACTCGTATTTTCAGTCTCCGTTGCTGTGTGACTTAAAACTCTCTCCTCGTTTTTGCTTGTCAGCGAGGATTTGAGTCGTTCACATTCTGCTCTAATGGCGTCCATTTCCTCTTTCAGATAAACAATCTGCTCAGACAGTTGATGTCCTCTTTTCGTTTCCTTGAAAATCTGTTTGCGGAGGGACTGCACTTCTAACTCTGAAAGTTCTGTCCTCCTTTCTAGCATCATAGCTGTCTGATACGGTATCTTCGAAGCGTCCATTATGCCTGTTGTGCGGAGATGCTTCTTCACTCAAGTCATCACTCTATTTTTTTTTTTTAAAAGATAGGGCTTTTTTTGTTAATGCAATGAAGTATGAATCTTCACATAAGCTAGTTTGTACTGAAGACTTCATTTTGGTGCAATTATATATAAAATGGAGTTGTTAGTGAATGGGCAAAATTGTACTGAACACACGTACTACTTTATTTACTAAATAATAATTCGTCTTCAACTTCACTCAAACCTGACTGACCCAAATGTCAAATAAATATAGTTGAAATTTTCCATCATGAGATATATATTTTTTAATCATTATTAAGGATTAGAAGATTTGTTTGTTTCTTTTTGCATTTAATTTGGTATTTTTGTTATCAAGTATTTTGCCCCACTTGATTCAATACTCCTGTTGAAGTTTTATTATTTCTTATGGACTGAGCTACTTCAAATACACAACCTAAGGCATACTCTATAAACCATATATGAATATGGTTTATCTCTTATGATATCGACAAATAATGTTTATCAATCCAGGGCGTGAAAGATAGAAACTATCAATCCGAGACGTGAAAGATAGAAACTATCAATTCGAGACTTATAAATTTTAAGGCCATTTTGGCACTAAAACCCTAAACCCTGAACACTAAACCCTAAACCCTAAACGATGAACCCTAAACCTTGAACCTTGAACCCTAAATCCCCCGAACCGTAAATCTTGAACCGTAATCCCTAAAAATAAAAAAATAAGAACATGAAATAAGGATATGAAATATAAGTGTCAAACATGGTCTTAAAATATGTGAGCCTCAAATTGATAGTTTTTATCTTTCAGGTCCTGAATCGATAGTTTTCTATCTTCTAGGTGTTGAATCGATAGGAAAAATCTTTAAGACTTTAAATTGATAGTTTTGTCATCTTTCAAGACCTGAATTGACATTTTTCCAATATTTTATTTTCTATTTCTCAATTATGTTATTTTAATTTTCCCTTTTCGATCTTATAAATTAAAATGAGGAATCTAGAACTAGGCTTCTTTTTACGGTGGAAACTTCGAGTACTTTCTTATGTCCCCATTAAATGAGCTAATCGTGAATGGAGTTGCTAACGGGTGATATGGATTTCAACTTCGAGATCATTTTCTTTCCTCTTTTTGGTTGTTTGTTTCGATCCTTTCTGTATGGTATGTTTCAATTGGCTTGTAAGGTTGCAGACTTGCGGTGACGATCTTAGGTGGAAACTTTAGATTAATAAAAGATTAATTTAAATTTATGTGTGTGTATGATTGTCGAAATGTGCAAGTTGGTATTAGTGGATATATATAATTGTAAAAATTAGTTGAATCTTAAGTAAAATATTTCCTTGTAAAAATATGGGGTTTGAATTTAGGTTTAGGTGTGGGGATCATATTTGAGGCAATTGATACTACGTTTGTACAAGTATTATTTATGTTCATTATATACATAGTACGTACTAAACGTGTACAACAAGTAACATAATCGTTCTAAATTGTATTTACATGAAAATAATATCAATCTATATTCTATTTACAAGGGAAGAGTGTATTGTATAATGTGAATTCAATCTTGGTAAACCGTGACTAAGTTGGAGCCGCATTTTTATATGATTTATGCAAATCTTCAGCCACGGGATGACATTGTATCATTGAACTGGCCTAATGAGTTGCAACTCATAGATTGAGTTCAGTTTGCTCGTTGTTCGACCTTAGGTCATGCAATCGAGATCATATTTGATTCAAGATCAAATCGACTAACTTGATATTTGGCTAACTTAGCAAATCACCTTCAAACTCAACCACTTGACCTGACAAACACAAACCTCATTCAACAAGTATGGTAAATACAAAGTATGATGGTGATGTCACTAACAAACCATCCTGACTTAATTCATTCTCCCATTCTTTTTTTTTTTTCTCTCTCTCTTATGTACATCTCATCATATAAATCATTTTCCTTTTACTGTGAGATACATTTTTTATTAAACATTCATTCTTAATTTCACCAATTATTTTTTAAAATATTACTTATTTTGAATTGGAGCCTGGAGTGGAGGAAGTAAATATTAATGTTTAACATGTTGATTATTTAAATAGCACTTAGCCCCATCAAAATCGGCAGTCGACAAAAAATTCAAATCAAACAAAACGTATAAAATGACGTATCAGAAGATGTTTACGTTAGGGTAGCACCAAATTAAATTGTGGGTTGGATACTAGTTATTTTATGAAAAATAATTAACTCAGAATTAGTCATAGAAGGCAACCTAATGTTGCGGATGATGACTTCCGTAAATGGTTGAAGAGATTATCCCCCTCTAAATTAAATTTTCAAGACGTAATGCATTGAAAATTCCCTAAAGTTATCCATTTTTATTTCAAAAGACTCATAAATTATTTTTTTTTTTGAAAAAGTTTTAAATTATATGATTATTGTTTCATGAGGTCTTTGGTAATGAAAATTTATGAGTTTTGCTAAATCAGATTAATATTTTTTGTTAAAATATAACACAATATTTCAATTTCAATAGTACAATTTATAATCGGATCAAACTCCAATAAAAAAAAAAATGTACGAACTGTAAAAAAGGAGGAAATAAGAATTATATAATTTAATAATTATTTTAAATAAAAATACATAATTTGAGGAGTTTTTTAAATAAAAAATCATTTAAAGACTTAAATTATAAGTAGTGTTTATATGCGTAGAGTCGTAGGCTTGAATCTTTGTCGTTGGTGACTCTGATTTGTGACCAATCAGCGATCAACAACAACTATATACACACCTCCATCTTTTCTCTGCACACTCCAAAATCCATGGCGACTTTCGATTATAATTCCAGCTTATCCCCTCCCAATTCTTACGGCGCGGTGGTTCTCGGCGGCACCTTCGACCGCTTGCACGACGGCCATCGCCAATTCCTCAAGGTCGGTGTATTTATATATTGATTTTGCGCAGTGATTTTGGGCGTATTTACGCGATGTTTTTGGGTATATGTATGTATATGATTTTGATTACGCAGGCTGCGGCGATGTTGGCTAGGGATCGAATCGTGGTTGGCGTTTGCGAAGGCTCTATGCTCGTTAATAAAAAGGTACTGATTGCAAAGAAAGTTGTACTGTTGCTCTTTTTTTCTTTTCTTTTTTTAGGGTAAAATTCAACATGAATAGGTTTAAGAACAATTGTTGTTAACCAAATGAGTTATGATAATCTATCTGGCCAAATTTGTTCGTTTTCTGATGCCCAGTGGCTGTTGGATTTTTCATGTTAAAGCTACCAACTGTTTTGGGTTATACTACATTGAAATATGATGGGGTTTTTGAAAGCAGTCGTAGCTTAAATGAAATGCCTTGTTTCTTAATGGCAATGTATAAGCAATAACTGTCTTTAATAGGGATGTGATATTTTGCCTATAATTATTTAGATTTTAGAACCAGCTGATTGATATTGACACCATTACTAGAATATGAATAGCCTATATTTTTTAATAGAAAATGTTCATAAACACACCATCTTATGTTTCTGGAGCTTTTTAGTTCTGATTATGCAACAAGTTTCAGTTCGGAGTATTCAGAAAGGTTTCAAGTTCACATGAATGAGTTTAGTGGTTACACTCAATGTGTGGTTATTCATCAATGTTTTAACTTCTTTTTGCAGTACTCTAATCTTATACAGCCTATCAAGCAAAGAATGAAAAATGTTGAAGATTATATCAAGGTAGGTTGTTGTTGGAAGAGATATACTCTCTGTATTTATATGATTAATAAACAAAAAATACATTTTCCATTACCTCAACTAATGCGCTGACGTTATCTATTCTTGAATTTAAATGAAAAAGGGTTTCCGCTCCAAGGATCTGCTACTTTGAATGCACTTATATTATAACCTAAGCAACTGAGAAATTAGTTGGTCTAGGTGCTTTATGATTAATCTACTAATTTCTACCCTCCAAACTATCAATTAATTACTATCATATTTAATGAGAAAATATGTAATCCTGTTTTATGAAGGCACACTATTAATATATGAAAATAGGCCAGTGCGTCCACTACCTTGTATCATCTTCAGTTACTTCAAACTACTAATAAATCTTTCATATGGTACAGTCATGGAGATAACTTTTTCTTCCTTTCCTGGAATTTTTTTCTCCAGTCTATTAAACCGGAGCTGGTTCTGCAAGTTCTACCAATTGTGGATCCTTATGGTCCTTCTATTGTTGACGATAATTTGGAGGCTATCATTGTCAGGTCCATACATATTCTGGAATTCGTTACATATGCAACACTCTGCATCTTTTCTTTGAACACTATCTAATGTAAATCACCTTGTTTTATTTATTTATTGACGCCCTTATTCATCTTTCATTTTATGTTCCTCTATTGTTGGGATTACAGTATCATTAGCTGATCCATGAATTGGGACACGTCTGTGTGTTAACTTACCTCCAAATAGGCTAAGTCACTAAGTTTGAGAAGTTTAGCCTTTATTTAATGGAGAAAATGTTTCTTTGCTTTTAAAATTGCTTATCATCTTTGGCTAGATTCTCTTCCTTCACCCTTTCTGGTGATTACTGTAATGTTACCGTAATTATCAATGAATCTTTTACCCTTACCTATATTAGACCATTTTCGGTAAATTATCATAATCAAGCATTATCAAGGTTAGTATCTTCTGTAATATGATTAAAGAAAAATTGAAAAAACATCTATACCGATGGAATGGTGAAAAATAAAACTATAGTTTTACCAGTTCAGTTTATGCTATATTGATGCATCAGGTAATGCACACTGCTGCCTGCATTTGTGATGGAACATATGCGTGATGTTTACCAGCACTTCTGTGATTGGTTTTTGTTATGAAAACAAGAATTGCCATAACGTAGTCATATTGCATGTTTTCTGAGTATGAGAACTTGTTTATCTGAGCTGATATGGACCCAAACATATACATGCATGCATACGTATATGAACGTTCAACAAATTTGCTCATGTAATCTTTGAGATGTTAGCAATGTAACTCGAGCTGCTTGTCTAACAGTAAGGAAACATATCCTGGAGGACTATCTGTAAATAAGAAGAGGGCTGAGAGAGGTCTTTCACAACTAAAGGTTTAAACTTTTCAAATTGAACATAGTAGTAGTCTGTTGCCATATCCTGTGTATGATAAAAATCGTAAAATTCCTGCAGATTGAAGTTGTTGATTTAGTTCCGGAAGAATCAACTGGAGATAAATTGAGTTCCACAGCATTAAGAAGAATCGAGGCTGAGAAGCAAACGAAGACCAGTTTGGATCCAAAGAGCTGCATGTAATTTTTTTATTCCAGTCATTAGAGTTCATTCTTCTCATTCATCCTCTTTTTCTTTTTGTACGTGTAGATATATGCAGATGTTCAAAGATAGTGTACACCACTCCGTTGATGTTGTGGAAAAGCATCTAGCACAGTTAGAGCCTTGGCGATATATTTACTTCCTATCTTTTCAATGTTATTTGCCAAGTGAACAGAGATTACATCCAAAAGCTTTTCTGGGACAGCTAGAATATGTTGTAAAGGTTGTTCCATTGTGATATAATTCGTCTCTATATATATTTAATTCCTATCTTTTCAATGTTATTTGCCAAGTGAACAGAGATTACATCCAAAAGCTTTTCTGGGACAGCTAAAATATGTTGTAAATGTTGTTTCATTGTGATATAATTCGTGTATTGTGTTTATAATCTGGACTTTGGTTTGCTAAAATCATGTATTATTATTATTTCATTTTCTTGTTATTTTGAATTTTTATCAATTCTTCTAAAACTTTTGCCACCGCTGACACCAACTAGAATTTTAGTGCGTGCATGTAACATCTGGCACCATCTGTGCTATACGACTGCTATTTGCTTAGGGTGTGTTTGCAACTACTAATGAATAGTGAAAAGCACTTAAAAAGTAATAAGTTGTGAGGGGACAACTTAAAAAATAAGTGCTTTTAGCCCCCTCAATTGAAGTTGCAAACACCATTAGTTTCATTGAGGAAGTGTCGCTGCTAATAGCGTTTTCATAAAGCGTAATCTTTGATGCAATTTTCTTGTATTTGTATTAATGTCACTACCAAGTAACGAGTCTCCGCTTATTTTCGCAACAATACACAAATCCATTATATTTTGGTAAGAAAATGTGGCAATCCATTTTTAAAAGAAAGCCTAAAACTCTTAATAATTTTGCCTTGGTATCAAATCACATACCATATAACTGGAAAAACGAGCTCTTTTTGGTGCCATCGCGTAGAAAACTCACAATTCTAAATGGTATGAGACTCTTTTGTGAGACTGTCCCCATGTGAGACAATTCAAATTTATCATTTTTGTTTCTCATTTAATCAAAAAGAAAGATTCATAATGTAACAGGCAAGTGACCAAGTATACGTTTAAAACTAGATGTGTTTCATAACCCATCCGACACTACACCGTCTCACATGAGAATTTATCAAAACAACAGATGCCAAACAGGAAAATGCAAGTGAGAAAGCTATTGTAAAGTTCATTAGGAAATGGCACGCAAGAAGGAAGAGCCAAGAAGCCGAGAACAAATTTCGGCCACATATGACATATAATCATTTTATGAGGGATTGTCAACTGAATAATAAAATTTCCTGAACACTTTGATTTCGCCGCATACCAAAGGTTATACCAAAGCTGTGAAAGAGAATTTTGACCAAATCTTGTAGTATCTTGTTTAGATAGGAGATTCAAACTTGTAGAACCACTATAAATATATACAAGAATTTCCAACTACATTTTTAAACATAACAATTAACAAGCAAACCTCCTCCCCAATTTGCACAGCTTCATTTGGACCGCTTCCTTAGCTTTGTGTCGCCTGTATGCTAAAACCTGAATACAGAGAATTAGAAGGCCAGAAAACAACGATGTTTCAACTCCATTTACCAAGAAAACAAAAGATCCGGGCTGGGTAATCAGTTCAAGTTTTACACCTCACAGGGAAATAAATCTTACCAGGTTCTGCTGAGTAAAACTGCCATAAATTTCACCCAATGTCTGGTGCTCGTTCAACAGCTGCAACTCGTTGTTGCAGGGATTTAAGGAGCCAGTTTTGTTTTCAAGACTCAAAGAGTTATTTACAGGATGAAAATCTTTAATTATTAGTATCTCAACTGCGCTAGCTTCCATGGATGTCTGCATGGCAACATACTGCAAGAGATGTGGATTTAAAATGGTTCAGAATCTGCATCTTACCCTTGTCAAACTATGTTCTGCATCTGAATAAAAAAGCAAGCTCTAACATGCAGGTGGAAAATACCTGGCATAAGTGTCTAATTGTTGATCTGGAGCTGCAACAGAGGTGGAGTCTCTTCAGACAGGGTATTTTGTCCTCAAGCAATGACACAAGTGTGAGGTTGAACTTCAACTGAAACAAGACATGAACTCAAAGTAAGTTATATATATGAAATGTCAAAATGCAAAAACAATGACTACGTACTGATATCATTAACTCAAATGTCACACTCAATCCACAACGAGAAATTAAAGTTTAACTCTGGAGGTTTCAAGATTTGCTCATACCAAATCAACCCTCTCTCACCACACCCCTGCTGGCCTCTCAATATTATAGAACCAAGTGAATATTAGGATAAGTATATTATTAAAAAAGAGAAAATAGACACAATATGTCCAACATCAGAAGCATAAATATTAAATATACTATAATTCCACCTCTTCATTTTCCTTTGAACATCAGAGATGATCTATTAGCTTGGAGATTCATTTACTCCTGGAAATTTTGTCGTTAGCCCAACTGAGACTAGCATGTCGTGTATTACTACGCATGCCACATCTTCCCCAGGCAGGAATTTCTGTACATCCATGCAATTCTCCGTTATTTTCAGAATCATTATCATCACTATCTTCATCTGCATTGTCTCCTGGTGATGGTTGTGAAGTTCGAGCTCTCTGCCATCTTTTGTATCTCTTCGATTTGACTTCCGCAGAGCGCTCATCTCCAGAAGACAAGTCTTTGCTACCATCATCATTCCCATTAGTTCCTTCCACTTCATCAGATCCTCGACGGTTTCTCCGACCTCTCAAATTTCGGTAATTCCCTTGTCTCTTAACTAATGCTGATGCTGCGACTCTGGCTGATGTTCGTTTTTTTACTAATGCTTCAGCTTGTCGACGAAAAGTCTCAGAAATCGAAGCCTGTATCTGTTAGAAAGCAGAAAATTTAAACAGATTAAATTTGGTTACAGGTTATTCTGGACTACAAATGCTGGAGTGAAGAGAGAGATGGAGAGCAGGGAAAGCTTGACATCGATCACTTTATTGCAAACGTGAAACATATTACATAAACTAATCCATCTTTACACTAATAGCATATTGGTGGAAATATAAACTGCTGGAATCATTATGACTGCAGTTCATGATCCATGAGCAGCGGAAGTATAGCATGAAAGCACATACTTCTATGCACCCGTTGCACCCCGCAACTCAGGTGCATTTTTAAATGGTATTGGTTGTATTACTAAAAGGTATTAGTTGGTACATATTAGTTGTTTTCACTGAACAATATTACTTGTTTTCATTGAACAGTATTAGTTGTGCAAAAGTTGCACCATGGAACTGGTGCACCCAAGTATTCCTCTAGCATGAAATAGAGAAATGCTACCTGCTTATTGCGTACCTTCTCCTCTTCATGGATAGTCAACTCCTGGGACACAAATTAGATGGCTATTGATGAAGAAAAGTAATTTATTAATGCCCAGAATAAGAGTTAAAAGTTTCTCAATTAATACCTCTCCCTCATACGAATCAATATCAGGATACAGTGTGGCAATCAGGGCATCGAAGTTTGGATCATCTCTCAAAGATCTGCGGCTGGCACAATGTGTGCGGCAAGCTGGGCATTCGTTATTCCTGCATTCAGTCAACAATTAACTAGAAGGCAATAATAACTCGGTACTCGGACAATTATATTTAAAAAAGACAATTGTGTACCCTAAGCGCATGGATTTGTCAATGCACTCTCTGCAAAAATGATGTAAGCATTCCATGACTGTCCTTGTCTTCCTAATTATACCTGTCCAAGGAACATTTTGAACAGTAACGAATAACTGATCAGTTTTTTTTTAAGAGTAGGAATAACTGATCAGCTTAATAAAGAGAACAGGAGTAAAGGTTTCCATTTCATTCAGTTCTTGGCACATCATTACGGCAAAAAAGGTAATTTATGCAGTAATGAAACAACCAATAATGAGAAGCATATATTCAGAGACAGCACATCATCTTCATGCAAGAAGAGATACATGTGAATGTGACCAACTAAAAATTTAGAGAATTATACCTAGACATATTGGACACTGCACTTCTTTGCGTATTTCTGCCAACTTCACAACAATAAATCTAGAATTCAACAGCATAAGGTTTTAATAATCCATGAAATTGTCAGATGCTAACACAACAAATTTAGAATAATGCAAGAAGTTATTTCTATGAATCGTTTATTGGGATTAGTACCACTACCAATAGGTATCCATAGTAGAAAAATATAAACTTAATAAAGTTGCAGATATATTGTAAGAACAAATAATAACAGATTTACCTACCAGTACCAGAAACAGAAATAAAGCAGAACCCTGATGCCAAGAGTCTCCACTTTTGGCATCTCATTACCACAATATATTCTATGCCACGCAATCAATTTTAAGATTTGGTTAGGAGTAATGCTCCCTTAATTAATTGCTTTGTATTGGGGATATACATTTTCTCTCCAACCCAGAAGGCTTAAATTAAAGGTTAATAGTTTTCTAAACCAGATTTGCTAATTGTCTTGTTAGAAAATGCAGTTTAACTTGCCTCTAATCTTAACAATAGACCAGCAAGTCACCAAGGTTGCTGACATGATGTACCCACACTTTAGTTACTACAACAACTATCATAGCAGATCCCCAAAACTTTCCTAAGAACAAAACCAAAACAACCAATCACATCCTGTCCAATAAAAAAACCATTCACATACTTCAACAATATTTTTTATTTTATAATCCTCAGACTGTCATATTTATTTATTTTGTACGTCCTGGCTATCCAAAATATAAGGTGCTAATTAAGAAGACAAAACAACTAACCCCACCTTTACCAGTCAATTATACGCATGGCCACTCCAGAGTGGCCATTACAGTGGGAATCGAACACAAAGTGGTTTGAACTGCAAACAGCGCACTATTGAAAGTAGAAGTGATGGAAGCTTCTGAGTGCTTACAAAATTATTCCACCTCAAAGTTGGTTCCTACAAACTTCTATAAGATTTGGTAACTTCTGGTCAACCAACTTCTACACTTCTTCAGATAACAAGTAAATGCAGATTCAAATAGCAGTGAAAATACTTGACCTCACATGTGCAAGAAACTATCTACTTCTCAAAACATGATCTAAGTACAGATGTAATAATGGAACAGGCTAGCTGAAAGTAACGCTGTGATTTAACCCTAATACAGACATTATAATCGTTGGGCTACTTTTAGTAGAGATCACCCGTACTATTTACCACGCATGATCATGCAATTGTAGGGGGAGAAAGCAAAGCCATTACCAAAATTGAAAATCTAGATTATGATCAAGACTTCAGAGATCATCACAAAACAAACATCGAATTTCAACCATAGGAGATCTAAATGTCATAGTAATTCTAGAAATTGCCAGAACTCCTCCTCGATGAGCCTCGAGTGAACAAATCATATAAAATAGCAAAGCATGCAGATCTCAAGCTGTATCATCTCATCCACACATCAAGCTAACAGAAAAATGCATAGCACCAGCACCCGTTCAAAAATTATACAGAATTACTATATCCATTTAAATGTGTGTTACGTGAGTGACTGCGACTCTGCGTTACGGTATGTAAGTGCGTATATGTAAAAAAATTAAGAGAGATTGAAACAATTACTCGTGCTCTTCTCCACCGCTAGAGGAAGAACTCTCATCCGAATCTGGAAATCAAACACACGTAAAACATTAATAATTAATAGAAACAACAACAAAAATCAGATAACAATGCGAAACAGGATTCGGATTTAGTGGAACCAAAATAATACAGGTGTACAATAGACGTATACATGACTCCGTATCAAAGCACGCACCGCTTCCGTTTTCAGTTTGCTTTAGGTCGTGATTATCGCTATCTTCGAGCGAATCATCGGCCTTTTCTTCCTTGGGCGGTGCCGGAGGTGAGGGAGGCGGAGTGGTGGTTTCCAGCGGACGCTTTTGGGCAGGCATTGGGTTACTAGGCGGTGACGGAGCTCGGAGGCGGCGATGGGGACGGCGGCGACGGTGATGGAGCGACGGAGTCAGCGGAGAGAAGGAAGAATTTGAGTGTGGCTTCGTTTTGGTGCTTGTACGAAAGAATGAAAATATGTACTATTGCGTTGTATTGTATTTGTATCTATTTGATTTGGGCTTGGTTGTCTCCGGTTCTCACCTATCCGGATTTTTACGGTCACATCTAATATGGTAATTCCCAATATAAGGACTCTAGACTTACTAGCGATTTTAAAAGTTCACGTTTTCGGCAGTTGCCTCTTGACATGTGATATCGTGGCCTGCATGCGGTATATGGGCATTGATTGGTTTTTAAATAATATACGTGAAGTTTATTTTAATAATAATAATAAAAATTGAGCAGTTCTGTGAATAAATTTCAAATAAGAGGATCTGTAAATTGGATTATATTTATCCAACTAAAGGATATAATTTATATTATTAAAAATTATTAATCGTGCTAATTAAAGAGTATGTTGTGTTATTATAAAAATAATATTATTCATGATATTGAAGGATATAATTTATACTAAAAAAATATTAATTGTGATAATTGTTTATAATTTACATTATAAAAAAACATTAATCTTGATAAATAAATATCAAGTTTAAAAGTATGGTACTAATTTCACATGAAAGCTACTCAATTTAGACTTGAGGCACACTTGCATGAGACTGTCTCATAATGAGATGGGACATAAATTGAACATTGACATTTTAACACTTTAAAAAAAATGGATGTAATTTGTATTTGATTGTCTGCCTCACGCATTTAGATGAGGCTATGCCATCTACGAGTTTTTTTCTTTTAGACTTTTTGTTTGTACGGGGAGACATAGTTTCGGTTCAAAACTACATACTACCTCTTTGAACTAATGCACAATAAATTAATAAAATTTATAAAATAATAAACTTTTCATTGGAAGAACGCATGTATTAATGTATAGGTCACATCAACTTATATTTAATTATTCTTAAATATTACATGTGCGAATATTATAGTAACTTTCATGACTCAAATATCAAGTGAAGGTTTATCTCACGTATATCGCATAAAATTCTCTTTTAATATAATAATTCTATATATATATATATATATATATATATATATATATATATATATTTCTTATTTATCTATATTAATATTAAATTGTTAATTAATTATATATAAAATAAGATTTAATGCGTTGAAACTCTAATTAGATATTACATCTTTTAAAAGTCTTATGTAATGTTTGTCAACATCAATAGTGTTGTTAGCTTGTAGTAAGACATTTTATGATATAATAAATTTATATATATATATATATACATAATTAAATAAATTGAATATTTGAAGATGAAAAGAAAAGTGAAGCTTAATTTTTTTTTTTTTAAAACTATTTTTCTTAAATCTATTTAAACAAAATTCATCTGAAAATTAATTATTTAATGAAATAGATAGCAAAATACCCATTACATTGGTCAAATAATATCAAGGGTGCAGAAGTCGGAAGTCGGGCGGTTTCCGGCTGCCTAGCGCCTAGGCGCCGCCTAAATAATCAATTTTTTTTTTTACAATAGTGTTGGTCCCGTGAAAAACCCATGAAATGCGTAAGAAACCATGTAATGCATATAAAACATGGGTGATGTAATAGTGACTCCAATTTTTCTTTTAAAATGATGTTTTTGCTTATAATCAAATACATATGGCATGTAAGAACATAAAACAGTAAAGAACACACGATTTTATAGTGCTTCGGAGTCCAACTCCTACATCCACTCTTCCCTATCAGCGGGGGCACCAACTTAACCAACTGGACTTAGATTAATGTGTTGTCCAACACAATACAATAGATGTTTAATTGGTTCTCACTCTCTCGGGACTTATCTCCCTCACGGGATTGCCTACCCTCCCTTGCGGGATTGTTTAGATGTTTAACGAGTTCTCACTCTCACCTAGAAAGTAAGCTAGTCCAACTAACTTACAATCCTTGCTTAACAAAACTTAACCTAACACTCGGTTTGAGTAAAGACTGTTTGGTGTCCAACTAGGTTGAGATTTTTCCTTACATTTGTTTAGCCTCAATGCTAAGGATTGAAAAATCTCTCTAAGCTTATGATATTACATTTGTGCTTAGATCTAGGATAGAAAACTCTTGAAAATATGCGTGTATTTCTTGTTCAGTGTTCTATGGTGGAAATGCTAAATGATTTGACTTTTAGCTCGATGGATGGTTCACGCATTTTCCACCACCAATAATGAAGAAAGAACTTGTATTTATAGTGTGGATTTGAATGTTACCGTTGGATGGAGTTACATTCAAATACATACTATTCTATGCTTCTGCACATTTTTTTATTTGGTTGTCTTCCTCTCATTGGTCCACGTCAATTTGAATCTAACGGCTATAAATTTCAGGATTCTGATCCCGAGCTTTCTCGAACTCAGGCTTCCTTGGACTCAGGATTCTTAACTCAGCAGACTTCTCTTGATGGACCTTATACGTCGGGCATCTTGACACTTTCGGGCTAACCGAGTTCACTCTTCGACTTCAGACATCGACCCTCGAGTCCACTTTCACTCAGCGACCCTCGGTCACTTGACTCGAGCTATCGATCGATTGGCGTTACGGTTTTGATGAACATGTCTTCAGATGACTTGTCTTCAGGTGACTTGTCTTCTGAGGACATCGGATCGATCGTCTGTTCTCTTTGTTCAAACTCTTACGATTACGGCCTCTGATCGATTGCTTAATTTCGATTTCGGTTTTTTACGATATATTCTCGCTTTGATCGATCGGCTCCCGATCGATCATCATAAAGATCAGTCGGCATATCGGTTACTTGCATCAGGTCATCTAATCAGTTTAGCATATTAGGTCAGCCTGATCTTGATCACGTCTAATCTCGATCAGTCTCATCTGCTCCTCTTCTGATTTGTTTTTCTGCTCTTCTGGTCATCTGATCAGCTTGTTTGTTCTGTTCATCTGACATTTTGATCCCAGATCCATCTGATCAGGTCCTCTTTTGATTCTTCTGATCAGCTGGCTTAGTTTTTCTTCTATTCTGATTTTGCTCAGCTCATCAGTTAACTTGGAACTCATCCTATTTATCTGATCTCGATCAGCCTCATCTGATCTTGATCATCTTCGACTGATTTCATGAGTTCCCCCTTAAATTTTTCTCTCGCCCTCAACTTGTTATCTGTATATTAGCTTAAATAATAGAAGTTGATAATATTTTGACATAATTCATCAAAACTCAAATATCCCAACAAATAGTCATCGAGATGATACCAGTGCACACCATGGCTGCAGAAATCCTTGCCAATAGGTCATCCACGCCATTAATCGACGGGAAATCATGCTTCTTGTGAAGGATGTGAGTGACGGCGCCGGCGGTGGCTTTGTTCATCAATCGCGGCTTTATCGATTCAAATTTGGGAAGAGAGAGAAAATATAGTTTGACTGAAATATGTCTAGCAAGGACGGACGTGAGATGATTTATGAAATAGAGCTAAGTAATACTCCCTCCTATTCAAAATATAAGATGTTTTGGTCTTTTGCACGTTTATTAATAAAGAAATATTATACCAAAAAATTAACCTTATTTAATGATAAATTATCTTTAATGACATGATAAGGAGTAAAACAAGAAAGTAAAAAAAGAGTATTAAATAAGGGTAGTGTAGGGAAATAAAAGTCAACACATCAAATAAAAAGTAAATAATGCAATAAGTCAAAACATCTTATATTTTGAATAGGAGGGAGTACTAGTCAATTCCAAAATACTTACTTTTTAATTTTTTATTGTTGAAGGCGTGTTTGCTACTCTTCCACTGCTAATATCCAATGTCTACATTTTGTCATTATCACAACCATTTTTCTCTCTCTTTCTGAAGCTCTGCCCCACCTCACAATCTCAAGACAAAGAATCATAATAATAGTGACAAGAGTGTTTCTTGCCCAAATCAGTTCGCCCAAATTAATTATAAACACGCCCAACCCTTTTGCCCAAGTCAGTTTCCCCAATCAATTTCAATCTAAATATCTTACCTTGGAGGCAGCGGCGGGCGTTTGCAGGCGGTTGGCTTGGCAGCGGCGATTGATGCGAAAAATCCAACTGGTGATTTGTTGGGCCGATTTGGGTGAAATCGGGGCAGCCGGTGGCTGCCTAGGCCGATTTCTGCAACCCTGAATAACATTGTGTCATGAGAACAATAATTATGAAACCAATGAAATTAGAAAAAGATGCAATCATGAGAACAACAATTATGAAACCAATGAAATTAAAATAAGATAGCACTATTTTAAACTTATTTGGTTGATTAAAAAAATTTATATTGAGATTTTTTTCAATTTAATAATTTATCATATCAATTTTGTAAAATTAGAATTTATTTATTTAGTTTTATACAAATCAATTAAATAAGACCACTAAAAAAATTAATTCAACACATTCGAATTAAATAGTGGTTTAGTTAATTAATGTGGAAGGAGAGAAATGGGAGTGAAAAATTAGTGAAAATGAATAGAGAGAAAGAGAGAGGGAGAGAGAGAGAGTCCTAGAAAAATGAGTAAAAAGAAGAGAGAAACGTGCGAAGATAATGAGCGAGAACAGGTTTTGCAGGAGACTATTCTATTTTTATATACTTATAGATGCATAATTAAATTTGGGCTTGTAATTAGTTTTGGGTTTGTTGCAATTATTTAACATATTAAATTTGTGCTTGTAAATTAGTTTTGGACTTATGTATTAAATTTGGGTTTGTAAATTAATTTTGGGTTTGTTGCAAGAAAGTGGAGAGAGAGGGTGGGGAGAAGGAGCGGTAATAGATTTTTTTAAAGACTATTCTATTTATATATATATAATAGATTTGTTATAGTATGAATCAATTGTTATCTGTTTTTTTCCTTCAATTTAATTCTAGGTGAATTACATCCTAATTTTTCTAAGGCAAAAACTTGTATGCAATATTGCATACAAGTCATATGTGTAATTATAGGTTAATTGAGCTCTTTTTTTTTTTTTTTTTTTTGTTGCGTGGCAGAATGTGGCGAGCTTCTTCTTCCTCGCGTCAACGTGATTTTTTTTTTGATTTTGATTTTCAAAGTCTTTCGCTTCTTGAGTTTTTCCTTCTATTCTCTTCTCTTTTTCTTCTTTTTCGTTTTTCTCTTCCATATTCTTATCAATTTCTTCAGTTTTCTCATCCTCACAAATTTACAGGTCCTTCTGTACTCTTCTCACGCTGTTCTTTAAATTTATAATCTTGGACTGGGGATTTTTTTCCGCGCTTGTACTGGTTTTTGTTCATGTAGTAACCATCATTTGTTCATAGGGTAACACTCTTTTGTTCATGTAGTAACACATCAAGTTGTTCTTTAAATCTGTAATTTTGGACTGGAGAATTTCTTTTCACGCTTGTACTGGTTTTGTTCATGTGGTAACACATTTTTCTTCATAGGGTAACACTTTTTGTTCATGTCGTAACACATATTTTTTTTAGTAATATGTAACATTGTACACATGTCGTCGTGATACTAAATGAATACTCATGTGTTACCATATGAACAACAAGTAACACTTTTTGTTCATGTAGTAACACATGTTTTTTTAGTAATATGTAACATTGTACACTTGTCGTCGTGATACTAAATGAATACTCACGTGTTACCATATGAACAACAATGTGTTACCATATGATAATGTATTTTTTTTAAATGATAATGTAATTT
Organism: Stenogyne calaminthoides; assembly: GCA_037126765.1. Taxonomy (NCBI): domain Eukaryota; kingdom Viridiplantae; phylum Streptophyta; class Magnoliopsida; order Lamiales; family Lamiaceae; genus Stenogyne; species Stenogyne calaminthoides. The sequence continues at coordinate 35,102,514 of JBBCBC010000009.1, forward strand.
TTATTTCATGTAGAATTGAACCTGCGACCAAATACATTAATAGCAGACCTAAACCACTAGCCTACAACACATATTTATTAAAGATATCATTTTATAAATATACATGTGTTCGCCCAACCCACAATCCACAGCCCTGCCCGCCCACGCCCGACCCGCGCGAGGATGACCTGCGAATTTTAGTCTAATTTGCATTAATTGTGATGTATTGCACATATCACTATTGTGCAATATTTCACAAAAGTCCTACACTTTTTCTAATTGCATCCAAAAGTTCCCATGTCGATAGAGTTCTCCGGGTGCAATGTAAAGTTGTGAAGAGGAGTTGTCGCAGTTATTTCATAGTATGAGTGTTGGGGTTATACGTGAAAGTATGCTTTTACTTTGTATAACCTATGTATTAAACACTTATTTACTAAAATAAATTGTTTATCAATGTTGCTTTAAATATGATTGAATGTTATATATATTTATTGCAAACCGTTCGTAGCAAGCGTTACATTGTAGTTAACGTGGTGATACCAGATCACAGAAGATCACGTTAACAGTTCCTTGTATACGAGTGTGTGTTTCACAACTTAGATAGATCCTAACAATCTATTGGTAGAAGTTGATGTGTAAGGCTCAGTTTGACTTGTCTTGACCAAGAGATTACACTAGTGCATTCGATGCGCTGAAGCGGACCTACAGAGAGGATAAACTCATTCGCACTGACTTAAGGGATGAAGAGTTAGACCTTAGTGGTTGTTGATTTCTTAATCTCTATCACTTAATAAGGAATGTGTGTGATTAGTAGTTATTGCTTTGACTTATAAATGAGAAGAGAATCATTGCGACTTCGATACCCTATATCTTGGGCAATAATATTAATTGCACGACAGTTGCTAAATTAATACAGAGAATCGTGTGCTTGCAAAAGTCTTGCTTGATTGGTCCCCTTGGTGGGCCCGGAACCTTTATCATACCAAATCTTGCAAGTGGAATTAATTTTCTGGTATGGATAATAAAGCTGGGTTGTCCTTACTCCAAAGATAAAAATATTAATTAATATAAAGCTTTTCAGTGACTTAATTAATTAATGGACTAAATAATCTTAAACACGGGAAATAATAACCGGGAGCCATATTATCGTAATATGGGTTAAGATTGGATAGTGCAATATTAATTATATAGTGACATTAATTAATATTAATGGGCTGAATTATATTGTGGCTCAATATTGGAATTCAAAAGTCCATTGGAAGGTCCATCTTAATTCTCCTAAAGGCCCCTCAAGTAGCCCAATTAAAGTCCAATAAATAAAATGTGCTTAAAATAAAATAAATTTATTGTTGCAATATTTTCTATATTTTTTTTCGAAAATATTAAAGAAAAATGGGAGAATGATTTTCTTGAAAATATTTTATGGAAAGGAGATAATGTATTCTTGGAATACAAGATTATACCATAAATTCAAGAAAACTCCCACTTAGCTTCTTTAATAGTGAAATTTTCGAAAATTATGTATAAGAAAGGGAAGAAAGATTTTCTTGATTTTCTTGGAAAGATTTTATGGAAAAAGATATGTATTCTTGGAATACAAGAATATCTCATAAATTCAAGAAAGATCCAATCTTGCAAATCTTCTTGTTTTTTTTCGAAAATTTAGGCTAAATAAGGGTGTGAGATTTTTGTGGAAAAATACACATGGAAAGAAGAATATATTGGATATGTTCAAGATTTCTTGGAGATCAAAAAAAGATATTTCCTAGCCCTAATTGCCTTGAAAATTTCGAACACCCCCTTACTTATAAATATGGGATGAATTTTTTATTCCCAACAAGTGTTCCATGCGTTGGAAATATTAGAAATCCACAAAGGTGGTGCAATAATATTTTATTTTCTTTGTTTTATAAATCGTTCATCGGAGAACCTTCCACCGGGGTTATTGGACGAGGACTTGGGAATACTTGAGAATGACTTTTGGTGGGTATCCAGATACTTGATCCTGTCTGTCTCAGATCGTCTCTCCAACGGGTACGTTTACGTAAACTCCTAGAAATTCTGCATGCTAGGATCTTTTACGTGAAATATTATTTGCATGTTGTTGTTGGATTGATTATTATTTGAATTCACTTAGGTAAATTCATGCTAGTAATAATTGTTAATTTAAATTTGTGTTTATGAGGTCATCCCGATAGACCCTTGTTGGGATTATACTGGAAAGTATGCTTTTACTTTGTATAATCAAAACTGAATTTCGGACTTATTTACTGAAATAAATTGTTTATCACTGATGCTTTAAATATCATCGAATGTTACATATATTTACTGCATAACTGTTCAATAAATAGTACGTGTTATATTGTAGTTAATTTAGTGATACCAGATCACAAAAGATTAAATTAACAGTCCCTTGTAACTAAAAGTACACCATTCACGACCTAGATGGATATGAACAATCCATCGTGAAAGGTTGAAGTGTAAGGCTCAGATTGGCTTATCTTGACCAAGAGATTACACTAGGCATGACTGATGCACTGAATAGGACCTACAGGAGGACAAATTCTTCAGAACTGAACAAGGAAGAATTAGACCTCAGTGGTTCATTATTTCTTAATCTTCGTTCCTTAAATAGGATCACATGTGGTTGGTAACTATTGCTTTGACTTATCACGGGTAGAGAATCAACGAGATTCAATACTTTTTATCTTGGGCAATATTATTGGTCACATGCGATTGCTAAGATTTAATACGGAGAATCGTGTGCAAGTACGCTTGTTCGATTTGCCCCCTTGGGAGGTTCATAAGCTTTATCATACCAAATCTTGCAAGTGGAATTAGTTTCCGGTATGGATAATAATGTTGAACCGTTCATTAACCAATGACAAAATATATTAATTAATGGAAAGCTATTTCAGTGGCTTGAATTAATTAATGGGCTAGATAATCTTAAACACGGAAAATAATAACCGGGAGCCATATTGACTGTAATATGGGTTAAGATGGATAGTGCAATATTAATTATGTAGTGAGATTAATTAATATTTATGGGCTTGAATAATATTGTGGCTCAATATTGATAATTCAAGATCCATTGGAAGGTCCAATCTTAATTATCCTAAAGGCCCCCTAAGTAGCCCAACATAAAGTCCAATAACTGAAAAAGATGTTTAAAATAAAATAAATATTGTTGCCTTATTTTTCCTCTCTATTTTTCGAAAATTATGGATTAAAAGGGGAGAAAGATTTTTTCTTTGAATTTTGTTATGGAATGAAGATATGTATTCTTGGAATACAAGATTATCTCATTAAATTCAAGAAATCTCCCACTTGGTTATCCATATAGTAAGTTTCAAAAATTTTGAAATATAAAGGGCAAGAAAGATTTTCTTGATTTTCTTGAAAAGATATTATGAAAGATATGTATTTCTTGGAATACAAGTATATCTCATAAATTCAAGAAGATCCAAATCTTGGATTCTTGATCCTTAAAATTTCGAAATTTCCATAACATGATGAGGTGGGATAGTAGAATTGCTAGATCTTTTTTGCAGGTACCCAATTGTCATGGAATTTAATGTGTTTATTTATGCATGCATATAAATTGTGGTTTTTAATTCGATTCGTTCGAATTCGTTTTTGCCTAAATGAAAAATCCACGAGTAGATTAGGATTTGTTTGATTTGATCAATGCTATAGACTAGTCTAGATCTAGGTTTATTTATTTTTTGTAAATAAATTGTAACCGGATCGGAAACGGAGACGGAGACGGAGACGAAGAATTAAAGGATAGATCCAGAACCGTACGCGGACGACGTGCATCGTGGGAAACGCGTGCGCGGGAGGCACCGCACGACGACGTGCGTGCCATCTTGGATGGGCACGATGCGGATCGAGGCGGGATCTTGGCGCTACCGAGATCCGCTGGGGCGAAAGGGCGAGCGAGGGTCGGCGAAGGCCAAGGATCTTGATTCTTCTTAGAAACACGAGGCGGCGGTTCTGCCGAGTGACTCGGCGGCAATGGCGGCGGATGCGGGGCGTGCATCCCGGCTGCGAGCTACTTGGCGTGGCATTTCGAGACGGAGTTCTTTTCGAGACGATCAAGTGGGAGAAATTCAAGATTTAAGCGTTTCTTCAAAATCAAGCCAAGAAAAAATCAAACCATGACAATTGGATAATTTGTGCCCAATATGTTTATTTTTCCGCTTTGCTTGATTTATTGTTGTGATTTCTTGTGCTTTATTTAATTTGTTTAAATGTGTTTGCATGAGAATTGCCCAATGAAAAATCTCACCCTCAAAAATTACTATGTATGTTTAAATAATTAATTGACAATTTTATTCCGGACAATAAAATTGAATTAATTTTGACCTCCATGATTTATTTATTTGTGAATTCTTTTGGAGAAATTCCCCCCACGGGACGGTCAAAAGATAACTTTCACATGAATAAATTCCAGATGGATGATTGTGGATTATTACTAGTGGAGACGATGTTCCTTCCCACGAGGCTCGTTCAAAGCGAAATAATAATTCTGTATTTAATCATGGTTATTACTTAGGTATAAAATTGATATGCATATACTTCCCCGAAGTCCCTGTCAATTTTATATTGGTCAAGTGGGAGCCAACTATTAATCTGGATATTAAAGGTTTGTAACTGTTCTTGTTTATAACCTGCTTGAATGTGTTCAAATAATGACCCACCCCACGTGGCTTATTTAAACTGTTTTGAGATGTTGGCTGATGTATGTTCATATTTTTTTGAGATTTTAATATGAAACATGTGATCGGAACTTGTGATATATTTGTGCTTATGCATATTATTATTTATTTCAGTTCATCATGTCGCAACCTTTTAATCCACTGTTATATACACTCAAAGAACACCAATTAACTGGTGACAACTATAATGTTTGGAAACGAAATATGAGTTTTGTCCTACCTGCACAAGAACATCATTGGGTTCTTGATGTACCAAAGCCACGTAAGCCTACTGATGAATCACCTAATGCGGAAAGACACTTGTATAATATTTGGGAGCAGGCCAATGAACCCATGAAACGTATAATCTTGACTTCACTGTTTGATGATTTGAGACACATTCATGAAGATGTTGAGTCTGCTGCAGAAATTAGGCAAAGTCTTGAAGAAATGTTTTTAACAAAAGACCGCATGATCAATCAGTTTAAAAATGACGACGTGACCAGGCTAAAGATGGTTGAGGGAACACCCGTAAGGGAGCATGTTCTCAAAATTAAACACCAATTTGAAAAACTGGCTTATCTCGGTACTAAGTATTGTGATGAGGCCCAAATCGAATTTCTTTTGCTAACTCTTCCAAGGTGCTTCGATGGGTTTTACTGTAGTTTTGTGATGAGTGATCACATGTTTACTATGGACATCCTACAAGAAGCCTTGGAGAAAATAGAGAAGCATTTAGGAAAGAAAGACTAAGCACTGGTGACCAAAAGTCTTTTCTCAAGATCTAGGCCAATGGAAGGCAAGTCTCAAGAAAAGGAAAGTGGTCAGAACCAAAGCAATCTCATCACTAAGAAAAGTGAGAAAAAGACAACTAGTTGTTTGGGTGTCAAGAAAGTACCAAAAGGAAAATGTTTTAACTGCGGTGAAAAAGGACATTGGAGGTCAGTCTGTTCCAAACCCAAAAGGAATGGAAAGAAAGGTAATTCTCACGCACTAGTTGTTGAAACTTGCTTAGCGGCGTATGCCTCCCATTTATGGGTAGTGGATACGGGATCCACTGATCATGTTTGTTTCACTTTACAGGGGTTCAAGCGGACCCGGCAACTTAGTGAGAGTGAGATCCTCATCACACTGGGCAATGCTACGAGAGTGGCAGCTGAAGCAGTGGGAGAAGTGCACCTGTCTTTTAAAGACGGAGTTTTAATTTTAAGAGATGTTCTTTACGTTCCGAATTTTAGAAAGAATTTAATTTCAGTTTCTAAACTTTTTCTTGATGGATATTCGGTTACTTTTAATAAAGTTGTTACCATTTCTCTTTTTGATAAATTTATCTGTCATGGAACGTTGTCGAATAATCTCTATACAATTAACTGTGCACACCACTCACGAAATGCATCCTATAACACATCAACTGTTTCAGAGAAAAGAAAACGTTCATCAGACGTGAACGAGACACTTCTATGGCATCTAAAGGATGGTGAAAGACGGTTCACTGGAGTTTCTCCAAGTGGAATCAATTCCAACCTGCGAATCATGTTTGGACGGTAAAATGACCAAGAGGGCATTCGGAGCCAAGGGGTATAGAGCCAAAGAAGTGTTAGAAATCGTTCACACAAATGTATGTGGTCCAATGTCAACCAAAGCAAGAGGAGGCTATGATGGATAGTGCAATATTAATTATGTAGTGGGATTAATTAATATTTATGGGCTTGAATAATATTGTGGCTCAATATTGATAATTCAAGATCCATTGGAAGGTCCAATCTTAATTCTCCTAAAGGTCCCCTAAGTAGCCCAACATAAAGTCCAATAACTGAAAAAGGTGTTTAAAATAAAATAAATATTGTTGCCTTATTTTTCCTCTCTATTTTTCAAAAATTATGGATTAAAAGGGGAGAAAGATTTTCTTTGAATTTTGTTATGGAATGAAGATATGTATTCTTGGAATACAAGATTATCTCATTAAATTCAAGAAATCTCCCACTTGGTTATCCATATAGTAAGTTTCGAAAATTTTGAAATATAAAGGGCAAGAAAGATTTTCTTGATTTTCTTGAAAAAATATTATGGAAGATATGTATTTCTTGGAATACAAGTATATCTCATAAATTCAAGAAGATCCAAATCTTGGATTCTTGATCCTTAAAATTTCGAAATTTCCATAACATGATGAGGTGGGATTTTTGTGGAATATTTTAATTATGGGAAAAAGAATATAGGAGATATATTCAAGATTTCTTGGAGATCAAGAAAAGATTTTCCCACATTGTTTTTTCCCCTAAAAATCGACCACCACCCCATCTATAAATAGGGGATGATTCTTTCATTCCCAAGTACAATTCCATGTGCTGGAAAAATTAGTAAATCCACAAAGGTGGTGCAACAAAGTTTATTTTCCTTTTGTTAATTGTTCGCAAGCATCCTACCACCGGATTGTCGAGCAAGGATTAAGGGAATACTTGGGAAGGTTTTTTTGGTGTGTCTAATCAACAAGGCCATTGTCATTCCAAGAGGTACGTTCACGTTAACTCGTAGTAATTCCACATGCGTAGGATTTACGTGAACTGTTTATATGCATAATTTGTTGTTAAATTATTATTTGAATTAATATAGGATTAATTCATGCTAGTAATAATTATCAGAATTAAATTTGTATTTAAATATTTATCCCGAATAGATCCGTGCAACTTATTCCCCAACAACCCTGACATATGTTATCCCAACAAATGATATCAGAGCCCTGGTTCGGGCTCTGATCTTTTAAACTGTAATTTAAATTGTTGTTCATTAAAATTGAAATTGGATAGTAGAAATGTTAGATCTGTTTTACAGGTATCCAATTGTCATGGTATTTTAATATGCTTATTTACATGCAAATAAATAGTGATTTTTTAATTCGATTCGTTCGGATTCGTTTTTGCCTCGTGAGAAAATCCACGAGTAGATTAGAATTTGTTTGATTTGTTCAATGTAATAGACTAGTCTAGATCTAGGTTTATTTATTTTTCGTAAATAAATTGTAACCGGATCGTGAACGAAGATGGAGATGACGAATTAAAGACGGACGTCCGAGTGCGGACGATACCACGAGCTAAGGCGAACCTGTGCGACTAAGCAGAAACGCTTAGCGACCGCTATGCTAACCACCCGGGCGAACGGGCGAATTGGTCGCTCGGCTAGGCGCATGAGGTCAAGTGGGCGTGGTCAAAGTTTGCCGTGCATAGACATGGGCGCCATGGGCGAGGCGTGCCCGGTCGTCTTTGGCGATGGGGCGGGACCCCGGACGCGATGCGTCCGGCGATGTTTCATAGCGTAAGGTTTGGGGCGACAAGGCGGGATGACCGATCCGGACCGGGGCGTGTGCCTAGGCACATGCGACTTGGTTCCGGGTTGTGAGCTACTCGTTTTCCGGACGTCATCCTAACCCGAAATGGAGGACATTTTTTTGAAGAATTGTTGCGGATTCAGTGGGATCCTTTCGAGGCGAACGATGAAGGCAAAAGAAGAGACGATTTCTCAAGATCAAGATTTGGAATTTAAACCATGACAGTTGGATATATGTGTCCAACTTGATTTATTTTGTCTTGATGCTTGTTTTAAATTCGTGCAATTTTATTTGTTAAATGTGTTAGCATGATTTAGAATTGTCTAAAGAAAATCTCACTTTCGAAAATTACTAAGTATGTTTCATTGACAAATTTTATTCCGGATAATAAAATTATGATTTATTTATTTGTGAATTCTTTTGGAGAAATTTCCCCCACGGAACTACCAAAAGATGGTTTTCACATGAATAAATTCTCAAAAGGATGATTATGAATTATTATTAGTGGAGACGACGACCCTCCCCACGAGGCTCGTACAAAGTGAAGTAATAATTCTGTATTTAATCATGGTTATTACTTAGGTATAAAATTGATATGCATATACTTCCCCGAAGTCCCTGTCAATTTTATATTGGTCAAGTGGGAGCCGACTATTGATTTTGAATTAAAGGTTTGTAATTGTTCTTGTTTGTAACCTGCTTGAATGTGTTTAAATAGACAGTTCACCCCACGTGACCTATTTAAACTGTTTTGAGATGTCGGTTGATGCTTATTCATATTGTTTTGAGATTTTGATATGAATAAAGTGATCGAATTATGTGATATTTTGTACTTGTACAAATTGCTATTTATTTCAGTTCATCATATCACAACTTTTAATCCACTGTTAATATACTTAAAGTCAATAGAATTGTATAGGAAACTATGTTGATTGGAAACAAAAAGTTATGATTGTCCTAGCTGCACAAAAGCACAAGTGGATTCTTGACACACCAAAACCAGATGAGCCAACTGACGAGTCAAAAATGCGGGACTCGTCAGATCACCTTGCGAGAGATACTGTCACTGAAAATGGTGGAGGGCAACCCCGTAAGGGATTACGTCCTCAAAATAGATGGCTCATCTGAACAAACTTGAGGTTCTGGGTGCAAATTATGATCTAGAGACCCAGATCGATTTGGTACTCCACTCTCTGCCCAAAAGTTTTGAGCACTTTGGCCTCGCTAGCTGATTTGTTGCAAGCTTTGGTCACGGCAGAGACGTTGATGAGGCACCAAACTCAAGCTTTGACGGCAAATGGTCCGTCTTCATCTTCTAGGCCAAGGGAAGGCAAGAAGAAGAAAAGGACCAAAAGCCATAAGCAATCAAACTCAACCGTTGCCAAGGGCAATGATAAGATGAGGAATGCTGGTGGTGTCAAGGAAAATCCAAATGGGAGGTGCTTAAACTGCGGTGAAAGAGGACAATGGAGGTTTGCCTTTTCCAAGCCCAAAAGGGCCGGAATGAAAGGTAATTCTCACGCACTAATTGTTGAAGTTTGTTTAGCGGCGTATACTTCTCATTCATGGGTTGTTGATACGGGATCCACTAATCATGTTTGCTTCACGGGTTCAAACTAACCCGGCAACTTAGTGGAAGTGAGATCCTCATCACACTGGGCGATCTTCTGAGAGTAGCAAAATGAAGCGATGGGAGAGACGGCACTGTCTTTTTAAAGACAAGACTTTAGTTTTGAGAGATGTTCTTGTTCCAGTTTTTCGCAAAAATCTTATTTCAGTTTCTAAACTAATTAATGATGGATATTCATTCGTTTTTTCTAAGCAAATTCTTTGTTCTTAATAACGATGTGTTTATCTGTCATGGAACTTTACGGAACAATCTCTATACTATTAATTGTGCACACCACTCACAAAATGCATCTTATAACACATCGACTGTTTCATGCAATAAGAGAAAACGTTCAGAAAATGTGAACGAGACACTTCTATGGCATCTAAGATTGGGTCATATTAATCTAAATAGGATCCAAAGGTTGGTGAAAGTTGGTTCGCTGTCGGACCTACAATTAGAACCACTTCCAATCTGCGAATCATGTTTGGAGGGTAAAATGACCAAGAGGGCATTTGGAGCCAAGGAGAATAGAGCCACAAAAGTGTTGCAAATCGTTCACACTGACATGTGTGGTCCAATGTTAACCAAAGCTAGAGGTGGTTATGAGTATTTCGTAACTTTCATCAATGTTACTCAAGGTTCGATTACATTTTCCTCATGAAACACAAATCGGAAACCTTTGATAAATTCAAAGAGTTCAAAGCCGAAGTGGAGAATAATAGGGAAAAGAGTATCAAGTTTTTCTGATCGAATACCTCGTGGGGTATTGTTTCCCTTATAGCATTCGAACCCCTCAATCTAAACGGGGTTGCGAGCGACCTCTTAGATGAGTTTTTGAACTCATTTTGGGGTCATGCCTTGGAAAATTAATGAGGGTATTGTTTCCCGATGATCTTTGGGATTTGGGGGTCCAACATACGTCTTGAAAAGGAAGCCCGATCGGAACTAAAAAAGGTTAAAGGGGAAATGAAAAGGTGCATGTTCTATGGTCCCAAAATCAAATAATAACACTCTTTAGAAAAGAAGACTTTATGAACAATCGGATCCAAAAATGAGTTATTTAAATCTAATAAAGTCATTTTGGGGTCATGCCTTTGAATACAAAGCGTCACACCCGAAACCTGAATCCACGTTCATGGGGATAGGAGAATCTTGATTGGTCCACGGGGATAGTGAATCGAACCACCCTCCTACAGGAGGTGCCATCCAAATCGGTTCCCAAAACCCCTGGGAGAGTTGAACCACCCAATGGGGTAAACTCATTGGACCCGGATTTTAATGGAAACCTTTAAGGCTAGGGCTTAGGCAAAGGGATACACTTTCGGAAAGAGGGTATCGTAAGTCATGCTTAAACCATTTGTATTCTTTGGGATTTGGGGGATGTCAACAACTTTTCTTAACGAGAGTCTTGACGAGAAAATCTATATCAACAATTTCATCGAAAAAGGCGAGAACACCTTGTGTGCAAGTTGAGGAAATTTTATGGGAAGCAAGCATCTCGGGCTTGGAACCAATGTTACGATCATGTAATAAAATCTTATGTTTGATCAAAATCGATTTCAAAAGTTGTATCTATAGAAAGTGTGGCCTTTATTCCTAGTACTATAGGATATCCCATGGAAAATGAAAAGGTTTTGTCGACATGTTCTGATTGTCCCAACAATTTGATCAAAAAGGACTTAATAAGCGGTCATATTCTTTCAAGATTTTTAAAAAAAAGAATGACTTTATGAATATCGAAAAGCCAACATGCAAAATTCCAAGAAGGGTTTTGTACCTTAAATGAAATAAGAGGGCAAACTCCTAGATGACCAAAGCATTCTATGCGGCGATGGGAAGTCTCGTTGATATATGAGACCGGATATCTACTTTCGTCGTGAGCATGGTAGCGAGATATCAAAGTAATCGACAACATTGGATTCTTTGGAACCTCGTCAAGTATCGAAAAGAACTCGGATGGGTTTATCGTTCGAACAATTTCCCGAGATACAAGGACTCAAATTTCCAATCGGATAGATTCGGAGAATCTTCGGGTTGTGTCCCTCCGGGGATAGTGGAATCGTTAAGACCATCATGTTCTACCATGGAAGGAGGTAAAAGAGGTGTCGAAGATAAGGATTCGGAATCTAGCAAACTTGGGCGTTGTTCCATGGAAGCGAGATGGGCTCAATGGATCATTTGCAAATTCAAAGGTGTGGGGCCTAGTTGAACCATCTTATCTGGGGTTAAAACTCATTGGATGTGAAAAAGATGGGTCTATAGGAGGAAAATAGGACCGATTAACGGGAAGGTGGAAACCTTTAAGGCTAGGCGTTGTCGGCTACTTTGGTATAATGGGAGAAAAAAGATTAGGTTGATGTAGGTGACGTTAAATGTCACCGGAAATATCCTTTTCACCTTTGAGTCATGGAAGATTGTTGGGTCCATTCGTGCTTCTCTTGGCAAATAAATTGTTTATCATTGTCTTTAAATATGATTTTGAAACCGATTAAATATCGTTACATTGTAAATGGATGTCAAGACAACTTTTCTTCTATCGGTAGAAGTTGATGTGTAAGGCTCAGAAAATTTATATCAAGAGATTAACTAAATATCGAAGATTTCATCGAAAAAGGCCAAACTCACACCTTGTGTGCAAGTTGAGGTTGTTGAAATCCATTTATGGAGTTAAGCAAGTATCTCGGGCTTAAATGGGAACCAATGTTTTGATCATGTAATAAAATAATAATCTTATGGGTTTGATCAAAAGAATCGATTTCAAAAGTTTGTATCTATAGAAAATTGTGTGGAATTAATTTTTCATTATGGATAATAAAATTTGGGTTGTATTCCTATAAAGATATTATCGTATAAAGCTTGAATTAATTAATGAATTAAATAATCTTAAATCTGAAAATGATGTAAATAGGTTTTGGATAGTCTGTAAATTATATAGGACATTATGATTGTCAAAACAATTTGATATGAAGGACTTAGAAGATCCATCTTAATTCTCATATTCTTGGGATCAAGATCCAATAAATAAAAGGTGCTTAAAATAAAATAAATTTATTCTTTCAAGTATATTTTTTTTTTAATCGAAAAGAAAAGAATGATTTTATGGAAATCAGATAATGTTTTTTGAATACAATCCCAGATCTAAGAAAACTCCCACTTGAAGTTTTTCAACATGCAAAAATTCGAAGGGTTTTGTTTTCTTTTTTCTTGGAAAGATTTTATGGAAAAATCCATCTATCGAAATACAAGAATATCTCATAAATTCAAGAAAGGTCTAATCTTATAAATAGGGGATTTTTTTTTCATTCCCAACAAATAAGTTTTTGTCGTTGGAAATATTAATATATTGAAATCCACAAGATTTCTTGGTGCAACAATATTTTATTTTTGCTTGTTTTTATAAATCGATTCATTTTTCATTCCCAACCTTCCATGCGTTAGGGTTATTGGGCGAGGACTTGGGAAAATATTTTATTTTCCTTGAGAAATGACTTTTGGTGGGTATCCGGATAGGACTTGATCATAATGACTTTTGGTCGGATCGTCTCTTCAATATGGCTCTCGGATTGTCTCTTCAATCGTTTAAACTCCTAGAAATTTCGCATGCTAGGATCTTTTACGTGAAATATTATTTGCATGTTGTTGTTGGATTGATTATTATTTGAATTCACTTAGGTAAATTCATGCTAGTAATAATTGTTAATTTAAATTTGTATTTATAAGGTCATCCCGATATACCCTGACATATGTTATTCCAACAATGAGAAGAGTAGTATTGAATCATCTTCAATTTCATCCTTAACATGATTTTCCACAATTTTCTACACACTTTGAATCTATCATTCTATTGATTTCACCTCGACAATTCAACAAGTTATTGACATTCACTTTATTAGGATAAATGATATATTTAAGGATGCTTGGTATGTCTTTGGTGTTGATAATGAGTGTCATTAAGAGGTTAATCACTATGAATTTTTTTATTTTTTTTTAAAGGATCACAATGGGATGCCATATTATTGATTTCATTGATATTATTTGGTTAAAACATGAATAATGGGTATCATTTGAGGAGGGTTGGGTGGAGAACTGTAGATGAATTAGGTAATTAATTATTTATTTTTATTTCCATTATATGTGTATCAAAACTGTCAAACAATATTAATAAGAATGATTTTCATTACCCTTTTCATTACCCAACCAAACGGGCCTTTAGTTATATTCTCAAACTCCTTATATCTTCAAAAGTTGTCACTTAAGTTGGTCGAGGTAGCTTCATCATTTGAACGAATTTTGCAACATTATGTGCAATTTGTTTGTACACATAAATTTGATTTTAAATTATAATTGTTGAAATTGAGAAACCTCATTTTAAATTAGTAATTTATTAGTTTCGTGGCTCCTATTATTACACCTGCAAACTGCCAACAGATTATCACTGTTCTTCTCCAGAGTATGAAAGATGCTCCAAATGTGGTTGAGAAAGCTTGTGGTGCTCTCTATTTTCTAGCCCAATGTTACGAGTACGTGGAGTCAACATCACCGTTGACGCCTTATTTCCAAGAAATTGTTCAGTCCTTGTTATCGTCACTCACAGAGAGGATGCAGGTGAATCACGGTTTAGGACTGCTATCTACGAGACGCTTAATGAGGTTGTCAGGTGCTTAACAGATTCAACATCGCGCTTAGTGTTGGAACTGGTTCAAGTTATCATGACTGAGTTTCATAATACTCTCGAGGCACAAAAACTCTCGTCTGATGAGAGAGAGAGGCAGAATGAATTACAAGGCCTGCTTTGTGGGTGCTTACAAGTCATCATCCAGAAATTGGGGGCATCAGATCCCAGAAAGTATGCCTTTACGCAGTATGCAGACCAGATTATGAATCTTTTTCTACGGGTTTTTGCATGTAGGAATGCCACAGTCCATGAGGAAGCCATGCTTGCCATTGGTGCTCTTGCCTATGTAACATGTCCTAACTTTGCAAAGTACATGCCGAATTTCTACAAGTATTTGGAGATGGGGCTTCAGAATTTTAGGGATACCAAGTTTGTGCTGTAACTGTTGGTGTTGTGGGATATCTGCAGTGCTTTAGAGGATAAGATTCTACCCTACTGTGATGGAATTATGACTGCTTCTTAAAGACTTGTCGAGCAATCAGTTGCATCGGTCTGTGAAACCTCCGATCTTTTCATGCTTTGGTGACTTAGCACTAGCCATTGGAGAGAAATTTGAGAAGTATTTGATGTATGATATGCCAATGCTTCAGAGTGCTGCTGAGTTGTCTGCTCACACATCGGCCGCTGATGATGAAATGATAGAGTATACTAATCTTCTGAGGAATGGAATCTTAGAGGCGTATTCTCCTAAAACTCAACTCCTGATACCGTATGCACCTCACATCCTTCAATTCCTTGATAGCATGTACCTGGAGAAAGATATGTGTGTAAAATCTGATCTAATGATTGCCTTTCTTATTTTTTATCCCGGATTTATCTCTTTCTTAAGCTAACTTTTATTTGTTTCATGTGGCACAGGGATGATATTGTGATGAAAACTGTTGTTGGTGTACTTGGAGATCTAGCTGATACTCTGGGAAGTAATGCTGGTTCTCTTATTCAGCAATCTCTTTCAAGCAGAGAATTTTTAAATGAATGCTTGTCTTCTGAAGACCATTTGATTAAAGAATCAGCTGAGTGGGCCAGGTTGGCCATTACTCGTGCCATATCCGTTTGAGGAGGTTTTGTCCACTTGATGCATATTACTTTATCTGCATGCATATACCATCGTATCGAGTCCGGGTCCAGTTTAACATTACGTTGAGTCATGTGAGATCATTGCAATTTTCAGCAAGAGAAGTGTTTCCTCTTCTTCTTGTAACTAACTCATGCATCAGCATCACAGGGTCGGGTTGGGGTATTTTGGTTGTTGGGGTAGGGTGGGGCGGGGTGAGGGTGCTGGCGGGGTGATGGTTGTGGTTCTCATTATTTTGAGTCTGTGCGCTCATATGATGTGGTCAATGATATTTAGAGCTTGTTTACAAACTCAATCAAGTTGGGTAGAAGTATTTTTTCAAAACCGTGTCTATTGAAGACATGCACTTATTATTTTAAATCGTGTCTATTGAGTTCTATTACACAATCATTTTTTTGTCAAAAAAATTTATGTCCCATGATTATTGCAAAAAAAATCTTGATTAATAGATATGAAAAATACTTGAATTTGTGTGCAAATTTTACGAGAACATATTGCTTACGAAAGTTATTCATATAATAGAATTGTAAAAGATAAAAAAGATATTACATGGTAACTGAAGGTGATTAGACTCAAATTACAACTCAACAAGTAATAATATAATGAGATTTCACAAATCCTACAAATTTGAAAGTTGGACATTGTATTGCACTTCCTCTGGCCCACCATTAATTCACTACAACTATAATTTCAAGGAGACTAGGCCCATAATGGAATTATATCTATTGGGCCTGTAGAATTCTGTCAGTTATTTGATTCATCTGACTTTTTTAGGACATAAATTAAGATCACTAAAATAGTAAAATCAACTTCTGAACCACGTAAGGATGACATTTTTATACCGGGCACACGGTGATCCGCCGCGCCTCCACCCCCGATCGAGACGATTATTTTGACTTTTTAGGGTGAACTATAAATGATAAAATGAAGTGCTTTATAATATATGAAACAACCTCACAAAAACTCCCCAACATAATATATGTGCCAAATTTGAATTACTTTTCTTTAATGAACTCTTTAATTGCTAGAGATTTTTATTTTTAATAGAAAATTAAATTTAAAATATTTATCATAAATTATTCATAAAGATTTAGAAATATCTTATTTATCATAAAATATACCCTAAAGATTAAACACATATTATATCCTTAAGATTTAAAATATATTTTTATAAATGGTAAAATTAAATGAAAAAAAAAACATAAAAGGTAAATTGTAAGCAATAAATAATTAATCTTTTGATAGGAAAATAACTTTAATAGTAAATTAGTCGATGACAATATATAATATAAATTTCAATGTATTTAATAATTTTTTTTCTCTATCCAACTTATATTCATATTTATGTATGTGATAATTTCATTTTATGATTTTGTTTGAGACAAATCAAGATAAAATGTAATACTGTAATAAAAATTTAAAATAGATCTGTGTTGATATATAGTTACTATAAAATATTTTTACATTAAGTATCTAATATTTATCAATACATATTCTAAAGATTTAAAACAGAGTAGATTTATTATTCAAATGATTTCCAAACTTAAGCCAATTTCTATTATTATATATATATATATATATATTATATATTGATATTCATTCACATAATATTTCATGACAATTTTTTGAAAAGCTGTCCAACGGATTTTTGGAGCACTCAGATTTATTTATGGCTCGAATTCGGGTTAAATTTTCACAGGACTTAATTCGGAAAAAATTGGAGTGTAAAAATGTGTTTCGAACGGCGGAAATTACAGAAGAAGAAATTAAATAGGCCATCTGGGATTGCGATTCATCAAAGAGCCCTGGGCTGGACGGTTTCTCATTCGGCTTTATACGTTAGTACTGGCATTTGATTAAAACATAGATTATTCAGATGATGAAGGAATTTCATAGACACGGAAGGATTGTCAAAGGCTCAAACCCGACATTCATAGTCCTCATACCAAAGAAGGAAGGAGCAAAAAAGATGGGAGACTTTCGCCCAATATCACTCATAGGCAACACATACAAGATTATTTCAAAAATCCTGGCGAAAAGGCTTAGCAAGGTCATGGGGAAGATCATTTCGGATAACCAATCTGCCTTCATCAGGGACAGGCAAATTATGGACGATATACTGATCCTCAATGAAGCGATTGAAGAAGTCAAAAGAAGGAAAAAACGAGCTTTGATTTTCAAAGTCGACTTCGCCAAAGCCTACGATTCGGTAGTGTTGAAATTCTTGGATAAGATGATGGAGTTGATGAACTTTAGTTCAAAATGGAGAAGCAGGATAATGGCATGCATTTCCTCAGCAACAACCTCAGTGTTAGTTAATGGCAGCCCCTCCGGGCAATTTAATCTTGAGAAAGGCCTACGACAAGGTGACCCTTTGTCACCATTCCTATATCTTATCGTTGCTGAAGGTTTGAGTGCTTTTATATCAAATGCGGTCGAAATCAGAGAACTGGAAGCAATTGAGATCGGGGCAGACAAAATCAAGGTATCACATTTACAATATGCTGATGATACTATTTTTCTGTGCACTGATAAGATTGAAAATGTGAGATGCTTGAAGTACATTTTACGCAACTTTGAGCTAATCTCTAGGCTGCAAGTGAATTTCCACAAAATCAATTTGGTGGGTATTAATGTAAGTGGTGAAAGAGTAGGTACATCGGTTAAAATCATAGGTTGCTCGATCGGGAGAATGCCAATACAGTACCTCGGTATGAACGTCGGGCTGGACCATCATCAGCAAGACTCATGGACTGAATTGGTGCAGAAGGTCAAGAAAAGATTAGCAAGATGGAATGACAGGTATATTTCTTTTGGGGGAAGAGCCACACTCATTCAGGTCGTACTCCCTGCGATGCCAGTTTACTGCTTGTCCTTTTATAAAATTCCAAAAATCACCTTATGTGAGTTAAAAACCATTCAGAGGAAATTCCTTTGGGGGGGGTGAGGAAAAGGACAAAATCCCTTGGATAAAATGGTTTGAAATCTGCAAAGAAAAAAGGGGGGGCTGGGAATTAGAGAGTTAGGTCTTTTTAATGATGCTTTGATGGGGAAATGGGTGTGGAGGTGTTGAATGAAAGGGAGAGGTTGTGGGTGAGGGTACAAATATCAAAATATGGGGGATTTGAGGGAGATAGGGGGTGAGAATTAGAGGGAGATGTAGAGGAAGAGGGTCGGGGTGGTGGAGTGACTTGAAAAAAATCTATGGGGGGAGGGAGGGGAAATGATTAGATCTGATTTTGAAAGGGTGGTGGGACTGGTGGGTCGAGGGAGAATGTTTGAAAGATAAACTTTCTAGGCTCTACAACTTGAGTCTTCAAAAAAATGCTAGAATTTGTGAGATGGGGAAGTGGGAGGGAGGGGACTGGACATGGGAATGGAGTTGGAGAAGGGAATTACGGGAGAGAGAGACGAGTTTATTTAATGAGTTACTGATTTATATTGACAGGAACAAAATAAAGCAAGGGAATGAAGACACATGGAATTGGAAGCACACTCCAAATGGCATATATTCAGCAGGATAGGCGTACAAAATTCTGCACGAGAAGCATGAACAAGTCGAGGGAAATCAACAACACGTGAAGATTTTCAAGAAGATATGGCGAAACTATGCACCAAGAAGAATTCAAACAATAACTTGGAAAGTATTAAGAGAGAGAATGGCGACGAAGGACAATTTAGCGAAGAGGAGAGTCTCATTGAGCAATGACGACTTAAAATGCATCTTATGTGGAGAAGAAGAGGAAAGCACTTCTCAACTCTATTTCAACTGTAAGTTTGCATCTAAAATCTGGTCATATGTGCATCAATGGCTGAACTTTGTGATGGTATCTCATTCGACACCTGCCATGAACTTATTACAACATAGTGTCTTACTCTCAGATTCGAAAGGTAACAAAACAATCATAAGTTTATGGGCGGGTGTGGTTTGGGCTATTTGGAATGCAAGAAACGAGCTTTACTTTGAACAAAATCCCGGATGCTAGCAAGATAGGGGATGCGATCAAAATCAGAGTATGGTCATGGATTACTGCAAGAGAAGAGAATCTGAAAGAGGTGCCCGTAACAGACTGGCTTCGAGACTCGTTAGACAGATTGGAGAACTTAAGTATTGTAATCTAAATTTGTGTGGATGAACTCATTGTAAAAGGGTCGAGTACCCCTTGTACTCTACACTTTTATAATATACTTCTTTTACCGATAAAAAATAAAAATAAATCAAATGTGAATTTTTAATTATAATTACAAAATCATTATTTCGAAGATTTCATCATGGGCCCCACTTTTACTTTGAAGGGATTTTTTAAAATCAAGATGGCCACCGGCCCACCACCGCAGCACTCAATAATACTCTCCCGAATTTAAAAATCAAATAAATACTCTTCAAATCGAATAAAAGTCAAATAAATATGAGATGTACACAATTCAAGTCCAGCTGTACGTGACTACATCGGCTCTCTCTCTCTAAGCGTACGCGCACAACCTTCATTTTCTCTCTCTAAAACTCTCCGTTTAGGGTTTACCAGGCGCCGCTTTTGAATTCATCTGATCCGGCACTGAATTCCTTTCTTACTCTCCTTCACTTTCTGAAATTCTTCTGTCGCCAGGTAAATTTTGTGTTATTGCTGTTTCCTTCCCTAGTATTTCGGTATGTATTTTTTACCTTTTGTTTTGTTTTGTGGTTTCCGGTTGAGTAAAGTTTTAGAGTAACCGATGGATTACTGGATCTACTTATCGGATTGATTTGAATAATAAGCGAAGTCCTGAAGCTTAAAAATTAATGATCGATTGTGTTCTAAGTAAATGTGAAATTGGAACTATACGTTCTCGAATCCATGGGGGAAGATCGAATTATTTTGTGATTTTTGTTTGGTGAGTTTATGCACTTCAGCAGTTGATGTTACACTCTCCGATTGATTGCTCTATTCAAGTTTTCAGTTGATTTCATGTTTTTGTTTAATTTAATCGGTTAGGGTGGATTGATTGTTGTGTGTAGTCTGTAATCCTTTGTATTTTTCGTATTGAAGTAGAACTACTCTAACAGCTCCTTAAATATCTTAAAGATGTAAGTTTTATTGATTTTTTATTTGTTTTAGTTTGTTTGATTCTATTTATTGCATAATTTTGCGTGCTGCATTTTAAACAAATGTGCCTTTGCCTATCATCACCTTGTTTATTGTATTCATCATGAAAAATAATTATATTTTCCTTGCTGAAATTTCCCTTCTTTTTTAGGAACTGAAACGAAATAGTGTCTCTCATATTAATTTACTACTATGCCCATAATTGCTAGTATTTTTTTGATTTACTGGCTCATTACTTTCTTCCTTGGCCATTTGGGCATTGTATCCCTCACACACTTGCTATGTAATTGACACTGTGTTTCAACCTAGGTGACTTTTTAACAAATTTATTTCTTTAACATATGGAATGTGAAATACCTGACACTCGCACGAGCTACCTAGTTTTTATTTTAATTTTAAATGCATGTGGATATTGGCAGGGGAAATATGGCTATGGAAGTTACCCAGGTTCTTCTAAGTGCGCAAGCCGTTGATTCAACAGTAAGGAAGCATGCAGAAGAAACATTAAAACAGTTTCAGGAGCAAAATCTTCCTGGTTTCTTGTTATCACTATCTGGAGAGCTTTCTAGTGAGGAGAAACCTGTTGAAAGTCGTAAATTAGCAGGTTTGATTCTTAAAAATGCATTGGATGCAAAGGAGCAGCACAGGAAATTTGAGCTCATGCAAAGATGGTTAGTATTGGACGTGGCTGTGAAGAGCCAGATCAAGGCATTGTTGTTACAGACTCTCTCATCTACCGTGTCTGATGCTAGGTCAACTGCATCACAAGTCGTTGCAAAGCTTGCAGGCATTGAACTACCTCAGAAGCAGTGGCCTGAGCTCATAGGTTCCCTCTTGTCAAACATTCATCAGGTTCCACCTCATGTTAAGCAGGCTACCCTTGAAACACTGGGATACTTGTGTGAAGAAGTTGTTCCAGAGGTTATTGATCAAGATCAAGTAAACAAGATACTTACAGCCGTGGTTCAAGGTATGGGTGCCAATGAAGGTAATACAGAAGTCCGGCTTGCTGCCACACGCTCTTTGTATAATGCTCTTGGATTTGCTCAGGCCAACTTTTCCAATGATATGGAACGTGATTACATAATGAGAGTTGTTTGCGAGGCCACAATCTCACCAGAGGTTAGAATTCGGCAGGCTGCGTTTGAGTGTCTGGTGTCAATTGGGTCAACGTATTATGAGAAATTAGCCCCATACATCCAAGATGTTTTCACCATCACATCCAAAGCCGTGCGAGAAGATGAGGAGGCTGTGGCTCTTCAGGCAATTGAATTTTGGAGCTCAATTTGTGATGAAGAGATTGATATATTGGAGGAGTATGGGAGTGATTTTACAGCAGATTCTGATGTTCCCTGCTATCATTTTATCAAGCAGGCTCTCCCTGCACTTGTTCCAATGTTATTGGAGACGCTTCTTAAGCAAGAAGAAGATCAGGATCAGGATGAAGTTGCTTGGAATCTTGCAATGGCTGGTGGGACTTGTCTTGGTTTAGTTGCCCGAACAGTTGGGGATGACATTGTTCCACTTGTATTGCCCTTCATTGAAGAAAATATAACAAAAGGTGATTGGAGGCAGAGAGAAGCTGCCACATATGCATTTGGTTCTATATTGGAAGGTCCTTCACCTGACAAATTAACCCCTATTGTTAATGTTGCTCTAAATTTCATGCTCGCTGCTCTCACTAAAGATCCAAGTAGCCATGTAAAAGACACAACTGCTTGGACCCTGGGGAGAATATTCGAATTTCTTCATGGGTCAACTGTCGAGGCATTTCCATTGTCACACCTGCAAACTGTCAACAGATTATCACGGTTCTTATTCAGAGCATGAAGGATGCTCCAAATGTGGCTGAGAAAGCTTGTGGGGCTCTTTACTTTCTTGCCCAAGGATATGAAGATGTGGGCTCAACATCACCATTGACCCCTTTTTTCCAGGAAATTGTTCAGTCCCTTCTTAACGTCACTCACAGAGAGGATGCAGGGGAGTCACGACTTAGAACGGCTGCCTATGAAACACTAAATGAGGTTGTCAGGTGCTCAACTGATGAAACAGCCCGCTTAGTGTTGGAACTTGTTCAAGTTATCATGACTGAGCTTCATAATACTCTTGAGGCGCAGAAACTTTCATCTGATGAGAGAGAGAAGCAGAACGAATTACAAGGTCTGCTTTGTGGGTGCTTACAAGTCATCATCCAAAAATTGGGGGCGTCAAGAAGCCCGAAGTATGCCTTTATGCAGTATGCAGACCAGATTATGAATCTTTTTCTACGGGTTTTCGCATCTAGAAGTGCCACTGTACATGAGGAAGCAATGCTTGCCATTGGTGCTCTTGCCTATGTAACAGGTCCTAACTTCACAAAGTATATGCCAGATTTTTACAAGTATTTGGAGATGGGGCTTCAGAATTTCGACGAATACCAAGTTTGTGCTGTAACTGTTGGTGTTGTGGGGGATATCTGCAGGGCGTTAGAGGATAAGGTTCTCCCTTACTGTGATGGAATAATGACCCTGCTTCTTAAAGACTTGTCGAGCAATCAGTTGCATCGGTCTGTGAAACCTCCAATCTTTTCATGCTTTGGTGACTTAGCACTAGCCATTGGAGAGAGTTTTGAGAAGTATTTGATGTATGCTATGCCGATGCTTCAGAGTGCTGCTGAGTTGTCTGCACACACATCGGGCGCTGATGATGAAATGATAGAGTATACTAATCTACTGAGGAATGGAATTTTAGAGGCATATTCTGGGATATTTCAGGGTTTCAAGAACTCTCCAAAAACCCAACTCTTGATTCCATATGCACCTCACATCCTGCAATTTCTGGATAGCATGTACATGGAGAAAGATATGTGAGTATAGTCTGATCTTTCCATTACAATTTATCTAGGTTTAGTTATTTTTAAGTCATCTTATATAATTTTTTTTTTCCCGTGTGGCCACAGGGATGATATTGTGATGAAAACTGCTATTGGTGTACTTGGAGATCTAGCGGATACTCTGGGAAGCAACGCTGGCTCGCTTATTCAGCAATCAATGTCGAGCAAAGATTTTTTAAATGAATGCTTGTCTTCTGAAGACCATTTGATTAAGGAATCAGCTGAGTGGGCCAGGTTGGCCATTACTCGTGCCATATCTGTTTGAAGTGGTGTCAACTTGATGCATATTACTTTACCTGCATGCATACCATCGAGTCAGTCCGGTCCAGCTAGTTGCGTCATGTGAGATCATTGCAAATTTCTGGCGAGAGAAGCCTTTTTGCGTCATCTTGTGATTAGCTCATGCATCAGCATCATGGGGTTGGGGGTTCCTTTATTTTGCTGGGGGGTTTTGGTTGTTGTGGGGTTTTGGGGAGGGGTGGGGGGGACTGTCGGGTTGCTAATTGTGGCTCTCGGTGATTTCTCATGAGGTTGAGAAAATGATGCTTTATCATTTTTGCTGGTTGGAAGGTTGTGCTTGATTAGTAGAACGAGTGTTGGTAATGAGACGACCCCTCTTGCTATCCTGGTGGTGACTGAGCCAGTCCAAGAGGCTCTTATTTGCATGATACCAGAAGCCGGCCAGCCACCCAGCCAGTCATTTTTTGGGCATGTAATTTATGTTCATCATACATTTTTTTTTTCATTTTCTTTTTTTTCTTAACCGTGTCGGTCTGTGTCATGCATTGCTCCAAATCATCATTATTGCATTGGGTCGTTCATATACGTTCTCATACTGTGAGTCATTGAGATGTCATGAATTTGTGATGACATTGAAAGGATTGAGGATAGGATTGAAGAATTTCTTTTTGTCCAAAAGGCAATGTATTTGTGGTCATGCCTTGTTGTTTTTGTCCCAAGCAATATATAATCTTTATGTTAATTGCTCTTATGAGTTTGGTTTTTCTCTTTCATTCTGCTAGCAACTTCCCATTCGTTTATATATGGTGGTTACTATGATTCCTGATTTTTTAAATGAAGTGTAAATTTGATCAGTGGTATAATTTGAGTTTTCGTCGAGCTAGCTATTGATTATATTACTTCTGTTGTGAATGTATTACTATACTGTAAAAATTGTCTTCTTGAGGTGCATCAGCTGCCCCAGTTTATTTGTTTGGGGACCTACGCAATTCTTTATCTCAGTGCTCTAGGTTAGGTTCTTTGTGCTATATATAATTATCAGAATGATATTGATTTGATTTCCAAATTTCTTCCAAGAAAATTATGGGTTTACGCCCCAAGCCTATTTTGTTGTCCTGAGTAAGGTTTGGAATTAGGCAATTTATATTCTAATATGATCCATGTTTGGGACAATTGTTGGTAAATTCAATTATGATACTTGTGAATTTGTGATTACCCAAGTAGCATGCTATTCTTATATTCGTGGCGTTTCTTTCTCCTCCTCCTCCTCCTCCTTTTTATTTGATAACTATGTGTAATATGTGAATTGAACGGGAAAAATTATCGATAGGTATAATATTTGGGATCAACTTACTAATATGTATAAAATTAATTGTATTTATAGTTAAAATTGCACACGAAAATGCAAATGCACATACGTATATGCAATTATTTTGTGGCTATTTGTAAATTAAAATCCTGAAATATACCGTTAAAAAGTAATTAAAATACTAGTATAAAAGAGAGAATAAAAATATATGATGAGCATTCCAAAAGGAACAGCAAGTTGCAGAGAAAACAGTAGATTAGTGAACTCAGCTGCTATTCAATGCACTTATCATCTGCTGCCACTGCCCATTCCAACAGTTGTGCCCACTGTTTCAGTTTGTACATTAATTGCATCATTGTTCATACTCGATGCTTCTTTTTATCTTTTATTACATTTATTCCTTCCAACGTAGCACAATAGTCAAACCAGCAAAAGAGTTGGGGGTTTCAATATGGGGTTGTTTTCAATTGCTACAAGGTACAAATAACTTTCAAAATTACTTTTTGTTTTCAAAGCTGCTACTCACAGTATAAAAAACTATTATGAAAACTATTTTGCAGAGTTTGAAAACATAATTTTAGTCTAGTCTACAACCTGTTTTGAAACTCCATACAACAGTGAATAAGTATTTATTTTAAAAATTGGTGTGATTCAACTTTTGGATAAAAAAAGTGTTTTTTGGGCTTCACGTGTGTTTGAAAACCCACACGACATCTACTTCAACCATCAACATCAATTTATTACCGTTTATGTTCATAATTAGTAGACTTGATCACCACTACTACATACGCTATATCACTAATTTATGATATTTAAGACGAGCTATTTGCCACAAAAAAACAGATACATGTGTATCCAATAAATTCTTAATTATTATTCACATTGTAATATCCCCACATTAACTTTAGAGCAGTCAAGAATATATACATAATAAAGAAAATGGCAAGTGGTTATAGGCATGCAATGGGGGTGATAAACAGAGTTTTTATGCGTCCATGTGCATATAAGCACTATTTCTTCTAAAACTTGACGTAACATGCATATTCATATTGTGCAGTTGACTTCCGTTTTGGTGATGCATCTTATCATCATTATACATGCTAATGCTATTGCTATTGTGGGGCGGGTGGTGCACCACCTTTCAGTTCACCCCCTTCTGCTTATAAAATATGCCTCTTCTATTCATCTTCAAATTAAACCATACTATGAATACAAGGATGAAAGGTTTTTTCATAAGTTTGATCTTGCTCTTTCTCTTCTTATATGCAGGTGATTAAGCTGAATCTATTCCATCATAAAGATACATGTTTGAAATCGTTGTGTATCTTATTGTTATCTTTTGTTTTGCAGATAACATTGATGCGAATCTCGTTCGCCCAACTTACAAGGTAAGATATTGTTGTAGAATAGAATAGTTTTGTAATGCAATTCTTTTTATTTAGTATTGGTTTTCAGGGAGGAAATTCAAGAAAGGTGATGGGGTTCAACGCGGTGGTAGATTACGACTATGCTGGCCCTAACCCGAAGCATGAACCACCAAGGTGGAAGAAAGGAAGTGGCACCAAAACCCCCTGATACACTGATACTATAAATCTTCCTGACCTCCAGTATATTTAAAAGTTTTGTATCGCATATTTTATGAGTTCTAATTGTACCAAGAATTAATATTACTAGCCTTATGCTACCTGTATAACATCAGAATGATTTAATTTTGGCATGATCACTGTGAAAAAAAATAGTGGTTGACGGACAAGAGTGCAGGGTTATGAAGAATTAACAAATTGAAAGGCCTTGTTTCAATGATGCATACCAGTGAATAAAGAGGTGATTCTATGTTTCCAACTTGAATTAATGAGGAATGAGCGGCTGTTGTTCCCTATGTAGTTGGATAAAAGTGGATAGAATGTTGCGCATTGTGTGGGACCCATCCTCCAACTCATATATAATTATGAAGAAATTTATGAAGCACATTGTGTTAAGATTTAAACATATTACCACTAGTTGCCAAGGATTCAGAATTGAACAACATTATTCACAAGGAAGGATTCAATAACTAAGAAGAGATCTATTCCTGGAAAACAAACACTGTCCGTCAAATATACATACAACCGATCAGTTTCTTGGTGTGTAACATTTACTCGGATAAGGCTTACAAGTGAAGAGATTGTTATATTCACTTGTAATAGTATTATATGTATGTACACCTAGTAAGTAAACTATCTGCTGCATGTGTTTATGAAGACAGAAAAGTGGACAGTGTCCATATACCAAGTGAAACGAAACTGATTGTAGCTACAAATTGCCCCACTTCAAACACCATGTTCTGTTTCTGCACCGGTAAGTTTTGCCAATCTGTTCGCCTGTCCATTTATATTTTATAAACCACTTAAACAAAATAATAAAAATCATCTAACACGAAGGATCAGATTCAGAAGTACTGTAACGTGGAAATTAATGCTTATGAATAAGTGGACATACCCTAGATCAGCAACGATAATGCTGATGTTATCTGCTGAACCTTGGTTCTGCAACACAAATTGCAACGGCAAACAAGTCAAGGTTTTCATCTCAACTAGTCTGGAAAACTAACGGAAAATATCAAGTTTCATTACCAGAGCCATCTGTGCAAGAGCTTCAGAAGCCATCTGTCAAAAACACCAATCAACTCATTTCTCTTAGCCCTGTTCATAAATTACTCATCATGCATGCTTCGTTGCTTACCTGAACATCTCCATGTTCTCGAAACTCATTCCTAATGAAATTAACAGCATCCCCCCTGAAATAACAATAATAAATGGACCAAGTTATTATAGGACTTATTAGTGCTGTCCAAGAACATACACTGTAAACGTGTTAACTCAACCAATAATCATAAAGGTAACCAACATTTTACCCCTTCACGTAATCCCACAAGCCATCAGACGCTAATACTATGAACTCAGCATCCGGTCCAAGAGCTAGTTGAAAAACATCAGGAGACGCGGTGACCAGGTCTCCACTCAGTTTATTGCTGATAAAACCGACAAGATATAACCACATTTAATAAAAGTAATTAGCTAGAATTTTTTTTCGCATGTTTACATACTAAAACCTTAGCTATGCAATTATTTTTTCAAACATGGAAATAATAATGAGGTTGTACACTTATACTTGTTGTCTCACCGAGAAGCAAATTTCTCTGTCCATCGCCCTTCCCGAACTCCTTTCTTCACCATCCTTCCATATAAAATGAACCAGGTTACCAGATGAAAAATTAATTAAAATTTCTCTACGTTTGGATAGATCCAGAAAATAGCTCACTCGTTTTTCTTGGTCTTAAATCGTATGTCACCAAATGCACGGGATACAGAGATGTCTCCACAAATCCTTCCATTCACAATCTACAGACAGCAAACAAGGCTCACTCCATTTTACTAACAGGTAGTTATGAAATAAAATCTATACATGCGTAAATCGCATGACCCAAAAAAAGGCAGTGCAGTTTCTATATACATCAGCAAAATAGTTCACAAACCAAGAGCTCACAGAGCTAAAGTTTCCCTATTTATATAAATCAATTAGAAGGTACGGAAAAAGGCATAGAAAATCTCACCCAACCCCCTGCCCCTAAGATTCGCCTGATTTCATCTAGAGACGCTTTTTTGCTTCCATAAGGCCGGTGAGAATCAGTCAAGACTTGCGCATTTCCAGATCGTGAGAGAAGCTGCATTCGAAGAAATAAAACTGAGGAATCAATTATATATTACACACAAGAATATATTTTTTTTTGACAGGTACACACAAGATTATTTTAATAAAAAAGATCTACTTAATTTCTCCATTATTACATAACATGACAATTTTGAAAATTCATGCCTAATAATAGCATACCACGCATGAATCACCAACATGAGAAATGAACAATACATCCTCACGAACAAAAATAGCAGTAGCTGTTGAACCAGACTCGTCTTCCCCGTTCTCCTCAAGCCTTTACAAAATAAAACCTTCAATTCATAGCATATATAATCATATTTAGACTAGGCAGATGGTTTTTCACACTTAATCACACAAATCTGTACCATTTCAACAGTTTCGCATCAACGCTTTCAAAAGCCTCCTGCAGCGCCTTCTCAATTGCTTTGAAATCCTTCCCGCTCAACAGCTTCCCCCCTTCTAATGCACCAAACATTCTTCGTACAATTCTTCCCTGCAGTAGTTCCAATTCCTCATACCACTTCTCTCAATAGTCATAAAACTCAATTTAATTCCAATAATTCAATAGTTGCCCTAATTCAAACAACCGTGCAAAGAAAAAGTAAAATACCTGAGGAATTGAACTGTAGAGAATCCGGCATGGCCATCGAAAACTGCAGCATAAGAAAATCCATCAAGCCTATCAGATCGAACAATTGCAATATCATCCTCCATCTCATCCCGAGCTCCTTTCAGCTTAACCGAACCCCATCGGATCCCGGACACACTCGCCGTCGAAGCTGGAGCATCTATTGCTATGGCGGAACACAATCTTCTCCGTTCTCCACCCTTTACTATGATGTTCTTCTTAGAGGTTTTATTAAAGCCATAATTGCAGCAAATTTTGTTCAGCAGAAACTTGTGCAGCTGCGGGCTACACAACGCCATTTTTGGATAGCGAAAATATCACAAAAATCATATGAGAGAGAGAAATCGTTGGTTTTAGAATTGCAGAAGATATTTTGATTGGTTGCAATCTAATGAAGGACGATGGGGGGGAAATGAAAACTGAATTAACGGCCTAGATTTCGTAATCGGTTTATTTAAGCGTACTACCACCACAAATTTTATTGGGCCGAAAGGGTGTTTTGATATGGGCTTATAGTGGGCCTAAACTGAAACACGATCCATTTCAAGTAAAATTAATTTTTTTTTAAACTAGTAAAATTAAATATTATTCATCTCTCAAATCTCGTGAAGAGTTAAACCCTTGCCATTTCCCTTCCATCGCCACCGTTTCCGCCACCGCCGCCGGAACCACCGGCTCCGATTACACCTGTAATTTTTAGCATTGTTCAGATTCTTGTTTTATTCAACGAAACTTCCTTCTCGGCGTTGAGGAAAATATGGCTTGTTTGCATTACGGGAAAAATGTTATCAGGCGGAATACAATGCACCACCCGCTGCTATTCGATGTTCAAGGCGTTCGATATCGAAAGCTGGAAGTCATTCTCACAACTGTTAGAGTCTTAATTTTCCCCAACTCTTTTTCTCTAAGTTGATTTTTTGGACAATTTTGTATTGAATACCTTTTGTTTGGGGTGATTTAGACGATTGATAAGCTTGGAAAAGCTGGTGAAACTGTTGAGGTTGCGCCTGGGTATTTCCGGAATTATTTGATGCCAAGATTGCTTGCGGTGCCGAATATTGACAAGTTTGCTCATCTCATTCATGAGCAACGCAAGGTATTTTCTTCCTAGCTTGTTGTAGTTATTGTTTTATACAATATATCTAATCGATTTTGTATGCATATCCATGAGTATTTTTGTCTAAATGTGCGCCTCTGACAATGTTATGTTGTATGTTTTCTTTAATTTTCTTATCTTTTGAATATCAATGACTGTTTCAACTTCAGGAGACGCTTTATTTGTGGGCGTTTATTAGGGTTCTATATGGGGTAGAAAAAGTTTGATAACGTTTAGGTTCTTGACTTTTCATGGACAAGTAAAAGTGTTATTATATGGTACCAAGGTGCTTGTTGCTCTTAATGTCCCTATACTTTAGGTCTGACATTGTTGGAGCTAAATTGGTGAAAGATTGGATAATACTAAAAACATTTAGAAGTATGACTTCTACAACTATCGTTGCGAAATGGGCAATTACTTCAATCTGGTTCCTGGTTCCATTAAAGTCTTGTCAATATATGGGGTGACAACATACAATTGATTTTAAACAGCCCTTCCCTGTTATCTATCCTCTATTAGGTTTGGTCAATTTCGCTGCGTTCTTACGCAGCATTGTGAATGTGCTTGAATAACTGAAGTTCAGTTGCATAATGAACATGAAGGACTAGTCTTCTTGCCCGAAACATTCTTATATGCTTTTTCTCTCATAGCAATCTAAGCTATTGGTAATCCCAGACAAACTTATGTTTTCACTATTTTAATCACGAACCTTTTATTTCAAGTTGGCAACTTGCATGTAATATGATGATGATATTTATAATCCTTTTAGCCAATTCTTTTGGTCAGATTTACCAGCCCAAGGAAGTTGAAGAGGTTAAAGTAGTTACAAAGACTGAAGAAATTAACACTAATGAGTATAAGGCTGCAGCAAACCGCCTTGCTAAGGCAAAACTGGTTAGTATATCAAATCCTTGAGCTTTGATCTTCAGATGTGACGTTGGAGTGTTTTTACATACATGGTTGTAAAGCCACATTTAAGAAAAAGGAAAATTAAAGGTTAGTGTCTCCATATATTCCTGGGGAATTGTTTTTACTCTATTATGGTCACACCATAATTTTTATTTTATTTTTCCTTCCAATCTCACAACTCACTTTCGCTCTATAGTATGTATATTAGATGCTTTGCTGCAACACTAATTAGTGAAAAAAACTATTTAAAGCAGAAAGTTAGGTTCATGGTGTTCATAAAAGAATGTTAGAATTTTATCTATGAAACAGTGCACGCTGAACATGTGCAAGTTTCTATTATTCTGTCATTGAATTCCTTTGAAAGCTTCGATCACTTATTCCAATGTCATGATCACAGATAAATATTAATTAAAATTCTAGTGAAATTCAAGTTCAACTTTATCTTCAAATATTTAGTAATTATGCTTGGTATTCCTGTTAGCTGAATTGGCCAAGTAGCAAGTTACTAGTCGAAAACTTGGGCAAATGCTCTCTGTGCTTTATTTATTGGCACAATCTTCTAAATGGTTGCTTTATCATGAAACCTGGCTTCAATGTTCTATGTCCATGACTCCATCAGTAGAAAATGCATCAGGATTATGCATTAATTTATATTTTTTCCCCGTCAGAGTATAAGAAAATTCATCATAGAGGGAGCTGGCACTGAAGTGCGTGATCCTGTGACCAAAGAAGAGATCTTGGCTGAGGTATGAGTTTAAATTCAGATTTTGAGAGGAAGCTTTTCTTTCCGTTTTCGCATTATTATTTTCTGTTTGCTGGTAGTTATCTTAATTTTACATTATCTGTAGATCTATAACATTGTAGAAAAAGTATAATTAAATTTGATTCGTATTGGTTTGTTAAAATATACTTGTGAAGCCAGTAAAAGGGATGAAACAAGTTGTTCAGTGGTTAGTTTTACCCCTGTATTTATCCATTCATTTTGGAACTCCAATTTTACGTGTACATCAACTTAACATGACAGTTTTGTGTTATATTAGACTCAATTACTTTGGTTTTTTGCCCATTGGAGTTTCTCTTTTCTGAGCAATGTAAAAAGTATAGGGAGAACATATGTTTATCCAAAGTACATGGGAGCTATATTATTAAAGACTGTAAAGTAAGTGAAGTAAAAGTACAAGGAGATACAATTCCATTGTATAGGGGCACTATACTAGAATATAAGGAAAGAGGACAGAACTAAATATTTTAATGTTCATGATGGGAAAGATAACATTTTTTTCTAATTATAAAGATGATTTTTAAGCTAAAAATTTGATGCAGAAGATACTGGGGATTTAAATTGGTGGGTGTGTGGTGTTGCTTGGGGTGTGGGGGGTGTGCGCTTGTTCCCTATAGGGATTTAGGAACCTCCCACTACCTAAATTGCCTTATTGTCGGACACTGATTTGTCTAAAAACCCACTATACCTATGCCGTCGGGGTTTGAACTTTTTCAAATATAAAATGACCAACTTATGGCTAATGATATTATTGATTTATTCTTATTATTATATACAATGTTGCTTCTAATTGTCGCTTTGGATATATACATCATGGTTTAAAAATGCATTTGCTACTTCGATAATTCTGTTAAAATTGTAAATTAGTCTTTTTTTTTGACGGAAATTGTAAATTAGTCTTGATTTGTCTAATTGGATGCTATTTTAGGATGGTCAAAATTAGGCAACATGTGTATATATGTGGAAGACACCTAGATTTGACTTGAAGGGGTTTTAATGGTACTACACTTGGTGAAATACATCCAATAAAATTATCCATTACTCACATACAAATTGATAGTAGATTCTGGCATACTGCATCCTATGAACTTTGCCATGTGTAGCATTTACAAGTTTTAGATTGGAGTTACATGATATGTAATTCAGATCCTCAAATTAAGATGTGATCTTTCATGTTAATACACTCATTAGCTAATTTTGACATTGACTGAAAAATGCACCTAACCCCAACAACTATAATTGGCCCAAATAGTAAATTACCTAAAATATCACCTATCTAACCAGTTCATTTTTCGGATTTTTTATCAGGTAGCTAGACAACTCCAGATACAGCTTGAACCTGAAAACGTGTATTTACCAAGTCCCTTGTCAACGTTGGGAGAGCATAAGGTGCCACTCCGTCTTCCAAAATCCATTCCTATGGCAGCAGGAGAAGACTGGATCCTTAATATCAAGATTAGGAAAAGATAGAGAGAGTGACTAGAGGCTATCTGCAGCTGAATGAATCAACAAAGATATCGTCTATCTCAGGCTGGAGATGATCATTACCAAACATTGAGATGAGTTACTTTGAACAGAGTAATAGTTTACAATCCGTTCGTGTTATTGCAGTTTTGCAGATAAACTGACTACTGCTGAAGCATTTATGCCTGACAGGATTCTTATAACGCCATGTTTCTCAACAATATAATTGTCTTTATGTCTATGTTGGTGAAATTGTTTTTAAGGTCATTGTGATGCATTTTCTGAATGCTGAATTATAATAACGTCCACGTTAGAGAGCTTATAAGGTTAATTTTGGCTTTATGGTCACAGATTCTGAGTAATCGATCAGTGTTTTTATAACTAGATTGGTGGCAAGCCGGTCTTGCTATAGATTGGCAGGCAGTTTTTTTTTTCTTTGGTGGAATTATAATATATACTCTATCCGTCCTGATTTTGATTATCCACTTTCCATTAATAGTCGTCCTGATTTTGTTTATTCATTTCCTAATATGGCAATAAAGTAACTTTTCATACATAAAAATACCCCTTACAAACAACACTTATTTACACCCTATGTCACTATATTACACACTCTAAATAACAACTTAATTTCAATAAGCCCACTAATTAAACCCAATCAACCCATTTCACTTAATTAACCCAAATCCCACTAACCCCCCTCCCACCTCATTTCATTTGCTGCTCTCTCTCTCTCTCTCTCTCTCTCTCTCTCTTCTCAGTCTCTTCTCTTTCGTTTCTTCGAAAGAATCGAAACCCTAAATCCATGGAAAAAATCACCACCCCTAGCTATGATTATCCCATGTCTGATTCTATCTCGTCGTTGTTGCCATCCACTGAGGATTGTGTGGCCGACGCGTTCGAAGTTATTCCGATCTACTTATGGGAGTTGACGGGAAGTGAAACGTTTGTGTCGGAATCTATATTCCCATCTCTAGGGTTTTCCGATTTGGTCTCTAAATTCACCGGCGGTCCCGAATATTGGTGTCGATTTGTCGGAATCCGTAGATCCCAACGATCTAGGGTTTCCCGATTTTGATGGCTATGACTCTGATTGCTCGATTCTTGTTCCCGACTCTCTCTCCCGATTCATTTGATGGTGAATTGGTTCCCGACTCCAAATATATTGATTTATGCGAGAGAAATGAGTTTGGGTTCGTGTTGTACACGCCCAAATAATGAAAGGAGAATCCCTGAGAAATTCCCTCTACCTCCATTTAGCGATAAAGCCTATTGGCTTGATCCATCTCAAAAGAGTCATGTTGAGATGCTCGGCATTTTGATTCCTGAGGTGTTGCCTCTGATTTACAGGTACCCGTACTTGAATATGCAATTTCTGGTTGATTTGTTGGTGAAATATGTTTTGGTTGCCTTGAATATCCAATTTCTAGTTGATTTGTTGCTGAAATGTGATATGCCATTTGTATTTCACTCTGAGTATGCATCTGGTTGCCTTGAATGTTGCATATGTTGATGTATTTGCAGCAACCACTGACATTATTGTGAGTTAGGAGGCCAATTTACATCATTGGGCTTATCCCAATGATGAAATTATTCTGAGGGTGATTATTCATGAGTAAACTTGCATATTGTAGTTGGTTTATTGATGAATTATGATCTGGTTGCCTTGAATATGCAATTTCTAGTTGGTTTGCTGCCGAATTGTGATCTGCCATATGTGTTTATTGCTGAGTATGCATCTGGTTGCCTTGAATGTTGCATATGTTGATGTATTTGCAACCACCACTCACATTATTGTGAGTTAGGAGGCTAATTTACATCATTGGGCTTATCCCAATGATGAGTTTTGGTTGGAATTGTAAGTATATTTCAGATTTGACTTTTGATTGTGTTAAATGTGATCTGATTGTGTTTGCAGCCACCACTCACATTAATGTGAGATAGGAGGCTAATAAACATCATTGGGCTTAACCCAATGATGAAATTTTTCTGAGGGTGATTATTCATGGCAAGTATGAACATAAATGTGCATATTCTAGTCAAAACATAAATGTGCATATTCTAACATGAAATTTCCAGTAACCACTCACATTATTGTGAGTTAGGATGCTAGGTTACATCATTGTACTTCCCAAAATGATTACAAAATCGATGTTTAGTGCTTAAACACTACCTAAACTCCTAATCCAACTGATGGATAATCATATGTTTATGCAGTAAACATACAAAAAAGGTGAGTTACAATTGAAAGTGTATTGAGTTTTTGGTGGGAATTGTAAGTGAATTCAGATTTTAATTTTCATTTTTGGCTCTAAAATTTTTCTGAGCACTGTTCATTTTTTACTATAGCAACACGGGAATTTACTGTTCACAGATGGTTTAAGTTTCAGATTTCTTTTTGCTAATCCAAAAGCACCTTTATTACATAAAGTTGAATTGTCTTGAATACCCCTCCACTCAACCCACTTTACACCATTTAATACTATTATCTCCCACTTTTCTTAAACTCCGGATCTACAGGAAACGGACAATCAAAAATAGGACGGAGGGAGTATGTAGTTATGTACAGTATTGTGTGTTAGTTAAGTTATAATTATAGTCGAATTTGTATAGTTTTCGTGGATTTGAAAAAATATGTGCAATAAATTTCGAAATTTAAACGATAAAAGTGTATGGTCCATTTAGAATATTAAATTTAGACTCCCTGAACAATGCAAAAAATAGAAGTGTAACATAAAATTAACAAAGAATATGAAAGTTGCAACCAAAAAAATTCAGTTTATTTGTTATATTCTTATTTCTTAATATGGTTAGACTTTGTTTTAATTTGAAATTTTTTAAAAGTGCAGTTGGTGCTTAATAATACTTTTTAATAACATAAATAATGCTTTTAAATGAAAAAAGTTTGGTGTATATAATTTTTTGTTTATTTAGTATTCAAATGTAATTATGACAACCACTAAGTAATTTTTCTCACAATCACTAAATTAAATCAATTTTTCTTAAAACACCCCCTTTAGTTTTACTCACTTTTATAGTGTATATAGAGGCTGTTGGAAGTTGTAAGGTGAGCGTGAGTTATCAGTATTAAGGAGAGCATACAGAGTCATCTACTAAAACATGGCATCTGATGGTGCATAAAGTATCTGGAAATTTACAACAGAAAAAGTCGGGGAAATACTTAGGGAGTGTTTTGGATCTCTACTACACCACTAGAAGTGCTTTTTTTGGGGAGAAGTTGGGTCACACCAACTTCCCAAAAAAGCACTTCTACACTATTGACTAGTGTTTGAAAACACTCCCTTAATGTTCAAAAGGGCTGAAATGCTGCAATTCAACTTGGTAACTAACTTAAGCTGCTTTAGCTGTTTCTCTGACCAGCTCCAGCTTAGCAAGCAAACCACACAACTGAAGATACGAACCAACTCCCTCACAAATCCTCATGTGGGCCAATCCAGTTTCCTGTAAAACCATCACAAGAGACTCCTATCAAAACTATGGAAACTTAAATTCCAATACAACACTATATTTTCCATCAAATGTAATGCAAAGAGCAGTACTTAGAGGAACTATACTAACATATTTACTATGAATACAAATCTAAACTGTAGTTTATAGGCATTAAAAGATGGGATGAAGAGAGAAAGAAGGAGATGGAGCCGGTGGCGGAATCGAATGCTGATTTGGGTCCCAAGGGTTGCGATGCAGATTTGGGCAACATGGTTGGGGTTCTCCCGATTATAGTTCCATGGTTGTTCAAGACTCTCTCTCACCGGAATTGCCTTGGTGCGATGATGTTTCCGACGAGGTGACATCATTAGCCGAGCCGATGCCTGGGAGTGATCCACCCTTCTCTGATAAGGGTTTCTGATTGGATCCATCCAGAAAGTGGTATGTTGATATGCTGATTTGCCTTCTACCGTGTGTTAAAGAGCTAATTTATAGGAGAGTTGGCTGATTGACAAACCAGTTTAATGTTGAAACCATCAGAGCATGCTACAACTCTGAAATCTGGATCTCTGTTTGAAATGTGTGGTTTGACATTGTCTTGCTGGATCCAGATTTCTTTGCTTGCATTTGCAGGTCATTTCTCTTTTATTGCTGGTAAAATTAGTAAAATAAAAAGAGTAACCAACAAGTTAGTTTATGATACTTGCTCCATTTAAAAACTACTAATTGCAAGTAACCAACTAAGTTGATGATACTCATTTAGAGACTAAATGATGAAAGTTTTCTGATAGTATAAGAAAATAAACAAAGTAACTGATTCATTAGGCAGACCTTGCTTATTTCCTTGGTTATGGATTCAATATTTTTTGTCTCCATAGTGCCTTTCA
Organism: Stenogyne calaminthoides; assembly: GCA_037126765.1. Taxonomy (NCBI): domain Eukaryota; kingdom Viridiplantae; phylum Streptophyta; class Magnoliopsida; order Lamiales; family Lamiaceae; genus Stenogyne; species Stenogyne calaminthoides. The sequence continues at coordinate 35,140,299 of JBBCBC010000009.1, forward strand.
ATCTGTTCTTGCTATTTCTCACTGCTTCAACTTCTTCAGTGAAGGGAAACATCCCAATCTTTCCATCAAATATGCATGTGCCATCACTTGAATATAGTGGTCTCCCAACAGCACAAATGAACACAACTTTTGTGATAAACCTCTTGCTTTTGCAAGACCTATGTGGATTTTCCTCAATTGGCAATTTGTAGAATCTGTGAGATGTTTTTTGTGATATAAAACCACTTTTCATCTATGTGGATAACATTGTGCATATTGTTAAACTTGATGATGTTATCTTCTCTATCAACATAATGGTAATAAGTTTTGGATGATTTGGTAGGGCCCTCCTGGAACTGGTAAGACTACTAGCATAATGGCACTTGCTCATGAGCTCCTTGGACCAAATTATCGGGAGGCAGTTTGGAGCTGAACGCATCAGACGATAGGATGTAAAGTATTGACTTTGTTTAATTGATGTCACTTTTTGTTGCTTTCTTACATAATTCTTGCTATTTTTAACCAGAGGAATTGATGTTGTGAGAAACAAAATTAAGATGTTTACCCAGAAGAAAGTTACATTGCCTCCTGGAAGACACAAGATAATAATTTTGGATGAAGCTGACAGGTAAGTGATGAATATTCTCTATGGATATTCTCCATGTTGCTTTTTCTTCATCTATAGTCCAAGTTTGAGTCGTTTACTTTAAATAGATGGATTTGTTGCATGATTGGATTTGTTGCATAATTCACATGTAATTTTTTACTTATTCAACCTTAAATTAATTAGTTACACTTGTTGTCTTTTCTGTTTTTTCCATATTGGATGGAATTTAGCATGACTTGAGGAGGACAATGGAAATTTACTCGAATTCTACACGTTTTGGACTAGCTTGTAACACTTCATCAAAGATTATTGAGCCTATTCAGAGCCGATGTGCCCTTGTTCGCTTTTCTATGATGACTGGTTACTGGTAAATGTAGATCTTGGAAATCATGTATGTGGTCTTTTTATAAGAGAGGGAAAGTAGAATAATTTATTCTATGCTTCTTCAGGGAATAAATTCTTTGTATTCAGAATATTGCCGACCAAAATGCTTTCTTAGGGCAAATATTGTACATAGCTTTTAAAGACGTCGTGCTAATAGTTGAATGAAATGAATACTGCGCTAATTTATTGGCATAAGAAAAAGGTCATTCTCATTATTCATCTCACAAGGTGGAAAAGAATCAACATTGACATGGAGGCGTTGTTTTTGTTTTAAATTGAAAATCTTAATGCTGAAACACTTCAATTTTTGGTAACTAGATGCATTTTGCAACTTACGTTCCATCGTTTTTTTTTTTTTTGCCTAGGCAGCACTATGAAAATTCTCAATTATCATTATTGAGTTTTACTATCATTATATGGCTGTCTCAAGTACAAGATAATTGTTTTAGACCTATAAGGTATAAGTTGGCATGATTCCTTCATTGAAATGGCTTGGAGCTTATTCAATTTTGAGATGAGATACTATCCAATTCAAAATATTGTTGTAGGTACCTTATGTTCCAGAAGGTCTTGAAGCAATTATTTTCACTGCTGATGGTGATATGAGGCAAGCATTGAATAACTTGCAAGCTACAAATAGTGGGTTTGGGTTTGTCAATCAAGAAAATGTTTTCAAGGTAAGGACGTGAAACTGAATATTGTTTATAGGGATAATATCATTTATGGTCCGTAAATTTTACCTTTTCCTAGTTTTGGTCCCCCTCTTCCATTCACTATAATCTTGGTTCTTGAAGTACACTTTTACTCCCATATTTGGTCCCACTATTAATTGATTGTCTGCTGACTGACATAATCAACTATTTGGGGGTACTAAATGCAATTATAAATCTTCTAACAATAACATTTAACACTCCCAAATATTTGATTCCATCAGTCAATGGACAATCACCTAACAACGAAATGTAGGAATAGAAGTGTACTTTTAAAACTAAGTCTGATAGTGAGTGAAAAAAGGGGGCCAGAACTGGGAAAAATGTTAACTTTAGGGACCAAAAATGATGTTATCCCTTGTTTATATTTATCATCAAACTGCATGTAATAACCAAGATTTTCCGTTGGCTCCAGGTTTGTGATCAGCCCCATCCCTTGCATGTGAAAAACTTAGTACGACAAGTAATTGAGGGGAAATTCGACGATGCTTGTGGTGGATTGAAGCAGCTTTATGATATGGGTTATTCACCCACTGATATAATCACAACCCTCTTCCGAATAATCAAGACCTATGATATGCCTGAGTATTTGAAATTGGGATTAATGAAGGTTTGTCATTGATAGACATAGGGTGCTGAGAATCGAAAGTCCCCGTTTCCTCCCACCAATAGTTCTGCACTGAATCCGCCTCAAACTTGTTAAAATCTTCGGTGCATGGCCAATTTTTCGAAGCTAAAGATGAATCGTCCATGGTGGATCTAGGGTTTTTTGGGTATGAAACCGATAGTGATGAGAGAGAACAGAGAACAGAGAGCGGCAACTAAGGAAGATCGAGAGATTAGAGAGCAGACTGTAGAGAGCAATAACAGAAACGAAAGATCGAGAGATTAGAGAGCAATTGCAGAGAGCAACAATGGAAGAGAGAAGGAGAGAAGAGAGGGAAGAGAAAGTATAGAGGCTAGGGTTTGGATGGGATAGGGAGAGACATGAGTGGGGAGAGGGGGGTTTTTAGATAATGTTATTTTAAGGTTAATCTTTTATGGGGTGAATTAGTGGGTAGATTATTAGGATAAAGTGTTGGGTTAATTAAGTGACATATTATGTAAATAACTTGTTATTGGGAGAGTGTTAGTTAGAGTAAAAAGGGAGTTTTTAGCACTTTTGGTCTCACAGACACGCCTCCTCACGCTTTTGGATCCCAAAGCCGAAGATTGACACTTTTGGTCCCAAAGCTGAAATTTTTGACACTTTTGGTCCCAAATCGCGCATCCTGTGGGATCAAAAGTGTAAGCTTTTGGGACCAAAAGTGTCAAAAATTTCGGCTTTGGGACCAAAAGTGTAAGCTTTGAGACTAAAAACATGAGGAGGCGTGTCCTATGGGACCAAAAGTACAATAAACTCAGTAAAAAGATGAATAGTGGGTACTTTACCATTTAGTTTGAGACTAAAAAAATGACTATTTTACCATAGAGTTTGGGACGGAGGAGGGAGTAATATATTTACCCTCATTTATATTAAGAAAGCAAGAGTGTATAAGTTATTCATTATAAGAGATCATTATATAAGGATGAATTATGAAGAAAAAAAATATAAAAACAATTAAAATGACAATTACTTTGAAATTAAATTAAAATTTTAAAATAACAATCAATATAAAATAAATTTAATTTAAGATAAACATTTATATGAGATATACTAAGTTCTGTATACACCAAGTGGACTACTGCAATGTACATTCCATAATGTATTTTAAAACCATGCAACTTGTTAACACTAAAATATACAGTCTATTTATACTATGAAATGCAAACAAATTGCATATTGGTGCATGGTGCACTTGATCCATATGAGACCCACTTTATGAGATAATATGAAATGATATCATATATATCATATTATAGGAGTATTATATGGTTTACTGATTTATCAGCTTCAAATTAATGAGTATTCATTTAATATCACGATGATATGTGTACAATGTTACATATTATTAAAAAATATGTGTTACTATATGAACAAAAAGTGTCACTTTATGAAGAAAAATGTGTTACCACATGAACAAAACCAGTACAAGCGTGAAAAGAAATCCTCAGTCTAAAATTATAAATTTAAAGAACAACTTGATGTGTTACTAAATGAACAAAAGAGTGTTACCTTATGAACAAAAATAGTGTTACTACATGAACAAAAATCAATACAAGCGTGAAAAAAAATCATCAAAAAATTACAAATTTAAAGAATAGTGTGAGAAGAGTACATAAGGATCTGAAAGACGATACCACAAAATCACAAATTTAAAGAACAATGTGAGAAAAAAAAAGAATCTAAAAAGACGACACCAATTTTGCGAGAGAAAAAGAATAAAACGACCAGAAATTCATGAAATGAAAAATTAAAAAAAAAACAAAAAGAATATAATAGAATCTGAATAAAAAAAGAAAGAAGAAGAATAAGAGAAGAAAAAAAAACCTAAAACTCACCGCAAAAAATAAATTAATTACTCCTAGGACCATACACCTCATCCCACTTACTCGTAGGTCCATAAAAAAAAAAAATTACTCCTAAATTCAAAACCCTACGTACAATATCTATAATACCCCCACTCCTCCTTATCCACCAAATCATTCGTTTCTATTTATTTCTCTTCTCTCGCTCATCTCTCACGACGCTCCACTCCTTTCTATCATCTTTCTTCTCTCACCGCGGCGCCACCCTACCATTCCCAACCCCACGGCGCTGATACGACAGCCTCCGCTCCCCCCCATGGCGCCGCCGCGGCCCCCCTCCCCAACATAGAAAATCGTCGCCCTACCACACAAAGAAATCGCCCCACGCGACGACGCCCTCTCCGCAACCAAAATCAGAACGGCGGCGCTGCCCCACCTCCAAAACTCAAGCAGGCGCTCCCGACGCGTCGATATCGGTAAGTGTCGCCTTCTCTCGCCGCCGATTTTTCAGATCTGTTCGAATTTTTTAGATCCCCGCCGCCGCGCGGGGCCCTTTTGTATGTGGTCTTTGGGGTTTTCGTACGTTTCCCCCTTTTGCCGCCGTCTCGATGTGGTGGTCATGTGGTGGATGGCTTGGTGTGGAGGCGGTGGCCGATTGAAGAAGAGTTTTTTTTTTTTTTTTTTCAAGACTTTGATAAATACTAGTTCATTTCTCTTTCTCTATGTGTCTCTCTATAGTCAAAGCAGCTGAGCAAGTTACTGTAATTGTTTCGTTATGGATGGCTAGGGTTTCGTTAGAATGTAGCGCCGCCTCACACGGCGGCTTCGACTCTGATTTACTATGTACTTTCTTCGGTTGGGTGTTTTGATGTTCGCTTGGTTCATGTTATCGTTTTTGAGTTTTTGTGTTCTGTGTTTGTGTTTAGCTTGATTTTTTTTTTTTTGAATCTGCTGCATAATTTGAGGTTTGTTTGCAGTGGAAGATGGGCTTGATTTTTTTTTTTAATCTGCTGCAATTTATGTGAATTTTTTTGAATCTAGATTCAGAAATGGTTGTGCGTGTGTCTATCCTTTTGGGGAAGAAAAGATATAATATCTGTGGAAAAGGAATTCCAATTCACCTGCGAATGTGTGCTAGTTTGAATCTGCTCATTTTTTATTTTATTTTTTTAATTCTGGGTTTCTTTTGTTGAATTCTTGGTTTCTTTGAAGATTTATATGAAGATCAGTGTGTTTCAAATATCAGGTTTGTTGATATGAAAGTTTTTTGAAGATTTTGAAGATCCATTTATGAAGATTTGAGATTTGTTAATTTCTGAAGGTGGGAATTTGAAATCGAAGATGAACCTGTTCACGTGTTTTGGATGAACCTATTCATGTTCTGATCTGTAAATTTTCAGATTGTAAATTTTTATATTTTAGATATATATAAATTTCTGATTTTTTTAAATTTTAATATTTAAAATTCTGTAATTTTTTGGGGTAAATTGCTAGCAATTTTGGTGAGATAAAAGTAAAAAAAAAACACACAATTTTCTCTACACAAATTGAGCCGTGTTGTTTGGATTGAAACCATACATAATTCTGCAATTTTAAAATGAAAGAAAAGAATGCTGAACAAAAAAACAAGAATAAGTTAAAATAAGGGTAAGAGTTATGGTCCTAAGAGTATTTTTAAAAAGAAGGTAGACTTAAGAGTTTTTTTAGGGTGGTCAAATAGATTTAAAAGTCACTCACTCCAGAAAAATTTGGTAGGAAGAAGAATTCGGAAGTCGCCGCAAGGAAGAAAAACCTATTGGGATTATACTGAAAAGTATGTTTTTTATTTTGTATAATCGAAACTGAATTTTTAGATTTATTTACTGAAATAAATTGTTTATCACTGATGCTTTAAATATGATTGAATGTTACATATATTTACTTCATAACTGTTCAATAATTTGTCCGTGTTACATTGTAGTTAATTTAGTGATACCAGATCACAGAAGATTAAATTAACAATCTATTTTTACTAAAAGTACGTCATTCACGACCTAGATGGAAATGAACAACCCATCGCGAAAGGTTGAGGTGTAAAGCTCATATTGGTTTGTCTTGATCAAGAGATTACACTAAACGCATGGTGATCTGACCGAATAGGACCTACAAGAGGATAAATTCTTGAGAATCTAACAAGGAAGAATTAGATCTCCGATGGTTCGTTGTTTAATCTTAGATCCCTTAAATAGGATCGGCTTGGGATTGGTAATTATTCTTTGACTTATCATGGGTAGCGAATCAAAAGAGATTCAATCTTTTTTATCTTGGGCATATTATTAGTCACGTGTGATTCTTAAGATTTAATATGAAGAATCGTGTGCAAATCTTTCTTGTTTGATTTGTTTAATTGGGAGGTTCATAAGATTTATCATACTAAATCTTGCAAGTATAATTAATTTAGGTATGGATAATAATGTTGAGCGGATTCGTTGACCAATGATAAAATATATTAATTAATGGAAAGTTATTTGGTGGTTTGAATTAATTAATGGGCTAGATAATCTTAAACACGGAAATAATGACCTAAGTCATATTGATTTGTAATATGGGTTAAGATGGATAGTCTGATATTAATTATGTAGTGAGATTAATTAATATTTATTGGCTTGAATTATATTGTGGCTCAATATTAGATATTGAGGTCCATTAGAAGGTCCAATCTTAATTCTCCTAAAGGCCCCCGAGTAGCCCAACAAATAAGTACAATAACCTAAAAAGGTGATTAAAATAAAATAAATATTGTTCTTTTTTTTTCCTCTAAATTTTTTCGAAAATTATGAATAAGTTGGGAGAAAGATTTTCTTTTTGAATTTTGTTATGGAATGAAGATATGTATTCTTGGAATACAAGATTATCTCATTAAATTCAAGAAATCTCCCACTTTGTTATTTCATAAGATAATTTCAAAATTTTGAAATATAATAATTAAGAAAGATTTTATTGATTTTCTTGAAAAAGATATTATGGAAGATATGTATTTATTGAAATACAAGAATATCTCATAAGTTCAAGAAGATCCAAATCTTGGATTCTTGCATCATTAATTTTGGAAAAATCCATAATTAGAGGAGGTGAGATTTTTTGGAATATTTTAATTATGGGAAAAAAAGAATATATGAGATATATTCAAGATTTCTTGGTGATCAAGAAAAGTCTTTTTTCCCATTGATTTTCTCTTTGAAAAAATCGACCACCTCTCTCCTATAAATAGGGGATGATTCTTTCATTCCCAAGATAATTTCATGTCTTTGGAAAAATTAAGAAATCCACATAAGTTGGTGCAACAAAGTTTAGTTTTTTTTTTTTTTTGTTAATTGTTAAACAAGTGTCCTTCCACCCATAGTTGAAGCGATGGCTAAGAGAATACTTGGGAAGTCCTTTTGGTTAGTCCGTCCAACCGAATTCACTGTCATCCCGAGAGGTACGTTCACTTAAACCCGTAGATTCCGCATGTGTAGATTTTACGTGGCTTATTATATGCATGATATGTTGTTGCAATTATTATTTGAATTAATATAGGATTAATTCATGCTAGTAATAATTAAAGAATTAAATTTGTATTTAAATATTCATCTCGAATAGATCTGTGCAACTTATTCCCCAACAAAACCCTACGCGAGGAAGAAGAATCCGACATGGATCTGAAATGGGCATGGCGAAATTATTATTGGACCTGAAATTACACATATGACTTGTGTGCAATATTGCATACAAGTTTTTGCCTTTATCTATCTTCCTTAAACATTTCAATATTACATCAAATACCATTACTTTTGCCACACAAAAATCAACTTTGTCTCATTTAATTTACATAAACATCATCACTTTATTATTTAACTCTAATAAAAAAAATAATTTCCATCCCCTTATATACTAATAAACTATTCATTTATTAAAATTCGTGCAAATAATAAATATTCAGATAAGAGGGAGACATAAGAAGTATCTTATTAAGTAATTTACACAATAAACTCATAACATATTTTTAAGGCAAAATGAATTTTCATGTCCCTAAACTATTACATTTTGTTTTGAAAGGTCCTTAAACTATCTTTGTTGTTTTAAGAAATCCCTGAACTATTAATTTTTGTTTCGAAAGGTCCTTAAACTATTTTTTTTGTTTAATGAAGTCCCTAAACTATTGATTTTTATTTCACTCAGTCGTTCTTGACTATTTTTTTTAATCATCTAACAGAACCGCTAAGTAAATACGTACATCATCATTCTCAAAATTGTCAATATTGATCATTGTTTTACTTAATAGTTCCGTTAGATTATTTAGAAAATTATGTCAAGAAGAACTACTTGAAACAAAAATCAATAGTTTAGGGACTTCATTAAACAAAAAAATAATTTAGGAACCCTTCGGAAAAAAATTTAATAGTTCAGGGACTTTTTAAAATAAAAAAATAATAATTTAGGGACCTTTCGAAACAAAAAAAAATAATTTTTAGGGACCTGGAGATGTATTTTACCTATTTTTAACTATGAGTAATGCTCCCATGAGCATGGGCTTTACATTATCCATAATTTTATCATTATTATGCATAAAAATTATTAACATTTAAAAAATAAAATATTTTTAAAACATTAATAATTTTTATATACTCGAATATTAAATTTTACACATCACAAAAATAATCAATATACTCATATTATAAAAATAGAGTTCTTTGTAACTTAAATTCATACAACTTTTTGTGTTTAACAATATAATATAATTGCCCTTAAAAAAAGAATATAATTGAAAGAGAAATAATTATTGAAGGTAAATGAGATTGAGATAATTACTACTAGGTTCCAATTTGACACTATTATTGCAATAAAGTTCCAAGACTTTTTAGTATTACTATGAGGTTCAAATTTATAATATTATGACATTACTACTCTCATAACTAATAATATTAAAAATAAGTATTAAATCAAATAAATTCACTCACCACTTCTTCACTTCTTCTTCTTCTTCTTCTTCTTCTTCTTCTTCTTCTTCTTCTTCTTCTTCTTCTTCTTCTTCTTCTATCTCACAACCAAACCCTCTCCCCCCAATTCAACCGCTTGCGCCACTCCCCAAAACACCTGCAAAAACCCAAACCGGCTCCCGCCACCCCCACTAAACCTGCAAAACCCAAACCGACTCCCCACCAATTTAAAAACCATGGTCGCCCCACCCTACGACGGATCTTTGCTGCCTCCATTAATGGAGCATGTCTCTGTTTCACCTGAGACAGGCAGTGGCACTCACCCAACTTCTCTCTCTAAAACTCCATTTCCATTCCAGCTATCGCAGAATCACCACGCTGCTCGACTTGAAACCATTCAACTCAAAGATCTCAACTTTCATGAGAAATGACCTTGTTCAAGACGCACAACAAATGTTCGATGAAATGCCTCAGAACAACACAGTCACGTATAACGCCGCCGTTGAAGAATCTGTACGCGGGCACCGCCGAGATCTGTTGGTTTTGTGGTGAATAATTTTTTGTTTGTAGATGTGTAATTTTTTGTTTGTCGAGATTTGCGTTTAATTGGTTCAAAGTATATGAAGATGGATACATTTGTGAAAGATGTAGATAGATACAGTTGTTGTGTTACTATTTAATCTAAATTTTTAAATTTTGAATTTTGAATTTATGGGTTTAGATCGTCTGTCAAAGGGGAGAATACCCAGGCCTCTGTCAATATTCTTTCATATAATTACTTCATTTTCTCTTTTTATGGAAATACGCGTTTGCAGTTTTTGCTATTTTTTCTAGGTTTTTTTGTGCTCATGTGGGAGAAATTGATGAGGAAGATGAAGATAAGAGTTGCTGAATTTTATGGAGTTTATGCATATATGCATGTATTCGTGCATGTATTTGTGTATATATACATGCATATTTATGCATATGTGCATGTACGGATGCATATATGCATGTCGAAGAAATCAAAAATATGTAAATTTTTTCATGATTTCGATGAGAATATGTAATTTTTTTTTTTTGAATATGTAAAATTTGGTATTTAATCAATTTAGATATGAAATTTCTGAATGTGTATACATAACATAATTCTATTTGAAATTATAATCATATTTTAAATAAAGGAAAATATCCAAAAATTACCATCAACTCCATTATTGTACAATACATATAAAAAAATTAGAAATAAATAAAGAAAAATAGACATAAGATAAAATATGAATAAATAAACAAAAGATAGAAAATAGGAGCAAGAAGACAAAAAAGTAATAGCAATAAGACTCGTTAAGGACTTTTATATAATCCAATCACCTTTTAAAATTTTATAATAATGTTTTAAAAAGTTGGAACCTAATAGTAATAAATGAAAAAATGAAACCAGAAATTCATCAACTGAATGAGATTTGCACAATTCCAAAGTCTAGCTCTCCGCCCGCTCCCCTCTATTCACACACACTCTCTCTCTCTCTAAACAATTGGGCACAACTTGCAGTTTCTCTCTCTAGAAACTCTTCGTTTAGTGTTTTCACGCGCTGCTTTTGAATTTTTATGATCCGGGAGTGAATTCCTTTCGCACTCTACTTCACTTGTTCGAATTCTTCTTTTGACAGGTAATTTGGGTTTGGACGCTTAAAAATTTGTGTCATTTTTGGTATTTTCCTAGTATTTGCGCGTGCTCTTTTTTCCGGGGGTGGGGGGACAAATGGATGATTATTGGATCTACTTATCGAATTGATCTAATTAATTAGTAAATTTATGAAGATTAAAATTAATGATCGATTGTTTTTTTGCCAAGTAAGTGTGATTTTTTGGAAGTGTAAGTTCTGGAGTCGGTGATGATAGATCAAATAACTTTGTGAATATCCTTTTTTGGTGTTTTATGCCTGTTAGTAGTTATTATTACATTCTCTGGATGATTGTTTTGTGCATTTTTCAATTGATTTCATTTTTTGTTGTTTAATTTAGGTTGGTTGCGTGGATTAGTAATTATTTGCAGGATGTAATCCTTGCCTAATTGCCTTTTTTTTAGTCAGAGTAGACCGCCATAAACGGCTAGGCCTTTATTTTGATAATTAAAGTATTAAGGCATGAAGACTTTCTTGAATATTTGGAAGCTAGATTTTTTATTTGTTTTAGTCTGGGTCTGTTTATTGTATTTTTCAGTGTGCTGCATTGGAAACCAATGTACCCTTTTCACTCGTCAAGACTAATTTGAAATAAGATTCTTCTTCAGTGTTTATTGGTCGTGCGAATCAATCAATTTTGTGGTACCAAAAGCAGCCAAATAATGATTACTTATTTACTTCCATTATCTTATCTGAACTTTTCTTGTGTTATTTTGTTGTAAAAACAGACTGTATGAAAATATCGATCATGTCTGACCTTCTTACTGGTTTAGGGGCTGTGGAAAGAAATACTGCCTTTCACATTATTTTACTACCGCGATCATGTTTGCTAATATTTAGATTTACTGTCTTGTCTAACTACAGTCTTCTTTGGCTTTGGGGCACTAACTATGTCTTTCACATACACATTTTGTAATTGTAGTTACGTTTCAACCACTGTGACTTCTTTATATTTAATCCTGTGTCGTAGTTGTTACTTTAATTTAATTACATGTGAACATTGGCAGGGAGAATATGGCTATGGAAGTGACCCAGGTTCTTCTAAGTGCACAAGCAGTTGATTCAACAGTAAGGAAGCACGCAGAAGAAACATTGAAACAGTTTCAGGAGCAAAATCATCCCAGTTTCTTGCTATCACTATCTGCAGAGCTTTCGAGTGAGGAAAAACCTGTTGAAAGCCGTAAATTAGCAGGGTTGATTCTTAAAAATGCGTTGGATGCCAAAGAGCAACACCGAAAGTATGAGCTCGTTCAATGATGGTTATCAATGGATATGACTGTAAAGATCCAGATCAAGGCATCGTTGTTACAGGCTCTCTCTTCAACTGTGTATGATGCTAGGTCAACCGCATCACAAGTAGTTGCAAAGGTAGCTGGGATTGAACTGCCTCATAAGCAGTGGCCTGAACTCATATGCTCTCTCTTGTCTAATATTCACCAGGTCCCACCTCATGTTAAGCAAGCTACCCTTGAAACTCTGGGATACTTGTGTGAAGAAGTTGTTCCAGAAGTGATCGATCAAGATCATGTGAACAAGATACTTACAGCTGTTGTTCAAGGCATGAATGCTAACGAAGGTAATACAGAAGTCCGTCTTGCTGCCACACGTGCTTTGTATAATGCTCTTGGATTTGCTCAGGCAAACTTTTCCAACGATATGGAACGTGATTACATAATGAGAGTTGTTTGTGAGGCCACACTCTCTCTAGAGGTTAAAATTCGTCAGGCTGCGTTCGAGTGTTTGGTCTCGATTGGGTCAACTTATTACGAGAAGTTAGCGCCGTACATCCAAGATATTTTCAACATCACATCCAAAGCCGTACGCGAAGATGAGGAGACAGTAGCTCTTCAGGCAATTGAATTTTGGAGCTCGATTTGTGACGAGGAGATTGATATACTGGAGGAGTATGGAGGCGAATTTACAGCAGATTCTGATGTTCCCTGCTATAACTTTATCAAGCAGGCACTCACTGCACTTGTTCCAATGCTGTTGGAGATGCTTCTTAAGCAAGAAGAAGATCAGGATCAGGATGAAGGCGCGTGGAATCTTGCAATGGCTGGAGGAACTTGCCTTGGTTTGGTTGCACGGACGGTTGGGGATGACATTGTTCCACTTGTGATGCCGTTCATTGAAGAAAATATAACAAAAGGTGATTGGAGGCAGAGAGAAGCTGCCACATATGCATTTGGTTCGATATTGGAAGGTCCTTCACCTGATAAATTAACCCCTGTTGTTAATGTTGCTCTAAATTTCATGCTCGCTGCTCTGACTAAAGATCCAAGCAGCCATGTAAAAGACACAACTGCTAGGACCCTGGGAAGAATATTCGAATTTCTTCACAGGTCAACCGTCGTTGCTCCTATTATTACACCTGCAAACTGCCAACAAATTATCACTGTTCTTCTCCAGAGTATGAAAGATGCTCCAAATCTAGCTGAGAAAGCTTGTGGTGCTCTCTATTTTCTAGCCCAAGGTTATGAGTACGTGGAGTCAACATCACCGTTGACACCTTATTTCCAAGAAATTGTTCAGTCCCTTCTTATCGTCACTCACAGAGAGGATGCAGGTGAATCACGGCTTAGGACTGCTACCTATGAGACGCTTAATGAGGTTGTCAGGTGCTCAACAGATGAAACATCGCACTTAGTGTTGGAACTGGTTCAAGTTATCATGACTGAGCTTCATAATACTCTCGAGGCTCAGAAACTCTCGTCTGATGAGAGAGAGAAGCAAAATGAATTACAATGCCTGCTTTGTGGGTGCTTACAAGTCATCATCCAGAAGGCATTAGATCCCACAAAGTATGCCTTTACACAGTATGCAGACCAGATTATGAATCTTTTTCTACGGGTTTTTGCATGTAGGAATGCCACAGTCCATGAGGAAGCCATGCTTGCCATTGGTGCTCTTGCCTATGTAACATGTCCTAACTTTGCAAAGTACATGCCGAATTTCTACAAGTATTTGGAGATGGGGCTTCAGAATTTTAGGAATACCAAGTTTGTGCTGTAACTGTTGGTGTTGTGGGATATCTGCAGTGCTTTGGAGGATAAGATTCTACCCTACTGTGATGGAATTATGACTCTGCTTCTTAAAGACTTGTCGAGCAATCAGTTGCATCGGTCTGTGAAACCTCCGATCTTTTCATGCTTTGGTGACTTAACACTAGCCATTGGAGATAATTTTGAGAAGTATTTGATGTATGTTATGCCGATGCTTCAGAGTGTTACTGAGTTGTCTGCCCGCACGTCGGGCGCTGATGATGAAATGATAAGAGTATACTAATCTTCTGAGGAATGGAATCTTAGAGGCGTATTCTTGGATATTTCAGGGTTTTAAGAATTCTCCTTAAACTCAACTCCTGAAACCGTATGCACCTCACATCCTTCAATTCCTTGATAGCATGTATCTGGAGAAAGATATGTGAGTAAAATCTGATCTAATGATTGCCATTTTTATTTTTTATCCCAGTTTTATCTCTTTCTTAAGCTAACTTTTATTTGTCTCAGGTGGCACAGGGATGATATTGTGATGAAAACTGCTATTGGTGTACTTTGAGATCTAGCAGAGATTTTCTGGGTCTTCTAAAGACCATTTGATTTTAAATTGTGTCTTACTCGTGCCATATCCGTTTGAGGAGGTTGTGTTCTATCTGCATGCATAATCATTTTTTTTAACATTACGTCAAAAAATCATTCAGCAAGAGAAGTGTCCCTCATGATTATTGCAAAAAAGGGTTTTGCTGATTAATAGATATGAAAAACTGACGTTTTTGCCGGGAAGGTGTGGCAATGCGTTGACAAATTTTATGATGGATGGACAGATTGCTTTCTGTCTGTTTAGTTTTCAGAATATTTGTAATTTGTCATTCATTTTTCTTTTTATTTATTTTTTTTCATTTCTAACCATGTTGTTCCGTGTTGTGCAAAAATTATTGATAAAAAATCTCATTTTACATGGTAACTGAAGGTGATTAGACTTGCAATTTTCAGTTCTTGACAACTCATCCATTTAGTAATAATCATAAACTGAGATTTTTCAAAGGTACAATTTTTTTCTTCAATTTGAAAAATTTTTGTTTGAAGATGTCATTTGTGATTGTGAGGGCCTGTTTGTTTGGTCTGTTTGCCCCCTTGTATTTATCTTGGCCAAATTAATTCACTACAGCATCATAATTTCACTGTTCCACTTCGGAGATATCTGGCCAAAATGGCCCATAAGAGAATCATATTTGGTGTGAACAGTAACACTTACGATGGCAAAATTACCCTGTAGCATATATAAAGTCGCCATATCCTATTCAACTCATTTTTCACCCCCAAATTCTCGTCTTCCTCTCTGGCGAAAAACTTCTCCCCACTGGATTTGCGATTAGGGTTTGCTCAGTCGAAGATCACCGCTTGAAGACAACATCTGGTTTTATTTTTTCGACCTTCTCTTTGGGTGCGTTTTTAGGGTTCTATATCTTTGAAATGCATGCGGTGATTTCGTCAATCCCTTTGACTGGTTTTCGCATTTTATGATTTAGTTGTTTCTGGATTTTGATTGTTCTTGTAGATGACCGCTAGTTTCTTAGTTGATTTAAGCAATATTGATGATTATGAGTTAACATTAGATGACCGCTAGTTTCTTAGTTGATTTAAGCAATATTGATGATTCTTAGTTTCTTGTAGATGACCGCTAGTTTCTTAGTTTCTAGATTTTATGATTTAGTCGTTTCTGCATTTTAAGCAATATTGATTTCCGATAGATTAAAAAAAACTCTGGGAATATTGTTTAATTAAGAAGGTGTTTGATATCATTAAGAACAGGACTATCAACTCCAAAGAGAAGTTTGACATTGTGGTGCTAGACTTGGTTAAGTTTTAAAATCCTAATGACATTTTGTTAGTGAGGCTGGTATTCGGGAAATTAAGATCCATAAAACTGTTCAAGCGGTTTCTATTTGAGACAACTTGGTGTCAACCACGGGATCTCGAGGGAAAGGATGACATTTTTATTGTGTATATAATCTAGTCTACTTACTACATTTCAATTTCAGGAGCCCACGTGATTCAATCGGAGATGATGGCCGTGAGATATCGCCGAGATGTCCAAGAACGGCCGTGAGATGTCGTCGGAGTTTGGCCAGGGTGAGATGCAGTGGTGTTCTTTCGATTTTGGTTGACGGGATTATTTTGACAAATTTTAATTTAGGTTTGAACTATAAATGATAAAAATGAAGGATGTATTTTTTATAATATCCTTCTAAACATTAAAGGCCTCACAAAAAACTCCCCAACATAATATATTGAAGTATCTCGTCTTGTTGTCCAAATTTGAATTATTTGTCCTTAATAAACTCTTTAATGGCTAGAGATTTTTATTTTTAATAGAAAATTAAATTTAAAATATTTATCATAAATTATTCATAAAGATTTAGAAATATTTTATTTATCATAAAATATACTCTAAAGATTAAACATATATTATATTCTTAAGATTTAAATATATTTTTTATAAATGGTAAAAATTAAATGAAAAAAATACATAAGAGGTAAATTGTAAGCAATAAATAATTAATCTTTTGATAGGAAAATAACTTTAATAGTAAATTAGTTGATGACAATATACAATATAAATTACAATGTATTAAATTTTTTTTTTTCTATCCAACTTATATTCATATTTATGTATGTGATAATTTTATTTTATGATTTTGTTTGAGACAAATCAAGATAAAATGTAATACTATAATAAAAATTAAAAATGGATCTGTGTTGATATATAGTTTTATAAAATATTTTTACATTAAGTATCTAATATTTATCAATAAATATTCTAATGATTTAAAACGGAGTAGATTTATTATTCAAATGATTTCCAAACTTAAGCCAATTTCTATTATTTTATTTATATATATATAAATATAAAATGAAGTGCTTTATAATATATGAAACAGCCTCACAAAAAACTCCCCACAACAAATATATGTACAGAGATTTTTATTTTTAATAGAAAATTAAATTTAAAATATTTATCATAAATTATTCATAAAGATTTAGAAATATCTTATTTATCATAAAATATACTTAAAGATTAAAAAATTATATTCTTATTTAAAATATATTTTTTAAAATGGTAAAAATTAAATGAAAAAAAATACATAAGAGGTAAATTGTAAAATAAATAATTAATCTTTTGATAGGAAAATAACTTTAATAGTATATATACAATATACAATATAAATTACAATGTATTTAATATTTTTTTTTCTATCCAACTTATTTCATATTTATGTATGTGATAATTTTATTTTATGATTTTGTTTGAGACAAATTTTAATACTTTAATAAAAATTAAAAATGGATTTTATTTATTTTATAAAATATTTTTAGTTAAGTATCTAAATTTTTTATTCTAATGATTTAAAAAACGGAGATCCTTTATTATTCAAATGATTTCCAAACTTAAGTTTTTTAAAATTTTTTTATATATATATATAAAAATAATTAAAAAAAAATCCTCTAAACACACCCCAAATAATAAATTAAAATATAAAAAATAATAAAACAATAATTTTGTATTTTATTTTTTTTTTTTTTAAAATAACTAAATAAAAAAATCAAATAAGCAAAAATTGTGGAAAAAGATCTGGAAAAAATTAAAATTAAATTTTAAAATATTATTAAATCTTCAAAACAAGTAAATTAAAAAAAAATCAAAAAGTAATTAAAACTAAATAAAATATTCAAGTAATATAAATCTTCAAAATTAATTTAATTAAAATGGGTTTTTTTTTCCAGATTTTATTTTGTTTTACTGATTTATTTAATCTTAATTATTTTTTAGATTTTTTTTTTTAAAAAATATTTCACAGATTTCATTAAATTTTTCAGTTTTTTAAATTTAAATATTTTTAAAAAATTTGTTTTTTTGTTTATTTTGTATTTAGCTTTTTTATGATTTTAAGATTTTTTTTTCTAATTAAGTTTTTGAATTTATTTATGTTTAAAATAATTTAGTTGTAATTATAATTAAAAATTCACATTTAATTTTCTATTTCTATTTTACTAGCATTTAACCCGAATTCGAGCCATAAATAAATCTGAGTGCTCCAAAAATTTGTTGGACATCTTTTCAAAAAATCGTCATGAAATATTATGTGAATGAATATCAATATATATATGAGTGCCACTAAACACACCCCAAAATTCTCTAAACACACCCCATTTGTTACGAACACCCAATAAAATTTAAAAATTAACATATATTACTAAACACACCCATTTTTTTCTCTATCATATCTTTCCTCTATTAAAATATAAAAATAACACTTTCATCATGGGCCCCACTTTTACTTTGAAGGATTTTTTAAAATCAAGATGGTCACCACCGCAGCACCCAATAATACTCTTCCGAATTTAAAAATCAAATAAATACTCTTCAAAACGAATAAAAATTTATAAATATATAAAATTAGAAGTAGTAGAAAAAAATTGAGAATGAATTTTTGGGCGAGTGAACAGTAACTCGCCCAGGTGTGAAGTCGTGGGTTACAAATGCCAAAAAGCCCGTGAACAGTAAATCAACACAGTAAATAAATTTAAATTTTGAATTTTTACATTTTTTTCCTTTTATTCAGAATCGTGAACAGTACGATTGCTTTTGCTGTCAAATTTTAGAAGACATAAAAAGTCGTGCATCTACACAAATTCACACCTCTCACTGACCATTCACTGGATATCGGCAATAAATTTAAATTTAAAATTAAAACTCAAACTCAAATCCTAATTAAGTGACCTTTCATATTCCAAGTGAATAGTATATAAATCCTAATCCCTGCAAAGTAGTCCCCATTTTTGTGATGGGCAGAGCATTAATTTTGAGCAAATTGAAGCACTTTACAACTAAGAAATTTAAATAGCTAATCAAAATTCTATTTCTTCTATATTCCAAATTAAGCACTGAATATTTCTTTCATATTTGCAGGTATTGGGATCAATATTCGAAGTAGGGGATCTGTTTCCATATCCTGGTTCGTAAAACTGATATATAAACCCTACTTCTGTTTCCATATGCTGGTTCGTGAAACTGATATATCAACTCCCTGCATATGAAAACAAAGAATTGCTTAGACCATGGAGTGAGTTTTCAACTATTCAGAGCTGAGGTATCACATCTATCACACATAATATACATGTTATTTCCAAGTTCCAACTTAAGAGACTCCTCCCATGAAGGTATCGGGCCTATTAAGTTTAATTGGCAAAAATGTTTTTTCACTTCAATTAAATCATTTTAAACACAATTATCAATCATTAGAATTGTGATATTATATCCATATATTATAATTAATATTTTAATATAGATAATGTATGTGGTTTGAGATGACCAGTAATGAAAACAAATAATAATGCATCTAATAGTAAGAGGCGCTATATTAATCAAAATGTTATTTTCAGATTTGAATATGTTGTATATTGTATTGATTTGTCAGTAAATTGTTTATTCAAAATCTTATAGTTAATTTTTTTGAATATTTAAATTAAAAAAAAAAATTGAGTAGCTTCCCTATGAATTATGGGCACTTTCATTGTTAAAGAAAATGCTTAAATTATCGAACGGTATTAGTGCATGTGTATAATACTAATAGTGTATATGTATAGCAAGCAGTTATATTTGAAGAACGTGAATTCAGATTGACAAAAGTTTGTCGTACATTTTGCTTTTAATTCAAATTAGCATGAACTTTTATATATGCCTGTTGACGGTCAAATATTTTACGATTCTGATGTGGTTTGTTGAATTTGACCACCAAACAAATAAGTAATCGAACAAGAACACTGCGGGAAGAACCGTAGTTATTCCCTGAAATGCATAGTTATTAATGGCGCAAGGCGCCATAAAAAAGCGCTAGCCTTAGCGCTTAAAGCGCGCTGGCGCGCTTAAGCGGCGCCTTGCGTCCTCGAAAAAAAACAATATATCAATAAATCAATCACCAACAACTCAGAATATATAATTAAAAAAAAAAAAAAGCATAGCCATATATCAATAAATCAATCACCAAATACCGAAAACTACAAGTTATCAAGAAAATAAACAAAAAAAAAAAGGATAGAGGTAGCGATGGCGTAAATCATAAAACGAAAAAAGATAGAAAAAAGAAAAAAAATACTAACTCGATCGGATTGGGACCGGCTGAGTCTCGACGACGGCAATGGGCGGTGGCCGGACGCCGCTTGATCTTGGACGGCGCCGGGTGGTCGAGGCGGCGCACCGGATGGTGGTGGGGGTGGGTAGGACTACAGCCTTGGGCGTGTTTGGGAGGAAAAAAAAGGAGGAAGAGTGGGAGACCTTGAAGTTTTTTTAAAAAAATGAATCTTGAAACCCTAATTCACTTAAATATTAACACTTAGTACACTTAAATAGATAGATGTCCTCAAAGCCGCCTTAGCGCCTTTTGCCACACAAAGTCGAGGGCCCCTAAGGCGCCCCAAAGAAAGCGCCCAGAAATCCCAACCGCCGGGCCTATGGCGAAAGCGGCACGCCCGGCGCCTGGCGGCCCTTAAGCGCCGTAACTATCTTGAAATGTGGGTGTAGGTATATAAGTGGAATGAGGAAACATTCTAGAGTTTTTTTTACAATGAAATGCGAGGTCCTTTATATAAAGAGGACCAAAGACGACAAATCACAAAGACGATAAATCATGTAATGCATAAAGCATGACAAAACATATGCGTAAGCACGACAAATCACTAAACACGACAAATCTTTAAGCACGACAGATCACGTGGTCTCGGTGGGACCTGGCGACGTGTGATAATTAAAATCGCCGGCGTGTGATAAATCTGGTGATCTTTGCGGCGTGTGATAAATCTGGTGACAACAATAGCCCCCCAAGATCGGGTGTGGCGTTGTTGAGCTTCGATCTTGTTTCATGTCTCCACCAGATTTTAACTTTTGTTGCATCTACAGATCCACATTGTTTGCCTCCTCGAAACTTGCTTTCGGGTGCAAATATGAGATCTTGATCGTTCGAATGAGTCCCCAGATAGAGGATCTTACCTTCTCTAACGTGATCGAGTCTAGTCGTGCTTACTTTCGTGCCGAGCCCCAGTTATCTGAGTCTTTTACGTGCTCGTGCCGGGGAGCCCTGTCGTCTGGTCTTTTTTCTTTCGTATTAAGGTGAGCCCTGTCGTCTGAAGTCTTTTTTTACTTTCGTGCCGAGGTGAGCCCCACGTCAAGTCTTTTACGTGCTTTCGTGCCGTGAGCCCGTCGTCTGAGAAGTCTTTTTAAGTCTTTCGTGCTTAGGGGCCCATCGTGACGAAGCCTTTTTTGTGCTTCGATTTCGAGGTGAGCCCCACAGATGAAGTCTTTTACGTACAGGTTTCAGTACTTGAGGGGAGCCCCACAGATGAGTGTTTTTAGAAGCGTGCCAGAGCCCTGTCAGATGAAGTCTTTTTTTCAGGTCTTACTTGGGAGCCCTGTCAGACGAAGTCTTTTAGGCTCAGATTCGTGCTGGGAGCCCCCACAGATGAGTCTTTTTCAGGTTCAGATCTTTGAGGCGAGCCCCTGTCAGACGAAGTCTTTTTCGGGCTCAGATTTCGAGGAGTCCTCCCGTCAGATGAAGTCTTTTCTATGCTCAGATTTCGAGGGGAGCCCCATCGTCATTTGAAGCCTTTTTATGTCCGTGGGAAAATGGCTCGTCGGAGATAATGGATGGTATCCCGCTTCTGGATGAGCAGATCTTCGAGATAGCTTCGTCGGAGAGAGCTAGATGTGATCCTCGCCGGAATAGGCGGGTCTTCGAGATGGCTCGCCGGAGAGAGCGGATGTGATCCTGCTTTCGGAATGAGCGGTGTCTTCAAGATGGCTCTTTGGAGAGAGCTAGATGTGATCCTGCGCGGAATGAGCAGGTCTTCAGAGATGGCTCGTTGGAGAGAGCCAGATGTGATCCTGCTCGGAATGAGCAGATCTTCAGAGATGGATCGTTGGAGAGAGCGAAAGATCCCGCCGAGATGAGATGAGGGTCTTGAGATGGCTCGTCGAGAGAGAGCCGAATGAGATCCCGCCGGGATGAAAGGTCTTTAGAGATGGCTCGTCGAGAGAGCCGAATGGGATCCCCGCCGGATGAAAGGTGTCTTTAGAGATGGCTCCTCGTGAGAGCCGAAAGAACCCGAACTTCCGGATGAACAGGTCTTCAGAGATGGTTCGTGAGAGAGAGCCAGAGATACTTGAGGGAACTAGGAGAGTTTGCTCTCTACGTCGACCACTTACGGCCGAGCAGTTTGCGACTTTCCTCCGTCCCGCATCGTTTTACCACCAGGTGCAATCAGGAGAGAATTTTACGCTAATCGACGGCCGAGATGACTCCGCGTTTGACGAAAGGCGGCTAAAGTCGATGAAGATGGCTCCGATCAGAGAGCCAAAGAGCCAATCGGATCCCGCCGATGGTGAATGCCATAGGCCCAGAGATGGCTCCCTCGCCCTACGAGACGCTGCCGCCGCCGACGCGGAACGCCGCTTGCGCTACCGCGGATGAACGCCGTATGCGCGAGAATCTTCGACCAGACATCGAGATGGTTCAGTCGGCCGCAGCCCACGACCATCCTGCAGAATACTGAAAATGGCGAACATCCAGGTAATGGAAACCGATGCCGAGAGCGAGGGTCGATCGCCGCCGAAGGCCAACGATCTCATCGCCGAGAAGACGGAGAATACTTCGCTAAAACGGGCGACCGGATATTGCCGGTGGGCCGAGCCCAACGCCGGTAGCGCTGGCCGTTGTCGCCAGAAGCGCCGACGATCTCATCACCGGTAGCGCGTGAATTTTTCGTTAAAACGACCGACCGACATCATCGGTAGCAGTAAAAGCCGACGCCGGTATAGGGGCCGGTCGTCGCCAGAAAGGCCGACGATTCATCGCCGAAAGAAGGCGGGAGAATACTTCGCTATACCGCTAAAACGGCGACTTACATCGCCGAGTAGTAGGAAAGTCGACGCCAGATGGCGGGCCGGTCGTCACCAGAAGGCCGACGATCTCATCGCCGAGAAGACGGAAAATACTTCGCTAAAAACTACGGACCGACATCGCTGAGGTAGCGAAAGTTCGACGCCGAGAATAGCGTCGCCGCCAGAAGCTACCGACGATCTTATTGCCGAGAAGGAGAGAATATTTCGCTAAAATGGCGGATCGACATCGCCGAGGTAATGGAAAGCCAACGCCGGTATACGGCCGGGTCGCCGCAATGACGATCTCTCATCGCCGGTAGCGCGGAGAATACTTTTGCTAAAATTTACGATCGACATCGCCAGGTAATGGAAATCGCCGGAAGCCGGCCGTCATCGCCAGAAGGCCAACGATCTCATCACGAGAAGACGGAGAATATTTTCGCTAAAACTACGGGACCGACATCGCCGAGGTAGCGGGAAGCCGACCCCGGAAGGCGGGCCGGTTGTCGCCAGAAAGATCGACGATCTCATCGCCAAGAAGACGGAGAATACTTTCGCTAAAAACGGCGGATCGACATCGCCGAGGTAGCGGAAATGACGCCGAAGGCAGCCGGTCGTCGCCGTAGCTAGGCCGATGATCTCATCGCTGAGAAGGCGAGAATATTTCGCTAAAACGGCGGATCGACATCACCGAGGTAGCGGAAAGCCAACACCGAGAAGGCGGGCCGTCGTTGACGTAAAAGCCGATGATCTCATCGTAGAAAGAAGTGCCGATCTTAAAAGAGGTGGGCATAATCGTGGTGGTAAAAGCGGTAGTGCCACCGTTGAATAAAGCATAATCGTCTGAAGTGGTTTTTTGTAATTTAGCCGTAGTGCCATTTTTTCTTCAATGATTTGAACATGATCCGTGGTCTATGTTCCACCCCCGACTTCTTTTGGTTTTTAATTGTCTTTATTGAGATCTGTCGGGTTGATCGTCTTATTTAAATGCGACGGATGGGTTAACTTATGTGCAACCCCCATTTTCTTGTTTAAGTGATCGCCTTATGTTACCGCGATCACTATTCTCGCCGGGTCGTCTTATTTAAATGCGACCCGACCCATCATACCCGCTTTTCATTTGTTCGTGGTAAGACGTAAATCTGCCTTATCTTATTTAATTCTTGTTGCGTACCCATCACTCGCTTTGCTGCGGGTATCTAAGTACGAATTGTTTCGTCAGGTGAACATAAACCTCGGCTCATTCGTCTTTGTTCGGGTCATCCGGCTTAGGTGTGACCATTTGTTGGCACAACCAAAATAAATAAAAATAAACGAATGAATGAAAAGCCACGAGGACATAAATATAATAAACCTGGTGGGGTGGGTAAAAGGACTACCCGTAGATTCTTTGAGTCGGTCTCGAGACTCCGGGTGCTCGAGCATTTTCTTTCACCGCTGCTGTCCACCTGTTTTTTTTTTTTTTTTTACTGGGCCGAAAAATCTGGGCCCATAAATTACATGGGCTGAAGGCTTATTCAAACAGCAGGCCCGGAGGCTTGTTTGAATAAAATTAGCCTGGCCCAACGAAACAGGCCATCCAAGAATTTATCCAGAAATTTAACCCAACATCCTGGCCCAATCAGAACAAATTCTTGGACCAAGTTTATCTAGCTGGGCCGAATATATTGCTTAGTAAATAATATACTGGCCCAGCAACTTATTCAGGCCCAAATAATTTCTATGACCTGCGAATTCATTTTAGTAACCCAACCAACAAGCCCTTTTTCTCCCCCAAAAGATCTGGCCCCAAATTGAAGATCAGAACAAAACTTTGAAAACGTGTAATTCACCAGAAGTGACTCACCTTCCCCACGCATCCAGAAGTCCTTTCACGCGTTCTCATCAGGCGGCACGCGTCCGCTTCATTCACGCGTCCAACAGGTGGCGCTGAGTCGGTGGTCTGCAGAAATCGCGGCGGGGGTGCCTGCTGGAAGTGCCGAAGGCGGCGATGGTGAGGCGGTGTCGCGGCGTCGACTTTGGGGCAGAGGCATTGGCGGCTCGGCGGCTTGCGCCGATTTGAGGCGCGGAGGCCCTGGTTTGGTTACACATGAAATCGAACACGGTGCTGGCGCCGCGGTGTTGGGCGGTGGAATCGAAACAACAGCGGCGGAGCAGAAGGAGCCGCCGAAGGTGGTGGAGGTGAGGCGGTTTCACAGCCCCTTTCTTCATCTCCTCCATCTGTCTGTATGTATATATGTATGTATAGGTGCGGTGTATGTACGATATGTGTTGAATTTTTGGGTTTTGGGGGTTTTGATTTTGGACGAAGGGTTTCTGGTGATGCGGCCGCGGAGCCGAAGGCGACGGAGGTGAGACGGTGCCGCGGCGGCGCGTGCACCGGGGGAGCCTCCTTCTTCTTCTTCTTCTTCTTCTGTTTGTATGTATATGTGTATACAAGTTTGTATTTTCTGGGTTTGTGTGTTGAGGAAGACGATGAATATAGGGATGAAATTGAGAATTTTTCTGGTCTGTGTTCTTGAGATTTTTTCTGGATTTTTAATTCGAAAATTCAACGTTGTTCTTGACGAATTTTTCATCGACCCTCCTTCTAGCGCCAATTGTTGACGGTCAAATATTTTACGATTCTGATGTGGCTTGTTGAATTTGACCACCAAACAAATAAGAATCGAAACAAGAACTCTTTGGAAGAACCGCGATTCTTCCCCCGAAATATGGGTGTAGGTATATAAGTGGAATGAGAAAATATTCCGTAGTTTATTTTTTTTGATGAAAGGTGGATATCCTTTATATAAAGAGGATCGTAGACGACAAATCATAAAGACGACAAATAAATCACGCGATAAAGATGACAAAACATATCGTAAAGACGACAAATTACTAAGCACGACAAATCTTTAAGCACGACAGATCACGTGGTCTCGGTGGGACCTGCTGACGTGTGATAATTCGTCCTGCTGACGTGTGATAAATCTAGTGGTCTCGGTGGGACCTGCTGACGTGTGATAATTCGTCCTGCTGACGTGTAATAAATCTAGTGATGCTGACGTGTGATAAATCTGGTGACAACAATGCCCAATATTGAGTAATTTTTTAATTAAATAAGGTGAACATAATCGATCACTAAAAAATGTTATACATAAGGAAATCTTTTAAAATGAATAATGCGTACTTGCTTAAATATCAATGATGCAATCAATGTTTTTTTTTTTTGGTAATTCTATTTTATTAGATACCAATTTATTAAGTTATTATATCATTCAATAATATATTATAACACGATTATATTAATGATAATTTATATTATACGTGTGTTCAAATATTTTTATATATGGAAAAACTACTTTTAATAGTAAAATGAATTTAAACATTCTCATAATTTTTAATACATGCATCGATGGTGAAAATACTAGTCAAATAAATATGAGATGTACACAATTCAAGTCCAGCTGTTATCATGACTACATGATACATCGTCTCTCTCTCTAAACTGACGCGCACAGCCTTCATTTTCTCTCTCTAAAACTCTCCGTTTAGGGTTTACCAGGCGCCGCTTTTGAATTCGTCTGATCCGGCACTGAATTCCTTTCTTACTCTCCTTCACTTTCTGAAATTCTTCTGTCGCCAGGTAAATTTTTTGTTATTGCTGTTTCCTTCCATAGTATTTCGAGTTTTTATATTGTTTTGGGGTTTCCGGTTGAGTAATGTTTTATAGTAACCGATGGATTACTGGATCTACTTATGGGATTGATTTGAGTAATAAGCTAAGTCCTGAAGCTTAAAAATTAATGATCGATTGTGTTCTAAGTAAATGTGAAATTGGAACTATACGGTCTCGAATCCATGGTGGTAGACCGAATTATTTTGTGATTTTATTTTGGTGAGTTTATGCACTTCAGCCGTTCATGTTACACTCTCCGATTGATTGCTCTATTCAGTTTTTCAGTTGATTTCATGTTTTTGTTTAATTTAATCGGTTAGGGTGGATTGATTGTTTTGTGTAGTCTGTAATCGTTTGTATTTTTTGCATTGCATTGAAGTAGAACTACTATAACCACTCTTTAAATATCTTAAAGATGTAAGTTTTATTGATTATTTATTTGTTTTAGTTTGATTCTATTTATTGCATAATTTTGTGTGCTGCATTTTAAACCAATGTGGCTTTGCCTATCATCACCTTGTTTATTGTATTCATCATGAAAAATAATTATATTGTCCTTGCTGAAATTTCCCTTCTTGTGTTGGTTTGTTGCACAAGGGACTTTATTTTAGGAACTGAAACGAAATAGTGTCTCTCATATTAATTTACTACAAAGCCCATAATTGCTAGTATTTTTTAGATTTGCTGATTAACCACTTTCTTCTTTGGCCATTTGGGAATTGTATACAATTGAGTATTGACACTGTGTTTCAACCTAGGTGACTTTTTAACAAACTTATTTCTTTAACATATGGAATGTGAAATACATAACACTCGCACGAGCTACCTAGTTTTTGTTTTAATTTTAAATGCATGTGGATATTGGCAGGGAAAATATGGCTATGGAAGTTACCCAGGTTCTTCTAAGTGCACAAGCCGTTGATTCAACAGTAAGGAAGCATGCAGAAGAAACATTAAAACAGTTTCAGGAGCAAAATCTTCCTGGTTTCTTGTTATCACTATCTGGAGAGCTTTCTAGTGAGGAGAAACCTGTTGAAAGTCGTAAATTAGCAGGTTTGATTCTTAAAAATGCATTGGATGCAAAGGAGCAGCACAGGAAATTTGAGCTCATGCAAAGATGGTTATCATTGGATGTGGCTGTGAAGAGCAAGATCAAGGCATTGTTGTTACAGACTCTCTCGTCTACCGTGTCTGATGCGAGGTCAACTGCATCACAAGTCGTTGCAAAGCTTGCAGGCATTGAACTACCTCAGAAGCAGTGGCCTGAGCTCATAGGTTCCCTCTTGTCAAACATTCATCAGGTTCCACCTCATGTTAAGCAGGCTACCCTTGAAACACTGGGATACTTGTGTGAAGAAGTTGTTCCAGAGGTTATTGATCAAGATCAAGTAAACAAGATACTTACAGCTGTGGTTCAAGGTATGAGTGCCAGTGAAGGTAATACAGAAGTCCGGCTTGCTGCCACACGCTCTTTGTATAATGCTCTTGGATTTGCCCAGGCCAACTTTTCTAATGATATGGAACGTGATTACATAATGAGAGTTGTTTGCGAGGCCACACTCTCACCAGAGGTTAGAATTCGGCAGGCTGCGTTTGAGTGTTTGGTGTCAATTGGGTCAACGTATTATGATAAATTAGCCCCATACATCCAAGATGTTTTCACCATCACATCCAAAGCCGTGCGAGAAGATGAGGAGGCTGTGGCTCTTCAGGCAATTGAATTTTGGAGCTCAATTTGTGATGAAGAGATTGATATATTGGAGGAGTATGGGAGTGATTTTACAGCAGATTCTGATGTTCCCTGCTATCATTTTATCAAGCAGGCTCTCCCTGCACTTGTTCCAATGTTATTGGAGACACTTCTTAAGCAAGAAGAAGATCAGGATCAGGATGAAGTTGCTTGGAATCTTGCAATGGCTGGTGGGACTTGTCTTGGTTTAGTTGCCCGAACAGTTGGGGATGACATTGTTCCACTTGTATTGCCCTTCATTGAAGAAAATATAACAAAAGGTGATTGGAGGCAGAGAGAAGCTGCCACATATGCATTTGGTTCTATATTGGAAGGTCCTTCACCTGACAAATTAACCCCTATTGTTAATGTTGCTCTAAATTTCATGCTCGCTGCTCTCACTAAAGATCCAAGTAGCCATGTAAAAGACACAACTGCTTGGACCCTGGGGAGAATATTCGAATTTCTTCATGGGTCAACTGTCGAGACGCCCATTGTCACACCTGCAAACTGTCAACAGATTATCACGGTTCTTATTCAGAGCATGAAGGATGCTCCAAATGTGGCTGAGAAAGCTTGTGGGGCTCTTTACTTTCTTGCCCAAGGATATGAAGATGTGGGCTCAACATCACCATTGACCCCTTTTTTCCAGGAAATTGTTCAGTCCCTTCTTAACGTCACTCACAGAGAGGATGCAGGGGAGTCACGACTTAGAACGGCTGCCTATGAAACACTAAATGAGGTTGTCAGGTGCTCAACTGATGAAACAGCCCGCTTAGTGTTGGAACTTGTTCAAGTTATCATGACTGAGCTTCATAATACTCTTGAGGCGCAGAAACTTTCATCTGATGAGAGAGAGAAGCAGAACGAATTACAAGGTCTGCTTTGTGGGTGCTTACAAGTCATCATCCAAAAATTGGGGGCGTCAGAAGCCACGAAGTATGCCTTTATGCAGTATGCAGACCAGATTATGAATCTTTTTCTACGGGTTTTCGCATCTAGAAGTGCCACTGTACATGAGGAAGCAATGCTTGCCATTGGTGCTCTTGCCTATGTAACAGGTCCTAACTTTGCAAAGTATATGCCAGATTT
Source organism: Stenogyne calaminthoides (assembly GCA_037126765.1). NCBI lineage: Eukaryota > Viridiplantae > Streptophyta > Magnoliopsida > Lamiales > Lamiaceae > Stenogyne > Stenogyne calaminthoides. The sequence continues at coordinate 35,169,465 of JBBCBC010000009.1, forward strand.
TTACAAGTATTTGGAGTTGGGGCTTCAGAATTTCGACGAATACCAAGTTTGTGCTGTAACTGTTGGTGTTGTGGGGGATATCTGCAGGGCGTTAGAGGATAAGGTTCTCCCTTACTGTGATGGAATAATGACCCTGCTTCTTAAAGACTTGTCGAGCAATCAGTTGCATCGGTCTGTGAAACCTCCAATCTTTTCATGCTTTGGTGACTTAGCACTAGCCATTGGAGAGAGTTTTGAGAAGTATTTGATGTATGCTATGCCGATGCTTCAGAGTGCTGCTGAGTTGTCTGCACACACATCGGGCGCTGATGATGAAATGATAGAGTATACTAATCTACTGAGGAATGGAATTTTAGAGGCATATTCTGGGATATTTCAGGGTTTCAAGAACTCTCCAAAAACCCAACTCTTGATTCCATATGCACCTCACATCCTGCAATTTCTGGATAGCATGTACATGGAGAAAGATATGTGAGTATAGTCTGATCTTTCCATTACCGTTTGTCTAGGTTTAGTTATTTCTTAAGTCATCTTATATAATTATTTTTTTTCCCGTGTGGCCACAGGGATGATATTGTGATGAAAACTGCTATTGGTGTACTTGGAGATCTAGCGGATACTCTGGGAAGCAACGCTGGCTCGCTTATTCAGCAATCAATGTCGAGCAAAGATTTTTTAAATGAATGCTTGTCTTCTGAAGACCATTTGATTAAGGAATCAGCTGAGTGGGCCAGGTTGGCCATTACTCGTGCCATATCTGTTTGAAGTGGTGTCAACTTGATGCATATTACTTTACCTGCATGCATACCATCGAGTCAGTCCGGGTCCAGCTAGTTGCGTCATGTGAGATCATTGCAAATTTCTGGCGAGAGAAGCCTTTTTTGCGTCATCTTGTAATTAGCTCATGCATCAGCATCATGGGGTTGGGGGTTCCTTTATTTTGCTGGGGGGTTTTGGTTGTTGTGGGGTTTTGGGGAGGGGTGGGGTGGGGGGGGACTGTCGGGTTGCTAATGGTGGCTCTCGGTGATTTCTCATGAGGTTGAGAAAATGATGCTTTATCATTTTTGCTGGTTGGAAGGTTGTGCTTGATTAGTAGAACGAGTGTTGGTAATGAGACGACCCCTCTTGCTATCCTGGTGGTGACTGAGCCAGTCCAAGAGGCTCTTATTTGCATGATACCAGAAGCCGGCCAGCCACCCAGCCAGTCATTTTTTGGGCATGTAATTTATGTTCATCATACATTTTTTTTTTCATTTTCTTTTTTTTCTTAACCGTGTCGGTCTGTGTCATGCATTGCTCCAAATCATCATTATTGCATTGGGTCGTTCATATACGTTCTCATACTGTGAGTCATTGAGATGTCATGAATTTGTGATGACATTGAAAGGATTGAGGATAGGATTGAAGAATTTCTTTTTGTCCAAAAGGCAATGTATTTGTGGTCATGCCTTGTTGTTTTTTGTCCCAAGCAATATATAATCTTTATGTTAATTGCTCTTATGAGTTTGGTTTTTCTCTTTCATTCTGCTAGCAACTTCCCATTCGTTTATAGATGGTGGTTACTATGATTCCTGATCTTTTAAATGAAGTGTAAATTCGATCAGTGGTATAATTTGAGTTTTCGTCGAGCTAGCTATTGATTATATTACTTCTGTTGTGAATGTATTACTATACTGTAAAAATTGTCTTCTTGAGGCTGCCCCAGTTTATTTGTTTGGGGACCTACGCAATTCTTTATCTCAGTGCTCTAGGTTAGGTTCTTTGTGCTATATATAATTATCAGAATGATATTGATTTGATTTCCAAATTTCTTCCAAGAAAATTATGGGTTTACACCCCAAGCCTATTTTGTTGTCCAAGAAAGGTTTGGAATTAGGCAATTTATGTTCTAATATGAACCACGTTTGGGACGTTTGTTGGTACATTGAATTTTGATACTAGTGAATTTGTGATTTCACCTGGATGCACTCACAGTGCATTGTTGGTATCATGCTATTCTTATAGACCAAGTCTTGTATCCATTCAGGTGCACTGTGCACTTATAGTGCATTTCAGAATCCTGCAATTTGTTATACTGAAAGAGACAATTTGTTTATATTGAATCGTGCAATTATTAATATGGAAAAATAGTTGCATAATTCTAAAATACACTATAAGTGCATCTGAATGCACATGAGACGCACTCATTTGTATATTCGTGGTGTTTCTTCTTACTCTTCCTCTTTTATTTGATAACTATATGTGACTTGAACCTGACATCTCTACATTTTTCCTCCAATAAATCCACGTTTTATGCGAGAATGATATTATTATTCTTATTATTATTATGTTGCAGATTTAACATATTGCCCGAATCGACCTAATCGAGATTGAAAGAATTGGTGTTAAAGGATAAAAAGTCCAAATAGAAAGTAATTAAAAGAGAGGAATAATAAAAATATATGGTGAGCATTCCAAAAGGAAAAGCAAGTTGCAGAGAGAACATTAGATTAGTAAACTCAATGCACTTATCATCAGCTGCCACTGCCCATTCCAAATGTTGCACCCACTGTTTCAGTTTGTCCATACTTCGATGCTTCTTTTTATCTTTTATTACAGTATTTCTTCCAACATAGCACAAATGCACAATAGCCAAACCAAGCAAGAGAGTTGGGGTTTCAATACGGGTGTTTTTACATACATGAAGCCACATTTAAGAAAAAGGAAAGTTAAAGGTTAGTGTCTCCATACATTCCTGGGGAATTGTTTTTACTCTCTTATGGTCACACCATAGTTTTCATTATTTTTTTTCCTTCCAATCGCATAACTTTATTTCGCTCTATAATATGTATATTAGATGAAGACTGTAAAGTAAGTGAAGTAAAAGTGAAAGGAGATAAAATTCCATAGTATGGGGGCACTATATAAGGAAAGAGGACAAAACTAAATATTTTAACGTACATGAGGGGAAGATAACATTTTTCTCTAATTATAAAGATTATTGTTAAGCTAAAAGTTTGATGCAGAAGTTACTGGGGATTTAAGTGTGTGTGTGTGTGGGTGTGGGGGGGGGGGGGTGGTGGTTGTATAGGGATTTAGGAACCTTCCAAATTAGGCAACATGTGTATATATGTGGAAGACACCTAGATTTGACTTGAAGAGGTTTTTTTTTTTTTTTTAAAGCTCAAGGAAAGGATTACAAAGAGAGGCATAACCTTGTTTGCTCTTATTGTTTATGAGCCAATGCATACATTCATACCCCAAAATAATATTATCCGAGATCAGCCTTCCTGGAACGAACGCGCTCTGATTGGGATCAATAATGGAACCGAGAACCTCCCTAAAACGATTAGTGATAGTTCTGGTTATAATTTTATAGGAAACGTTACACAGACTAATCGGACGATAGTCTTTCAGGGTGTTGGGGCTTTTGATCTTAGGGATGAGAGTGATCACAGTAGGATTTTGGTGTTCTAAACCATGCTCTCCGTTTAAAACCCGTAGGCAGTCCCGGGTAATATCATCCCCTATCTTATCCCAAGCATTCTGGAAGAAAAGGGCCGAGAAGCCATCAGGACCCAGGGCTTTTGAGGGGTTAAGGTCAAACAAGGCTTTTCTAACTTCCTCTCCAGAGAAAGGTTTGGTTAGAAATCTGTTCATCTCCTCCGTGATAGAGTTAGTAATACAATTTGTGATTTTTTCGACTTCCTTGTCGGAGGGATTCTGGGACTTAAAAAGTTGGAGGTAATAGTTCTCAATAGTTTCCTCGATATCCCGCTGATTGGTTTGCAGAATACCATCTTCATTTAGGATAGACGGGATAGAATTTTTATTTCTTCGCTCAGAAGCAGTCTTATGAAAGAAGGACGTGTTTCTATCTCCCGAATTGAGCCAATTAACCCTGGACCGTTGTTTCCAGTGGATCTCTTCCTTATACAGTAGGTTCTCCAACTTACTCTCGAAAGAGTGATTTTTCTTCCGGTCAAAAGAACAATCTTCGGAATTCAGGTGTGCATTTAAGGCGGCGCGAGTTTGTTTAATTTACCTTCCCAGATTACCCAGAGAATTCCTCGACCATTTATTAAGGGAATCGGCCATTAATTGGAGTCTATTACTCAGGGCCTCAATATTAGTGGACTTATTCCAACTATTACACACAATCTCCTTATATTCCTCCTCAAGAAGCCATTTATGCTCAAACTTGAAGGAGGAATATGTAGGGTTTGGTGAAGGTTGATGATCATTACAAGACTTCGCGTCCGGAAAGGTGGTGAGCCACGAGCTATTAGCCAAAAAATGGTCTAACCGAGCCAAGATGTTATGGTTGCCCGATCTCATGTTGTTCCACGTGTAAGTAGGGCCGTATGTTTCAACTTCATGCAAATCGACGAGTTGCAGACTATTATGAAACACATTCATTTGGTTATAGGAACTGGGTTTGCCTCTTTGTTTTTCATTGTCATAACAAATTTCATTGAAATCGTCTCCGACAATCCAACTGTCCGCGGGATTTGAATGAGTTTTGGCAATTTTAAGGATTAAATCCCAAGAGAGGTGACGAAGGTTATGATTCGGATTGCCATAGAAACCAGTGAAATACCACTTTGAGTTATCAAACGAAATAGAGCAATCAATATGACCTTGAGAATAAGACAAGACTGAAACCAAAAACTTATCATTCCAAAATAACGCGAGTCCGCCGCTCTTACCCAACGAATCAATACAAAAACAACCATGGAAATTCAGCTTACAACGTAACTTCAAGATAGGAAACTTAGATAACTTAGTTTCAGACACAAAAACCAGATCGGGGGATTGATCGGTGATAAGTCTTTGGAGGTTTTTGAATGCCCGTTGTCCCCCGAGGCCGCGGGCATTCCAACATAAAATACTCATGGCTGATGGCGGGGTTGAACCGGGTCAACCTCTGCCAAATCAACGTTAAGAAGTTGTGGTGGGTTATCCTTCATGTCACTCTCCTTCCTCAGTTTTTTGGGACGAGGTTGGGCAGACTCTTGTTCCATGCCTCTCTTTGTCCCGATCCTTGGGTTAGTACCTGGACCTTCATTGGCCTTTGTTCCCATGTTGAGATTCACTTTGCCTTTCATCTTCTTCATTTTGCCCGCCGATTCTGGCTTATGATTCGAGAGGGCTTCAAAAGTGAAAGGTTCGGCGGTCGTTCCTTTCATCTGCTTTTTTATGTCTCCGGGATTTGTCTTTTGGAGCGGGAGGGCCTCGAAGGTGTATGGATCGTCGTTCATACCTGCAAACATGGCGAGCAACTCATTAGTGGGGATTAGCTCCGCCTCCGCCGCGGAGAGGGCGAGGGCGAGGGCGAGGTTAGGATTATCAGGGCGGTTTGTCTGGGTGGGAGATGAAGTGAGGAAAATGGGTGGGGTAAGCGGGCTGCTTCGGTTGCGGCTTTGGTTCGAGTAGTCAGAGGCCAGCTCAATGGCCATAGGTTCAGCCCATCTGTCCAGAGGTGAGGCCGTATCAGAGTTCTTCAGGGATTTTGGGGGTGTGGGAGTGAGGCCCGGGAGGGGATTGTGTTTAGGGATGAGGCGCTTCCAATCGGGAGTGGCCGAGTTAGGAGAATTGCTTGATGCCTTCATCTTGTACGATCCCAACTTCTTGGAGTCATGCATGGGGGAGTGCATGGAGCTGGAAGAGAGAGTGAGCCGGTTCATCTTGTTGGCTGACCACTCAGGTAGGGAGTCAGGAATGGCAGAGGGAGACGGGATCAGTTTGGTACTAGGGGAGTGGCTTAATTGAAGGGACGGCTTCCGGGCATTCAACTTCTCAAGGTCGCCAATGATAGTTTCGAGGGATACCGAGCTCTGGCCATTTGCTCTCATCCAAGGGCCGAAGTGCTTATTCCCATCCTGCCAAATGAAATCGCAGTTTTTGTCTTGGTGATTGAGACGTCCACAAAAGTAGCAAAAATCGGAGAGTTTTTCATAACGGAAGATGACCCTGCAAGTGGACTCTTCTATGTTGATAGTCGCCCAACGACGAAGGAAACTCCGGACATCGATCATAGTGCGAACCCGCACGCATTCCCCTAGAGCTACTCCATCGTAGTCACTCTTCACATCAAGGATTTCACCGAACAAGCTATTAAGATCTTCGGCCGCCCCTCGTGTCATAGACCGGATTTGGAGGCCGTGGACCTGAATCCAGAAGGGCACTTCAGAGAGAGAAATGTCCGAGGGACGCTCGTCACCTTTCATCATCGTCAAGAGAAGGACAGCTCCCCTGAAATTCCAAGGTTGGCGGTTGAAGACTTTGTCATATTCAGTGCGGTCCGTGAAGTCGAAGATGTACAACCCAGCTCCCAATGGTTTGATGTCCAAAGGGAGTTTCAAATCCCAAATCTTAGGAAGGCTTGCTTGGAGATCGTGAATCCCTACGAATTTTTTCATGGCCAATTTTCCGATGAGTGCATTCACCGGAGTAGAGAGGTTTTCAGGTTTGATGGTTATGGGGATTTTTTCTTCGTCGAAAATGGTAAGTTTGTCCCACATAGCTATCATTTCACTATCCATGGGAGGGGAGCCTGTGTACACAAAGAAGGATGGGCGGATTTTGCCTATAATCGAGGGAGGTGATATGGAGAAGGAGGCGAGAGTAAATGGGTTGTAAATGCAACTCCTGGGAATGTTTGTTGTGTTGGGAAAAAGAGGTCCAGAGAGTATTAAATAGTGGAATCGGCCATTAATGTCCATGAAGATGAAGACGAAACGGCGCTCCGGGGGAAGCGGCCGTTCTCGGAACTGGCGAAAAAGCATGGCACGCTGGGCGGCGCTGGCTAGCTTAGGAGATTCAGGTAATAATTGAGCTGCAGTTATTAGCATTGGGGGGCTAGTGAGCATATCGGATCGAATCCGAGAGGGGGCAACGCACGAGGTGGAAAAGATCTCAAACAAATCAAGCCATGATTGCAGATCAGATGGCTGGTTTGTTGAGCAGGGGAGTAGATCGGAGAAGCAGGGCATGGGGAGCAATTGCACGAGAAAGCTTCTAGAGAGAGAAATGTACTTCCATCAACCAAACTTTATTCTTGGAAAAAAGAACTTTTCAAGAACGAGGGTTCACTTCGACTTGAAGAGGTTTTAATAGTACTACACTTGGTGAAATACATCCAATAAAATTATCCATTACTCACATACAAATTGATAGTAGATTCTGGCATACTGCATCCTATGAACTTTACCATGTGTAGCATTTACAAGTTTTAGATTGGAGTTACATGATATGTAATTCAGGTCCTCAAATTAAGATTTGATTTTTCATATTAATACACTCATTAGCTAATTTTGACATTGACTGAAAAATGCACCTAACCCCAACAACTATAAATTGGCCCAAATAGTAAATTACCTAAACAATCACCTATCTAACCAGTTCATTTTTCGGATTTTTTATCAGGTAGCTAGACAACTCCAGATACAGCTTGAACCTGAAAACGTGTATTTACCAAGTCCCTTGTCAACGTTGGGAGAGCATAAGGTGCCACTCCGTCTTCCAAAATCCATTCCTAAGGCAGCAGGAGAAGACTGGATCCTTAATATCAAGATTAGGAAAAGGTAGAGAAATTGACTAGAGGCTATCTTTAGCTGAATGAATCAACAAAGATTTCGTCTGGAGATTGGGAAGAGTTACTTTGAACAGAGTAATAGTTTACAATCTGTTCGTGTTATTGCAGTTTTGCAGATAAACTGACTACTGCTGAAGCATTTATGCCTTGCAGGATTCTTATAACGCTATGTTTCTCAACAATATAATTGTCTTTATGTCTATGTTGGTGAAATTGTTTTTAAGGTCATTGTGATGCATTTTCTGAATGCTGAATTATAATAACGTCCACGTTAGAGAGCTTATCAGGTTAATTTTGGCTTTATGGTCACAGATTCTGAGTAATCGATCAGTGTTTTTATAACTAGATTGGCGGCAAGCCGGTCTTGCTATTAATTGACAGGCATTTTTTTTTTCTTTGGTGGAATTATACTATGTATAATGTTGTGTTCTAGTTATGTTCTAATTGTAGTTGAGTATAGTTTTCTTAGAGTTGAAAAAATATGTGCAATAAATTTCAAGCTGATCAATGCAAAAAATAGAAGTGTAACATAAAATTAACAAAGAATTTGAAAGTTGTGACAAAAAAATTTCAGTTTATTTGTTATATTCTTAATATAGTTAGACTTTGTTTTAATTATGAAAATTTACAGTGCAGTTGGTGCTTAATAATACTTTTTAATAATAGTATATATAATTTTTTTTTTGTTTATTTAGTATTCAAAAACAATTATGACAATCATTTAGTATTTTTTCTGACAATCACTAAATTAAATCAATTTCTCAAAAGTATAATTTTCTTAAAACACCCCCTTCAGTTTAACTCACTTTTATAGTGTATACAGAGGCTGTTGGAAGTTGTAAGGTGAGCGTGAGTTATCAGTATTAAGGAGAGCATACAGAGTCATCTACTAAAACATAGCATCTGATGGTGCATAAAGTATCTGGAAATTTACAACAGAAAAAGTCGGTGAAATACTTAGGGAGTGTTTTGGATCTCTACTACACCACAAGAAGTGCTTTTTTTGGGGAGAAGTAGGGTCACACCAACTTCCCAAAAAAGCACTTCTACACTATTGACTAGTGTATGAAAACACTCCCTTAATGTTCAAAAGGGCTGAAATGCTGCAATTCAACTTGGTAACTAACTTAAGCTGCTTTAGCTGTTTCTCTGACCAGCGCCAGCTTAGCAAGCAAACCACACAACTGAAGATACGAACCAACTCCCTCACAAATCCTCATGTGGGCAAATCCAGTTTCCTGTAAAACCATCACAAGAGACTCCTATCAAAACTATGGAAACTTAAATTCCAATACAACACTATATTTTCCATCAAATGTGATGCAAAGAGCAGTACTTAGAAGAACTATACTAACATATTTACCAATCTAAACTGTAGTTTATAGGCATTGGGGATCAATGACAAACCTTCATGAATTCCAATTTCAAATACTCAGGCATATCATAATTCTTGATTATACGGAAGAGGGTTGTGATTATATCAGTGGGTGAATAACCCATATCATAAAGCTGCTTCAATCCACCACAAGCATCGTCGAATTTCCCCTCAATTACTTGTCGTACTAAGTTTTTCACATGCAAGGGATGGGGCTGATCACAAACCTGGAGCCAACGGAAAATCTTGGTTATTACATGCAGTTTGATGATAAATATAAACAAGGGATAGTATCATTTTTGGTCCCTAAAGTTAACCTTTTTCCCAGTTCTGGCCCCCTTTTTTCACTCACTATCAGACTTAGTTTTAAAAGTACACTTCTATTCCTACATTTGGTTGTTAGGTGACCGTCCATTGACTGATGGAATCAAATATTTGGGAGTGTTAAATGTTATTGTTAGAAGATTTATAATTGCATTTAGTACCCCCAGTATAATTATTAATTACATTTAGCACCCCCCAAATAGTTGATTATATGTCAGTCAACGGACAGTCAACTAATAGTGGGACCAAATATGGGAGTAAAAGTGCACTTCAAGAACCAAGTTTGATAGTGAGTGGAAGAGGGGGACCAATACTAGGAAAAGGTGAACTTTACGGACCATAAATGATATTATCCCTATAAACAATATTCAGTTTCACGTCCTGACCTTGAAAACATTTTCTTGATTGACAAACCCAAACCCACTATTTGTTGCTTGCAAGTTATTCAATGCTTGCCTCATATCACCATCAGCAGTGAAAATAATTGCTTCAAGACCTTCTGGAACATAAGGCACCTACAACAATATTTCGAATTGGATAGTATCTGAATGTTCATCCAAAATTGAATAAGCTTCAAGCCATTTCAATGAAGGAATCATGCCAACTTATACCTTATTGGTCTAAAACAATTATCTTGTACTCGAGACAGCCATATAATGATAGTAAAAACTTAATGATGATAAGTGAGAATTTCCATAGTGCTGCCTAGGCAAAAAAAAAAAAAGAAAAAAGAAAACTTCGGTTGGAACTTAAGTTGCAAAATGCATCTAGTTACCAAAAACTGAAGTGTTTCAGCATTAATATTTTCGATTTAATTATTTAAAACAAAAACAACGCCTCCATGTCAATGTTGAATTGTTGATTCTTTTCCACCTTGTGAGATGAATAATGAGAATAACCTTTTCTTATGCTAATAAGCAAGCGCATTATTCATTTCATTCAACTATTCGCACAATGTCTTTAAAAGCTATGTACAATATTTGCCCTAGGAAAGCATTTTGGTCGGCAATATTCTGAATACAAAAAATTTATTCCCTGAAGAAGCATAGAATAAATTATTCTACTTTCCTTCTCTTATAAAAAGACCACATACATGATTTCCAAGATCTACATTTACCAGTAACCAGTCATCATAAGACATTTAATAACCTAATCTCAAATATTTGAGAAGGCTTTAGATGATGTGGTCATTGATGATTCAATAAATTGTCCAAATTATTGTATAAAGTATAAACCTAAACGGGAAAAGAAATAAATAAATTTGCAGGCAATAGGACTTAATTTGAGATCACAAACACGTAGAACAGTTCAACTTTAAAAATTTCTGCACGAACAAAAGGAGAAAAGAATTATCCAAAATGCTACCATTCAGACATTAACAACTTTACCAATGAGATAAGTGTGATGCAACAGGCATGCAAGAAATAGTTCTTCAAAAGAAAGGGATTACCTTTTCCGCGGCAACCACCACCTTGAGACGTCCAAGAATCTCTTTATCAGATAATCTAGAAAAACGAACAAGGGCACACCGACTCTGAATAGGCTCAATAATCTTTGATGAAGTGTTACAAGCTAGTCCAAAACGTGTAGAATTCGAGTAAATTTCCATTGTCCTTCTCAAGGCTTGTTGAGCTCCGGAAGTCATGCTAATTTCCATCCAATATGGAAAAGACAACAAGTGTAAGTTATTAAGGTTGAATAAGTAAAAACTTACATGTGAATTATGCAACAAATCCATAAGGTTGAATAACTCAATAGCTACATAAGAATCATGCAACAAATCCATCTATTTAAAGTAAACGAGTCAAACTTGGACTATAGATGAAGAAAAATAGAATATCCATAGAGAATATTCATCACTTACCTGTCAGCTTCATCCAAAATTATTATCTTGTGTCTTCCAGGAGGCAATGTAACTTTCTTCTGGGCAAACATCTTAATTTTGTTTCTCACAACATCAATCCCTCTGGTTAAAAATAGTAAGAATTATGTAAGAAAGCAACAAAAAGTGACATCAATTAAACAAAGTCAATACTTTACATACCTATCGTCTGATGCGTTTAGCTCCAAAACTGCCTCCCGATAATTTGGTCCTAGGAGCTCATGAGCAAGCGCCATTATGCTAGTAGTCTTACCAGTCCCAGGAGGGCCCTACCAAATCATCCAAAACTGATTACCTATAGATTATTATAACTTTGTAGGAATAATTAGTCCTAATTTTCATCTTTCAAAGCTGTATATCAATGTCCCATTTACATTTTCAGCTACCCAAATTTGTAATCCCGGAAGAAATACATGTCATCTCTGTTAATTTACATGTAAAAAGAATAGGCAAGAAAGATAAGGTAACATCAACTTTCATAACTAACACGTTGACATAACAATTTCTTTTCCACAGTAAAATTACATGCTTTCTTCTTTAGATCAATTTGCCTCATTTTCAGGAACTCATGATTCTTATTACAGAAGAAATATGTATCAGCTCTGTCATTACATGATAACATCATCTTTCATAACTAACAATTTCTTTTCCACAGAAACATGTGTAACAGCATGTATAGATGACAGGTTACACCTTCAGTCATAATACTTTGCCTAATTGAAGAACATAATACCAAAAAAACAAAAAGACTTAATGCATCACAATTCTTAAGAGCGGTCAGCAGGGAATACAATTTCACCTTTTGAAAAAAAAAATAGAACCGGAGCTAAAACACCAATATGTTGCAAGAATAGCACTTATCAGCATCATTACCCAATATTTTTTCAACAGAATTCAGAATAATCACTCCAAATTCAGGAGATGATATACAGACTAGTAGATTACAAAAAAGGGTTATCGGTACAAATACTGCAGCACAAAGTACAACATGGACGAGTAGCAGCTTATAACAATTCTAGTCTCTTAACCAAAATCACACACACCAAAACACCTCCAAAACAAATAAAAATCCTACTTTCAATATCTATATTCCAGTTGACACCGCATATCAAATTGATACTGTTATCGAAGACAAAAATAATAAAAAGAGAGGAAAGGTGGTTACGGCTAGAATAAGGTTAGGCATGTTGCCATCGCGGGCGACGACTTGGAGCCTAGCAACGGCGTCCTCATTGCCGACTATATCGCACACCTTAGTCGGCCGATACTTCTCCACCCACGGGATCTCTGGTCCCACCGCACCCGAAGTAGACGAAGTTGCCATTGACGATTCGGTCGAAAGGATTTTGTATTTAGTATTTACAAGGATTGTCAAATGGAATTGAGCGTTAAAACCCTCGCTGTACGGGAGACCGGAGAGGCGGGAGTTCGTTCTTTTGTTTTTTCCTCTCTTCAGGGTTTTATTATGGTTGATTGGGTAATTTTTTTTTAATCTAAGTATATTTTTGACTTTTTTATTTTGATAATGCAAGTTATTAAAAATTTTAAAGCTGGTCATTTAACCTGCAGGTCATCGAAAATAGGTAATCGTTATATGTATTTTTTTTATTTCGAAATGACATTTAGTAGAGTCAACAAATTAAGTCCAGCATGATGGGTAGGTCCAACCAACTCGAAGGTAAGTATGGGTTGGATTATAAAATTATCGGTCCAACAAAATTTGGACCAATTTGGCCCGATCCATATGGCCCGTGTGCCTAATGGGCTCGGGTCAATTTGGTCCATGAGCTAATATGCGGCCCGATTAGCCCGACATCCTTTTTTTTAATAAATAATTTATTATTTTTATTAAGAATTAAATTTTGTATTACATAAAATTGTATTTTTAGTGAAGGATTTGATCTAATTAGCTATTAATTTGAAATTTGTATTTTCAAATATAGATTATTAATATGGAACATTTTAAAATCTCTTTTTAAATTATGTGTTTTAGATTCAACACAATTCTTGCGCATGAGAAAAATATTAACTTGCCCTTAATTTCTTATATGATATTTTTAAATCTATTTTTGTATTATGTGTTTTCAAATGTCTATAATATTTTTTTTACAATATTTAACGTTGAATAATCTAGCTATGTGTATGGATTGTGTGTGAGTTATTTTTTTTAAATTAAATTTAATTCACATATATTTATTGAATAAAAAAAATAAAATTTTAGACATTGGGTCGGGTTGGCCCGTTGGCCCGTTAGCCCATGCAAGGTTGCGTTGGACTACATTTTTATAGGCCTAATGAGAATTTGGACTGGCCGGAACATCAATTGGCCCGATGGGCTGGGCTGGAAGCCCAAGAACATCAATTTTAAATTGATCATTTCGTCTGCTGCATCAGGTTACATAGCAGACCGCAAAGTGCGTAATTATTTTATTTTATTTTTAATTTTGAAGTGTCACTTGAACTTTTTTAATCATAATAATTTTGGTCGGGTATGGGGCAAATTTAAAAATAATTTGTATATTAAAAGATAAAACGAATCGAGTCAGTTTATCAAATCTAACTGATCGAAAAAAAAAAAAAACCAAAATATATAGTTACTCTTCCTCCCTAAAAAAAATATGCACAAAAAATTAAATTTAAAATTATTATGATTAAAAAAGTCTATGTGTCACTTTGAAATTAAAAAAATAATAATTATTATATATTTGATGATTACTGATTAAAAAACTAATTTCAAATTTTTTAATAACTTAAAAATTTAAAATAAAATAGTCAATAACAATTGTGATCAATATAAAAAGAAGCACTAGACTAAAAAAAAAAAAAAAAGCAAGCTAGAAGAAAAATATCGAAATCAAAACTGAAGTTTATCTCTCTGTAGGCTGTAGCTCGAGTTCGCATCATTGATCCAGGAATGTGTTCTTCCCGCTTCCAGATTCACCCAATTCGCGAATAATTTAGATAGAAAATAACAGCGAATAGCGAAGCATGCCGATCAGGTATCCTCGATTCTTTTTTTCCCCTCTTCCAATTAACACGAATATTTCTGGCGTAATTTATATGAAATCTGTCTAGGAGTGCATAATCAAACCTGATTTTTGCATATTTCTTCAATTTGACGAGATCTATAATTCGTTTATGGATGATCGGTTCTATGATATCATACATCACGTTTCGTTGCCTTTTGGGATTTGCTGTGTGCATTTTTGTTTTCATAAAATTGCATTAGAAAATTATTAATCGTTGCAGTTTCAGTCTTATTAATGCTGCTAGTCTCATTTGTTCTTTTAATTGGCACATATTTTACTGTTCCTTGTTTGATCTTTAAGAAAACTGAAATTTTTGTATAAAAATTTGGAAATTTTGCTAATCAGATTCATAACATGATATAGACCTTATTGATCTGCTTTAACATATGTATTCACGCATCTGTTACACATTGTTTAAGTTATAACAGGAATAAATCTGTGGCAAAAAGAATCCACTCTATAATTTTAGGAAGTATTAGCCACATTTAACTGGATCATATATTTTTCTTCTTTCGTGCCTTTAAATCTGAAGTTATGAGTTTGAGTTCATTACAGTTTCACTTAATATGAATAATGGTTGCAGCTGTAGATGTGTGCGAGACTACCTTTGACTTCTTACTTTCAACTGCAAGATTGTACAATTACTTTATTGCTAGCTTCGTGATCGATGTCTACAATGAACTCAGACGCGGTTGACAAGTCTACTGAGTCGACTGGGTCAAATAGTTTCGTCAATGATCAGAAACCTTGTAAAGGTAATTCTTCCATTTCAGATTTGTTACCCGATGCGAAGTGGTGGTTAAACCACCATGGGCTCGAAAAAGGTTACTCCCTTGATCAGCTAAATGTGCTGGAGGCAGATGCCAAAAAATTGGCTGCTATCTATGTTAATGGAAACGCAAAAGGACCTGCAGAAAACAAACTCATTGAGGATTATTGTAACAGTGACCCCAAAAAAGTTGCTGCTTTTTCATCAGACGATCCATTGAAGCATTTCTGTTCTCATCGCAAAAGTAATGGAGAGAGTTGGTTTTTACAATTCGAATCTACAATTAATGATGATATGATCTTGAATGACTCTTGCAATTGCCTTCTCTTTGAGAACCCGGAGAAGCTGTGTTCTGACATGGATTCGCATTGGATTGGAGTCGAGAAGATAGAACCATGGTGGCATGCTGTTGATAAAGATGATTTAGCATCCTTGGTTTCTCAGGCATCATCTCACCGTATTAAAAATTGCGATCACCCTGGAGAGGGATCCGGAGATTGTGTATTTTGTTTTGACCTTTTTAAAGAGACAAAAATCTCACATGTGTCTGGGTGTATTCAAGGAAATATTGCTTCAGTTAGCAATGACAAGTCACTAGGTAAACAAGGATCAATGGGGTCCATGCAGCAGGAGTCGGATCAAAATTTCGGGTATTACTCTAAATATATAACAGTATGCTTCATTGTGTTTTAGTTAGAACATACTACGAATTATACAAAAGCTGTCAATGCATAAAGGTACACGACAACTAATTTTTCTTGTTTTCTTAGAGTGAAGATTATGAAGATATTTGGTTAAATTATAGGAGTATCCAGCAAATCATGCTACACACTTTGCTGCAAAAAAAAAAAAAAAAAGGAACTCTTGTTCCAAGTCCTTTTTTTTTTAAAATTTGTGTTTCTCCCAAAAAATAAACAAATTTTAGTCCAAGTTGGTTTTTACAGCCTCAACCAAGTTATGAACTGCTCCACATGCTTTCAATTGCAGAGACAGTTTCAACAACGTGAAAGGGGATTCATCAGATACACAAGAATTAGGTGGTGATCTTAGCCGAGCCCAATTGGTAGAGGCACTCTGCTATTCTCAAACAAGAGCAAGAGAGGCAGAGAAGTTGGCACAAAAAGCCTGTGATGATAAGGATCATGTCGTTGATCTCTTTTTCCAACAATTGCCATACCTCTTTGCTTATAGACAGTGGCTCCGTTTGCTGCAGTTAGAGACACTATGCCTTCAGCTTAGCAGCAAAGATAACCTATTTGCCCCCTCCTTCTCCATTACATTGGGTACGGAATAAAGGTGTGGCAATGAGGAAAAACAGATGCAATGGGGCTGCTAAAAAGAAACCGAGCAAAAAAGACATGTAACGTAAGAAAATGTGTCTTTGCTTTTGCAATAGGTTTTAGTCTTGCTGGTACTGGTTTGCTAGTTGGTTGGACTATTGCTTGGCTTTTCCCCGCTTTCTAAAATGTTGTTTGTTATATACCTAAGATGTTTATACGATATGTATATGTATATATATAGCTTCAGCATTAAGAGGCGGTGTTGATGTTTAGCGTCCAGGACGACACATGTATTAGTCTGTACATACGTTTGGGATTTGCTTAGTTGCTGTCATCTGTACACATGACCCTCTTTATGTAAATTTGCAAGGCATAAGTTATGGCGAATGATAGTTGTGTTATGGTGAAAAGATTGTTAAGCTTAAACTCTTTATCTGTACTGTCAAATTAATCTCTCCTGTTTGAATTACGTATCAATTCAAACCAAGATAATGTTGCAGAAAATACAATGCTTTTCTAGGTTTGTCAAATTTAAAAGAAAAGAAGGATGTCTTGAAACTCAAGCACATTGTAAAATGACACTAAAAGAAAAAATAGGTAAAACCTGTTGAAAAGTTTATTAATTTGCAGAGTTTGGCATCAACTTCTGGCAGGAATTGAAAACGAGCTTGCTTCTTAATCCATGTATATAGTATATACAAACATAGGAAAAAAGTTCTAGGCACATTGATGCAATTTTAATAGTAGGTCATAATAACAAAAACTAAAATAAAATGAAGAGTATTAGTTCTTATAAAGAAGAATATTAGTTCTTATCGGCATTTACATGCCCCTGAAAGCCAATACTTGATCTACTTCAGTGAAATCTCTTGCCACTTCCTTGCTGCATCATGACTGAATCGCGATATACGAGCAACAAAAATTTTCTCGCTATCAGCTATAATAGTCGAGAGGGCGTATTCTTTATCACAAAAGCCCTGCTCCTTGAGCCATTTATGAAATCTGTATCTTGGCTTCATTCGTTTCTCCAAATCATGACACAGATATCCTGGAAAAACATCCAAGAACTGCACTGACAGACCCATTTCATTGCATAGGTATTCGATCTTCTTCTCAAGATGGCTTCTTTTCTGGTTAAGCATCCTAGCTGTACAAACCAACATAGCACAAAGTTTCGAGTACTCAATCCCACATTGAACAAGATAATCGAACCTCTGCTGCAATTCTCTGCTATCCCCGTGTAACTGAGCTAAGGCTTTAACTGCAAACCTATTCTCTCCGAAACCAATGCTGTGTAGGAAGTCCATTTTTCTTATTACATAAGCGTAGTTTCTTTGAGCTCGTATTTTCCTCATGTTCTTCTCGTAGTCTTCGTCCATGCCCTCTGTATGTATAGTGTAAGTATTCAACAAAGAGGAATCCCCATTTTGCATTCTCTCAAAGAACCATTCACCAAGATTCATTGACCTCATTATACCAGGCACATTAGCTATGTTATTCCGCCCAAAAACATGAGGATACTTAAGCTCAAGAGATTTCGATTCTTTTTCTTTCAACCCCATATGCTTCAAGAATTCGGTAACAAAAATAACCCGATTCTCCAAATCATAGCCGAATATTTCTGGGTTTGAGAGAAGCAGCAATCCAATTTGATCCTTGTCAACATTCAATTTACAGAAATACTCAATCTTGCTAATTAAAGCCTCTTTCGAAAACTCTACAAATATGCTTTTACTTCTTCCCATCAAATCCCCAACTTTTCCCATCTCACAACCTAAGGTGTAGAACACCTTAACTATTTCACAAACCTCAAACATAGCATCTACATTGCCTTCCACAGAGCTCAACAAATCGTAATCGAAAAACAATTTTTTCAAATCAGATAATAAATCAGTGGAATCACTGACCAAAACTCGAGGAAAACTCAAGCAAATACTAATCGTACACACTCTATTGAACCCATAAAACCCCTCAATCTCACTAATCTTTCTCCGAATCCGCGATGAATCAGTTTCAAAAATCAAGCATTCCTCTTTCAACAGCAACCCTAGTTTTCCCCAAGGGAAACACATCCCCGCCAAAGTGCAAACAACATCAAAATGCTTATAATCGGAAAGGAAAAACGTATTCGGAGGTAAATCAATTTCATCGCAGTTCAAGCCAATGCTTTCAAATAAAAAATCGAGCTCGTTTATCGGATGGTACCTGAGGAATCGCCGGAAAGAGTAGTAGAAATTGTGAGGCGAGAAGGGGATTTTGGACACGATTTCCGAGAGACGGCGAGGCGAATTTCTGGCGATGTTGTCTGCGTAAAGGAAGGGCAAAGAACGAGTTGAGTGGAGATAATCTGAGAGCGCTTGTTGCGATTCTTCAATGGCGTCGGGCCTGTGCTTCCATGGAATGTTCGAGAAGGGTTTTGTGAGATTCGAAATGGTGGTGCGGGAGAAAAATTGGTGGGGTGCTTTCGTGGTGGTGTAGCGGTGGATTACGACGAAGGTGGCGGCGGCGGTCCGGCAAAAGTGCATAGTCTTTCGCGGTAGCAGGGCTTAGGCAATCCGGAGTGACTATTCAGTATTTCATTCATATTTTTTGGATAAAAATTAGTTAAATAACCATATGTCGAAAAAAATCAAATACTTTCCCCAAAAATACATTTTTCCATTCCTCCTCCTGGTTCTTTCCGCTCATAATTTTCTCCAAAATCAAATACAAAGTAATTATATTTGAGACGGTATCACATATTACTCATTTAAATTTTAGTATATGACTCATAATTTCTTTTTAAATATAATTGAGTAGGAAATCAGTAAACTCATGTATCCTAATATTTGTTTTTGAAGAAAAAAAAAACACTACCAAAAGCGCTAAACTAACTCATGATAAGATAAATCTTCAATCTAATTGGAAACATGCACCTGCCTCGAACCAAACTTGAGGAACTGAGGACTGATGAGGGAAGAACAAATTCAGCCAAATTGCAAGCCACAAAATTATTTGCTCTCGGGATGTAACACCTCGCACTAAGGCTACATCAAATTCATCTCGTAACTCTTGTACCAGTGCTTTTTCAGGACAAAAATATTTATCTGTGGAAATAGCTGCATGGACTGCATCTATAGAATCCAAACAAACTTGTATTGTCTTCGTAAAGAATTTTTTGTATCATTTCACCCATCAACAAAGCTTGGACCTCCGAGCTGTACCTGGAAGGTTTAGCGTATTGCACCCCGCCACTAACACTCGTTGATATTGATCAAATACGGTCATACTAATCGAATAATGGTCCTTCTCGTCATCAAAACATGCATAAAAAACTTTCATAGAATAGCTGAGGCCGCCTCTTCCCTAGTCCATCGCCGTATAGAATTGTCTTGGCGAATAGGAGCATGTATCAGCATATCGTGAGCATTTTGAAATTCTTGTTAGTAGCTAGCAACCCACTCTACCGAAATCGCACCCTTCTTCGCCAAACCATTGCTGCTAGAAACATTGTGTTTCACATTGCACATTTCCCCCCAAATTCCCCAACACATCATAGCAATCGTATCAAGCTCCACCACGTGCTACCAGCAATAAAACAAAGGAGATCAATTGTATTCAATCACCTAACCTCTCGAATCAGATGCCATAAATTTACTTTCTTCCAAACTAATTTCACCATTGGATAGTGGAAGAGTGTGTATGTCGTACTGACCATAAAATGACCGAAATGAAGCAAGAGGGTGAAGTTGGAACATGATGAATAAAGAGGTTACCCTCAGTTGCTACAAAATTATGTGCCATCATCCACACAAAAAAAAATTAAAAAAATTTCACTTTCTGCGTAACTCTTATAGCCCAGACTTTATTCCCCCAATTCTCCTCATGCTCAGAATTTGACGTGCCCGTATCAAATCCTAATATTATAATAAATAAGATTTGTCTCATGTATGAGATCGTCTCGTACAAAAAAAATTCAAAATCAAATAAGGATCACTCGAGAGATGTGAATGAAAATTTTAACCTAGACATTTTCTCATTTTAAATTACTTTTAATTTGCCAGTATACTACAAGTAAATTATTAAGCACATGGTTAAACACATATGTTCAATATACGTTCGAACATAGTGAAAAAATGCTCTATAATTGATTGGATATGGTCGAACATACGCTCCATGTTCATAGGAATATGGTGGAACATATGTTGTAATGTTTAATCACATGTGATTGGACGGAGGAAGTATATGTGATGGAAATCTATCTCAATAATAAGACCGTTTCGTACAAATTTTGTTATCGATATATAGAAAATGATTGTTATTAAAATTGGAAAACTTTGTACTATATTGATAACGAGAATGATATAGAGCCCATTGGTGGGCATAAATATTGTGTCAACCGCTTAAATGGCGATGCCACCTCATTAAATTATTATTGAATTTCTGCTTCCCCATTTTCTTGCCAATCCCACTCTTATTCTTTCCTAATCTTAAAATTAGATTTCCAACTTTCATCTTGTCATCTTAATATTTGATGTAATATTTTTACTTTTCGACCACAAATATTATATTTTTATTATTTAAAAAATATGAGAAAAAGTATAATACTAGTAATCTCTATAATATTCAATTTTATTTAATTTTACCTAAAAGAAATAATACTTTTAAAATTGTTACAAAAGCTGATTAAGACAAAATTAGTTATGCTAAATTATGAATTGACAGAGTTAAGAAAAAAAATCATGATACTTTTCAAATAAAAAACTATCATGAATTTTTCATGTGTTGTAATTCTAAAAAATCCATAATAAAACTTATTATACATATATTCATTAATATGTATTAATAATAATAAAAATTCCAAAACAAATCTATTATTGCTTTTACAATTTCATCTAATGTCATGCATTCAGATTTTTGAAAAAATATATAAAAGCAAGACAAGATAATGGAATGAAAATAATTGATAATAAACTTATGTTTGGATTTTTTTATGGATTTTTTATCATTAAAATACATGAAAATTTATGATAATTTTTTAGTTCGAAAAGTTTCATAACAATTTTTTTTTTAATTTTTGATAATTCTAAAAAATCTATCAAGTAATTTAAAACATTTTGTCTTAATCACCTTCTGGAACAATTTTAGAAGTGAATTTTATTTGCTGTAAATTTATATAGAATTGAATAGTTTAGAAATTAAGGTAATATACTTTTTATTGCATTTTGAAACAATCCTATGCTAAAATATCACACTAACTAATTAAGATGACAAGATGGAATTTGGAAATCGGTTTTTTGAGATATTTTTTTAAATGGAAAGGATAAGCGTAGTAAGGAAGGCGAGAAAATGGGGAAATAGTAAATTCCATAATAATTTAATGAGGTGAGATCGTCACATAAGCAATGAACACAATATTTATGTCCACTGGCGGACTCTACATCATTTCCGATACTGATAAATATATCGAGTTGTTTAATACATTGGTATAAATTGGGGAAAATAAACATAAGAAGTTATCATAAATATCAATATTTTTTAAAAATATATTTCTAATCTTGCAAAAATGATAATAATAATAATTTCTTTAAAAAAAAAACAAACTACCATGTTAAAATTAATTAAGTAGTATGTCAGATAATAGGTGGACACATATATGAGTAAAACTGGACCATAAAAAGTTGTCAAAAACTCGCATGAGACCGTCTCATGTGTGAGATGGGGTACAATCTAGCATAATTAATACTCACACCTTCTAAAGTGTTTAAGCGTCGATACCTAAATTATGTTTCGTCTCATCGTAAGATCGTCTCACGCAAGTGTACCTCTAAAAAGTTTAGCTTGCCTAACCCGTCGTCCTTTTCACCCATTCGCAAGGCCACCACATATATGGAGTAAAATTGGAGTATAAACAGGTTATGAGTCAGTTTCCTATAAAACTTGTTCATCGTTAAATTAGTTTCATATTTACAAACATGATCCTTAAATTATCAAGAATAATATCCATTTGAAATACAAATTATATCCTTCAATTATCATAATTAATAATATTTTTGTAATATTGGTCATACAATTCAGTATTACGAGTAGAGCCGGCAAATTGAGCACAACCTAACCAACCCGAAGGTAAGTATAGGTTGATCTGTAAAATTATAGGCTCAAAAAAACTTGGGCGTATTTGGTCCAACCCATGTGGTCCGTGGGTCTAGTAGGCTTGGGTCAATTTGGCCCATGGGCTAATGGGCGGCCCGATTGGCCTGACATCCTAATTTTTTAAATAAATAATTTATTATTTTTACTAATAATTAGACTTTGTATTTTATAAAATTGTGTTCTTGTTGAAGGATTTGATCTAATTGGATAATAATTTAAAATTTATATTTTTAAATATATATTATTAATATGAAGCATTTGAAAATTTATTTTTAAATTATGTGTTTCGATTCAACACAATCCTTGTGTGTGAGAAACATATTCATTTGTCCTCAATTTCTTATATTATGATATTATCAAGGACTTCAAATGTCTATAATAATTTTTTATGTTAATTTTTGTCTTTAAAAAATTAAATTTAGTTCACATATATTTATTTCAATAAAAAAATAAAAATTTGGACATTGGGCCGGGCTGGCCCGTTGGCCCATTAGCACATGTAAGGCTAGACTGGGCTATAATTTTGCAGGCTCAATGAGAATTTGGGCCGGCCCACCTCAATCTAAGAACATCAATTGGCCCGATGGGTTGGGTTGGGCCGGGCGGCCCGAATTGCCAGATCTAATCACGAGTAATACAATTTTTTAAATAACAAGCCATACATTTCACATATCACGACTAATATATTTTTATAATATAAATCACACCCTTCAATTATATGATCCACTTTTACTGATCTCTTTATTTGACACTTGTTCACTGTATACTTTGTTGTCGTGTATATATTTCATGCTTGCAAAATTTACAAGATAAATATAACATTGGATACATGTTTTAAGAAAGATAAAAACTTGTGTGAACTCGAGTTTAAGGTGAACTTTATTTTTTTCAATACCACTGTTAAGTACAAACTTAATATTATTTATATAAAAAAAAAATCTTAGACAATAATTATATTTATGCATGATATAGACATGATTTATAGGGATGTTACTCTTAAAAAAAAGTCCAATCTAAATCTAATACTCTTCTACTTCCTCCATTTTATATTAAATATCATTTTGGAGGTTTAATTTGTATAGAATTAAAGAACATAATATTTTAACAAATTTACCCTTCATCAAAAAAAAAGAGAGAAAAAAAAATCTCTTTCTCTCCATCAATTTGAAAAGGGGGAGTAACCTGCGCAAACTTATGATTTATGAAAAAGAGAGAAGGGAGGGTGTTTGAGGGGGAAAAATCAATAAAAATGAGATTTTAGGGGCATGTTAGGAAAAAATGTGAAAAAATAATTAAAACTATTATTAATTTAAAATAAATTGTAATCCCAAAAACGACAATAATATGAAATGGAGGGTACTGCTTTAGATTTTTTTTAAAATAAAAGTGAGAGACTATTATACATTTTCAGTCGTACTTATAAGTTAATATTATATGCTTTCTTATTGTTTTTCTACGCACGTGTATCAGAGTTGTTTCGTCAATTCATGGGATTATGTTGAAAAAAGTTAAAATGGTACTCCAGTTAAATATGCTGGAATTGCAATTGTGTTATAAAAATATATATAAAGTATCAAGTTTGAAGAAAATAATAACAAAATAAAGCTGGTACTATATAATTATAGCAACGCCTGGATTATAATATATGAAAACATTCTCAATTGATTTTTCCGCGTTGACCTTGTTTTCTGGTCACTTTGACCATATATGTAGAATTATATATTCTCCTTACCACAATAAAAGTGAAAATTGACTGAAGTAAATAAAAATGCATTCACAATCTTAATTTCTTGACCGTCGAAGATTGCCTTGCATCTGAATTTGAGAAATTAGCAATAAATTTTGACTCACAAAATAAACAAAATAACACGTAATAATAATAATACTTCTTTTTTCTTTTTTTTTGAAACCAATAATAATAATACTTCTAATAAATTGAACTCCTACATATTACGCACGTACGGTACATAAGTCATGTGTCGATAAGGGAAAACTACATGCACTTTACTATATGTAATTATCTATACTAGTAATTCGTATGATTAAGATAAGAAAAACGTGATTAATCATCATAAATATATGATTCAGCCCCCGTTTTCTGTGATTGGTAATTGCTATGTAATTAATGCTCCATAATTATTCTACTAATTGTATTGTAACTCCCATAAACGTGTGCACGAACTCCAATCCACTCCTCTTTCACATTTGTTAATAATTTATCTACACTTAACAGTATATAAAATCAGATTTGATTCCATTTTCGTTAGATTTAAGGTTTTTAACAGGATAAAAAGTTTGCTCGAATTTCCCCCCTTATTTCCAATGAAGCACGAGAATAATCAGAATGAAGTTGGCAGCTATTTTCTTGAAGAACCAACACTACCCTTCGGGTAATCTAATTGTAAATTATTCTTAAATTTATTTATACTTTATTTTAGATTAACATTCTTCTTCTTTTTTTCATCTAATTTCTTGCTAGCTTTCTTGGAATGAAATATATGAACTATGCGTACATAACAATAATTTTAAGTCGATCACATACTTTTTTTTTTGTATATTTGTACTTATATTTATTATTTCTTGTGACTTAATTTGGCAGAACATGGGAGCAACAATTTTCATATATGGAGGGCTTCAACTACGAGTTACCAAATTGGTTTGAATATGAGCCATTTCAAATTTGCTAATCAAATGAGCATCACTTCAAATGTGGAGCTGAATGATTTTGGAGAGATTTCGGGTGATTTAGGTTTATGGGATTTTGATGATCAAACACCACCATTTGATCATAATCATGATTTCAATGCTATGATCATAAACCCTCGTCCACTCATGAACATGCAAACCAATCAACTCATCGATCAAAACGTTGATGTTTGTCCTAGGGTTTACGATTCGAGTATGCAAGTAGTAAGCGTGACGAATCAAGTGAAGTCATCAAATTCGAACGACAACATGGACATAGTCAAAAGAAATGGGAGGTACAAATCTCCAGCGTTACAATTGGAAGAGATTCAAAAGTACTTTGATGTCCCGATAACTAGGGCTGCGAAAGAATTGAACGTCGGATTGACAGTTCTGAAGAAGCGATGCAGAGAGCTGAATATCGCGCGATGCCCTCATAGGAAGATCAAGAGCTTGAAGTCACTTATAAATAATGTTCAGGTAAATAATTAATCATGTTACATGTATCTTTTTTTTTTAATTATAATTGATAATTACTAGTTAATTAATTGTAGGAACTGGGATTAACAAATGAAATAGAGATGCTGGAGGAACATAAAAGAATGGTGGAAAGAATTCCAGAAATGGAGTTGACTGAAAGAACAAAGAAATTGAGACAAGCTTGCTTCAAGGCCAATTACAAAAAGAGAAGGTCCCTGCAACAATCTTACTATTGAGATAATTTCTCCAAGGAAAAATAATATGCCTTTTTTCAAGTATTATATGTTTTATTATCTATTGAATTAATGGAATTTCTTTTATATCTATTTATTTATAAGTTGCATTAATGAATATGCATTTGTGCTTTTCGTTTTGGAAGTTAAAAATATTTAACTGTAAGAAATATTACATACTGGGCCAGTGATGATAGTACGTACTCACGTTATCAGTTCAATTATGATAATTGATACCCAATATCGGTCGTGTACAAAATGTTCTTCTTTTCTATATATTTTATTTTCAAATGATTAATAATTAATTTACAGTTTTAACTTTAATTATTTTAGTTACCAAGTATATACTGAATTTAGGCTTACTAGCCATATTTCTCTTATTTTCACCACTTCACTATTAATGAAATTAGAATTTTCATAATTCATTTATCCAACAGTCGCCATCCTTCAACTAAAAAATAAAAATAAAATAAAAACCTGTTTTACCAAAACCAACCGACAACCAAGGGCGGATCTTCTTGGTGGCTGGGACGGGTTGTAGCCTGTCCAAATTTTTTGAAAATCTTTTTTTTATATATATTTAATATTATAAATTATTTATAAATCTAATATTGTATTTTATATTTGTAGATCTTTATCTATTGAAATTAGTTGATGAATTTTTTTTTAACCAAGCATTAATTAATAATACTCAGTTCATGCTTAAAAACTTTCGTGCAGATAAGTTTTGAAATATGTTAAATAAATTATGTTTTCTCTTTTCTCTTACGGCTATTACTTATGTAACTTTGATTACAAATTTAGCATTCAACCTTGATGTATTTCTTTTGTTTGAGTAGAAATTATCTTCCTCTCATTCTCATCTTATTGAGTTTATATTATTTTGGTTTCTCCTTGTATATTTTCTGCTACTATCTAGCCATATCCATTTTCTCTTATTTATTGTAAAACAACGCTATTAACCTTTTAAATTGATCAAATTTAAGTCTAATATTCAGGGTTCAAATGAATACATATAAAAATTTGTAGAGTGCAATTTATGTAAAAAAAAAAATATCTTGGCCTTTCTTTTTAACCGAATTTATTTCAGCCCGTCCTATATTATGATCCTGGCTCCGCCATTGCCGACAACCCATCCAACAAGTCGGTGACAGAATTGCAATAAGTTGTCATAGTTCAATTCGAATTCTCTGAACCGCTTCTCGTAAATTTTTAACACATAAACTCCGACTATGTTAATCTTTTAGATATTTTTATCATTTCTTATGTCGTTCTTTTATATAATGAAACATAAATAAAGTAACAGATGATTTGGCTCATAAACTGATTGAGTTATATTTGCATTTATTTTGATCGTATTGCCGATCGCATATAAACCGCATGATGCAATTATAACTAGTTGTAGGATTGGAATGAGCCTAGCTGGACTTTTTGTTGAAACATTAGGGGTATCACGTGCATTCAGGTAAACCGCGCATTTCAAAATCATATAACTTGTTAAACTGAAAGATGCAATATATTTACACTGAATTGTACAATTACTTTTTCATATTAATAATAGCAAGATTCGATGTACATATGCTGCATCTTTCAAATTTTCAATATATATATAACAAGTTGAATAATTTAAAATATAATTTGAGTGCACGGTGCACCGGATGGTGCATACAATGAATCATTTGAATTTATTATATCTTATATTATTCGAGGCAATTGGCCTATAACACTTATTAAACACTTACTAATCGATTCAGACTAAATATTTTTATTAAACAAGCATGACGCTTATTTAAAAGAAAGTTGAACTTATTCAATATTAAATCTCAAAATTAAAATGTTGTGATTTAAAAAAAAATGTTTTACTATTTTATGAGTCTTTATTTGGATTTATTATAGTTGAGTTGTTTTATTTGAATATTTTGTTTAAAAATAAGTTTTCGGTAAAACTTGTTCATATATAGCATGAAATTAATACCACTATACTTATAGACTAATATTAAAGATTAAATGTCATTGACATAAATTTATAAGAACAGTGGTACTAATTCATAAGTGTAAGATATGAATTTCATACTATGAACAAATTTCACAATAAAGTTTGTGTTTAATTGTTTAAATATAAATATGTATAATATTTAAACAACGTTTTTGTGAATGCGTTTAATTTACTTTTTATAAATAAATAAATTTTTAAAAGAACTGGGTCTGATTTATTTATTGAAAAGGTAAGATATGAGTTGAGTTTAAAGTACATCGACGGTTGGATAGACTGACATGTTCACATTTTTATATATAACTCTACATTAGATTTTATAATCATTGAATTTCGTGTCATCAAATATTACATTCGATATTTCTTTTTTTACATAATCCCAATTATTTTTTAATAATTCACGAAAGAAACAAAATAAAAGCAGTTTTTTGGTCATAATTCTGTTGGGGAAACTTCATCATCCATTCATACCAAGAGAAAAACAAAACAAACGAGAAATAAATAAAAAAACAAAACTACAATCAACAACACAAAATTTTACGTGAAAAACTCCAAAATCGGAGAAAACCCGCGACAACAAAAAAACATATCACTATATGATAAATTTCTACAATCATACAGATTTCCACTCTCTCGCTCGACACCCCTACACTATTACAAGTCTACATGACTCTAACCTTCTCACAAATATGAGAAAAAAATCTAATTAGAATCAAACACTAGACTAAAATATATTGATCGGTGCATTTGTAACAAAGACTCAAAGACTCCTTATATAGAATTTAGAAGTTCACTTTCTTTTTTCTCATCCGATGTGGGATGAGAACTTCTTTTATTTCAACAAAACCCAAAAAATTCCACCAATGAAGTGTTACTCTCGAGAAAGATTTTATTTTCTTCATATTTATGACGTGAATTAATTAAAAACCAAACTGCACCATGGCCCTGCGCTTGGAAATATTGTAAAATAATACTACTATCTTGAAAGGTTATAACGATCAACATTAAATAATTTAATTACAATATAAACTTAATTAATGAATAAAAAAAATTACCAGCAAAAGTTGATTAAATTACCAAATAACGTGGTACTCCAACCCATACAATCAAAAGAGAAATAGAAGCACGAAACAATATGAGTAAATTAACAGTCAACTAGTTATATTTAGTTCGAAATACCCGAGATCAATGGGTTTGGGGTAAACACTGCTCTTTCTTGTAAGTCAACAGTTTAGGAGTTCTTCAGTTATCATAAACTTGTAAGCTTGGTGTGTTGTGGTTTGGAATACAACTTATAATCCACTACATGTTTTGGTTTGGTGATTAATATAAAAGCTCTTTTTCTGATTTTTTTTAAAAAAACTAGTTATATTTAGCATTCCAAAATAGTTAATTATGTTGCCAATGAACGGTCAGCAAACAAAGTAAAAGGGGGGCCAAATGTTGAGTAAAAATCGCTAAAAAAATGTATTTGCAGGACCATATTTGACAGTAAATAAAATATGAGGATCAAAACTGAAAAGAGATAAACTTTAGGAACAAACATTCCGCCTCGATTTTTCCTTAACTGTCGATCGATCTTACATACACCCATTAAATTATGTAACAAAAGTACTGGTTTATAGTAGTGCAACTCTTTTGCTATATGTTACAGTTTTTATACATGGCATGCGTATTGTATTTCATGACATGGTTATGGTAAGAACTGTATATATAACCCAAGATAAATTCTCCTGTGGACCATTTGCACTAATTTAAAATTGATGCAATTTGATTTTTTTTTTTCAGTTTTTCATTTGCACCAATTTAAAATTGGTGCAATTTGTTTTTTTTTTCAGTTTTTTTTCCAGTATTTTCTTCTTCAATTTTTTTACCCGACCCGACCTGACTGGTTTATGGTTCACCCGACCCGAATGGATTTATAATTTTCTTTTCTTTTCTTTTTTAGTTTTTAGGTTTTTTTTACCCGGTCCGGACCCTACCCATCTCGATCCGAACCCGGTCCAAGTGGTTCATGGTTCACCCTACCCAAATGATTAATGATTTAGGGTTTAGATTTAGGGTTCATGGTTCATCTAAATTAAAATTGAATCAAATTATATCCTAGGTGCAATTAGTGCACACACGCATCACTTTTAACCCAAAACAAAACAATGAATAATTATTCGTTCCGCATAAAATTGTGTGTTTGTGTATGTACTGATAACTGTACAGATTTATGTATTGAAAAAGAATTTATAAGATCCTTAAGTGGTAGTGGTAGTGGTAGGTGAACAATTTTATGATAGATGGAATATGACAATTCACGTCAGTCACCACTCAGCAGCATATAATAAAGTTGAGTTATTGACTTGGTGATCCATATATAATTAAAAGTCATGAATTACGAAAGCGTTACAGCTAGGCTAGCTAAATAGTTCATGTGACCATAATTAATCTATATCACCCACTATACAATGTGCAAATGCTATTCAATAATAAAACACACAGCACTGTTTGATGACCAAGTTATTATCACAGATAAACTATATATAATGATCAATACTTAGATAAGGTATATTATGTCATCCAAAGTAAATTAAAGTTTCAAGAGCACAATATTCACCAGTTAAATCAAAATATATATGTAACAGGTATCTAAATAAAAAGGGGAAATTTGTAATCATTTTTATAACTTGATATAAACACCAGGCAAAGATATAAAAGAGAGAAACAATTGTAATGTCACAGCTAATTTGCATTCACGAAAACGTAACAATAATAATAATAATAATAATAACAAGAGACATGTGTTGGGTTGTGGAGCCAAAGTCAGAGAAGGGATCCAGCAAGGGCGAGGCGCTCGACCATGGTGTTAGGTCGAGCACTTCTGCTCGACCAAAGGAGGTCCAGCGCAACGGGAGACCAGAGCATTGGAGGCGCTCGAGCTGGCGATCTGATCGAGCGGAACCGCTCGACCAAGGCCCATGGTCGAGCGGGTTTCGCAGCTATGCGCGTGAATTAGGGCTTTGGCCCATGTCTCATTTAAATACCTTGACTCATTGTATTTGCCTCTTTGTACGAAAATAACACACGAGAAGAGTGAATCTCCTGGCTTGGTAGTGCCCCCAGACATAGTCATTCCTGACGAACTGGGTAACCAAATTGTTTGTCTCTAAATTTCGTAGTTCCATTATTTTTTCCATAATTGCTTGTTTAATTCCTAACAACTGGTATCAAGAGCATCGGGTTAAAGGGATCTGTGGAGAGCAATTATGATGGCTGAAGGGAAATCGCCTGTTGAGAAGTTTGATGGAACGAATTTTGGATTCTGGAAATTGCAGATCGAAGATTACCTGTACGGTAAAGATCTGTATCAACCGTTGGGTGAAAAACCTGAAGAGATGAAGGACGACGGGTGGAAGTTGCTGGATAGGAAGGCGATGAGTGTGGTTCGTCTGTCGTTATCCAGGAACGTCGCCCTACATACGGTGAAAGCAAAAACCACAAATGAGATGTTGGAGATATTGACTGAGATGTATGAAAAACCGTCTGCAGCGAACAAGGTTCATCTGATGCGGAGGTTATTCAACCTGAGGATGACAGAGGATATTGTGGTAGCCAACCACCTCAACGAGTTCAATATGATCATAGCCCAATTGAGCTCGGTTGAGATTGATTTTGATGATGAAGTTCAAGCCTTAATTTTGTTGTCTTCTTTACCGGAAAGTTGGAGTGGAACGGTGACGGCTATTAGTGCTTCAGCGGGTAAAGTGAAACTAAAATTCGATGAGATTAGAGATTTGGTCATGAGCGAAGAAATTCGCCGGAAAGAGTTGGGTGTGGCCACAGGATCTGCTTTGAGTACGGGAAACAGAGGCAGATCTGAATCCAAGGGGAAGCCAAATCGGGGTAGTTCGAAGTCAAGGGGCAAAGATAAGCCCAAGAAAGATAAGAGTCAGGTTGAGTGTTACAAATGTCATGAGCTTGGTCATTACAAGAAGGAGTGCAAGGCACATGCTAAGGCACAAGGGAATGCACCAAACAAGAATGACAACTCAGCCAACGTTGTCACTGATGAGGACTCAGATGCATTGATTCTAAGTGTAAGCAGTCCATTGGAGTCGTGGGTGTTAGATTCTGGAGCATCATTTCATTCGTGCAGCAGTGCTAACGTAATGGAGAGGTACACTTCCGGGAACTTTGGGAGGGTATATCTAGCTGATGATGAGCCGTTGGAAATCAAAGGGAAGGGGGATGTTCGGATTAAGATACCAAATGGGACTGTGTTACAATTGAAAGATCTGAGACATATTCCTGGTTTGAAGAGGAATTTGATTTCAGTTGGACAACTTGATGACGAGGGCTACAAGGTGACCTTTGGGTGTAACTCGTGGAAGATATCCAAATGTGTCATGGTAGTGGCTCGTGGAAATAAAGAGGGGACGTTGTATATTACAGGCAACACCCGGGATAGCATTGCTCTTGCTAGTGAAAAAGGGAATGCAAGTTTGTGGCATTGTCGTCTAGGCCACATGAGTGAAAAGGGGATGAAAGTTATGTGCTCGAAGGGTAAACTGCCAGACCTCAAGACAGTTGGCATTGGTTTGTGTGAGGACTGTGTATTCGGAAAATAGAAAAAGGTGAGTTTTTCGAAGGGAGGCAGGGCTTTGAAGAAGCAGAAGCTGGAGTTAGTTCACAGTGATTTGTGGGGTCCAGCACAAGTGACATCCCTTGGTGGAGCATCATATTACATGACTTTCATTGACGACTCTACGAGGAATGTATGGGTTTATTTCTTGAAAAATAAGTCTGATGCCTTTAATGCTTTCAGGAAATGGAAGGCTCTTGTAGAAACTGAAATGGGTCTCAAGGTGAAGTGTTTGAGATCCGATAATGGTGGAGAGTACGAGCTCCGTGAGTTCAAAGGATTCTGTGAGGCGAATGGAATCCGAATGGAGAAAACCGTGAGAGGAACCCCACAGCAGAATGGTGTAGTAGAACGTATGAACAGGACCCTATGTGAACGTGCTAGGAGCATGAGATTGAAGTGTGGGCTGCCAAAGATATTTTGGGCAGAGGCAGTTAACACAACAACTTACTTGATAAACAGAGGACCCTCAATTCCTTTGGAAAATGGCATACCGGAGGAGGCCTGGTCGGGAAAGGAGGTAAATCTGTCTTTTCTTCGAGTATTTGGGTGTGTTGCATATGTTCATGTTGATTCTATGAGTGGAAGTAAGTTGGATGCAAAATTTGTTAAGTGTACGTTTGTTGGATATGGCGGTGATGAATTTGGCTATCGATTTTGGGATGAGGAAAATCGAAAGGTGATTCTTAGTCGAGATGTCATATTTAATGAACATGTGATGTACAAAGACAGGTTGGGGAAATCCAAAGAAGGTGGTTCTGAGTCTCATGTTGTGGAGTTAGACATTTCGAACTCGGGTGGGAGCAAAGGGGTTCTAGATGATCAGGTGATTGTTGAGGAAGAACCAAGTACACCACCACCAACAATTCCGCTGCGGAGATCCACGAGAGATCGGAGATCTCCTGATAGGTATTCACCCTCCCTTCATTATTTATTGTTAACTGATGGTGGTGAACCTGAATGTTATGCAGAGGCAACACGTAGTAAACATGTGGACAAGTGGAAACTTGCAATGGATGATGAGATGAATTCATTGATGACCAACGGAACTTGGGAGCTAGTTGAGCTTCCTAAGGGCAAGAAAGCACTGCATAACAAGTGGGTTTACAGAATAAAAGATGAGGCTGATGGAAGCAAACGCTACAAGGCAAGATTGGTTGTGAAGGGGTTTCAACAGAAACATGGTATTGACTATACTGATGTTTTTACTCCAGTGGTGAAGCTAACTACCATTCGATTGGTTCTGAGTCTGGTGGCTGCAGAAAATTTGGGGTTAGAACAAATGGACGTAAAAACCGTCTTTCTTCATGGTGATTTAGATGAGGACGTCTACATGAAGCAACCGGATGGATACTTGTCTAAGGGGAGTAGTGAGTTAGTTTGCAAGTTGAAGAAGAGCTTGTACGGTCTGAAACAAGCTCCATTACAGTGGTACAAGAAGTTTGATGGGTTCATGCACGAGATTGAGATCAAGAGGTGTGAGGCTAACCATTGTTGTTACTTCAAGAGGTATGATGATGGTTATATCATTTTGCTATTATATGTTGATGATATGTTGATAGCAGGCTCTAGTGCTCGGGAGGTGAGCAAGTTGAAGGAAAAATTGTCTGAAAGGTTTGCTATGAAGGACCTTGGAGAGGCCAAGCAAATCTTGGGTATGCGAATCGATCGTGATAAGGTGGCAGGAAACTTGTATCTTTCACAGGCTGAATACATAAAGAAAGTCTTGGAGAGATTTAGTATGGAAGATCTGAAAGCCATTCGGGTCCCGTTGGGAAGTCAGTTCAAGCTATCCAACAAGGACTCACCTAGTAGCGAAGAGGAGCGGACCTACATGCAAAACACTCTGTATGCTTCAGCAATTGGAAGTTTGATGTATGCAATGGTGTGTACAAGACCAGATATATTACAAAGCGGTGGGGAGTTGTTAGCGGTTTATGGACAATCCGGAGTAAGCGGCATTGGGAGGCAAAGAAGTGGATCCTTAGATACTTGAGAGGTACTTCTTGAACAAGCTTTGTGCTTTGAGGGCAAAAAGCGTTAGGTTGACGAGGATATGTTGACGCCAGACTTGGCATCAAATGATCTCGACAAAAGGAGAGTACTACAGGGGTATGTGTTTACTTTTGGTGGTACAAAGAATATCTTGGGCTTCTAAGTTGCAAAAGATCGTAGCTCGATCCATCGCGAAGCGAGTACGCTATGTCACCACCGAGGCTAGTAAAGAAATGGTTTGGTTCTGCGAATCGCCGTGTGAGTTGGGGAAGAGCAAAAGGATAGTATTATGTATAGTGACGATCAGTGCTATTCACTTGGCGAAGAATTGACATTTCACTCGAGGACGAAGCACATTGAGTTGAGGTATCATTACATTTGTTACCTCATCGAGAACAAGATCTTCAAACGGAAGATCCTGGGAAGTGAGAATCATCTTGACATGTTGACTAAGGTTGTGACCTTAGAGAAGTTGAAGTTATGCATGACTTCAACCGCCTTGAAAACGAACATAAGGCCCCAAGACTACTACCAAAGGAGAGAAAACCGTTGGAGCAGGGAGACAAGTTCTGATTGGAGTCGGTCTCGTGTGGGAGATTGTTGGGTTGTGGAGCCCGAGTCGGAGAAGGGATCCGGCAAGAGGCGGCGCTTCGACCATGGTGTTAGGGTCGAACACTTCGCGCGACAAACCAAAGGTCGAGCGAGCCATGACGAGGACCAGAGCATTGGAGGCGCCGAGTGGGCGATCGATCGAAGGAACCGCCGACCAAGGCCCGTGGTCGAAGCGGGTTCCGCAAATTGTCTTGGCGTGAATTAGGGCTTTGGCTCATGTCTCATTTAAATACCTTGACTCATTGTATTTGTCTCTTTGTACGAAAATAACACACGAGAAGAGTGAATCTCCTTGCTTGGTAGTGCCCCCAGATGTAGTCATTCTTGACGAACTGGGTAACCAAATTGTTTATCTCTAAATTCCGTAGTTCCATTATTTTCTCCATAATTGCTTATTTAATTCCTAACAATATGTACAATTTGTTTTAAATAGTCAGATGCAGACCAACTAAAGAGAAATAAATCTAGTTTTCAGAAAGGGTCCTATATTCTATATTCGTAGTTTTATTTTATTTTATTTTGTTTGATTAAAAAAATTATATTTTTATAATGTATTTATTCTTATTGGTAGACTTTTTTTAATAAAGATAAATGTGTCATAAAAGCGCAAAATGAGTTTTAAATTTTATTTGTAGAGGACCAAAAAAATTGAATTATTAATATATGATATTTTTTTCAATTTTAAACTATACGAAGTAATGTAGACATCAAAACACAATTCAACGTATTAAGAATTAGCTTTGTAAGATTGAAGTAAAACTATATAATTAATGTTTAATTTGAAGTAATAAAATGTTTACAAAAGCTTGGCAATTAAAGGAAATTCAACCCATATTCATATTAGAACACGAAACCGGACGCTTTCTACGCCTCCACGGAACCACCTGCTTAACGCTTGCATAAATATCCGCCTGCACCCAAACAATTTTAATTCAAAACATGAATTTAAATATTAATACTCTCGCCGTACCAATATTACTTTCTCACACGTGCAATGACACATATTAAGAAGTGTAGGGATTTAAGCATAAATTTATGAATATTGTAAAAAAAAATTATGAAGAGTTTTTCTTTTTTTTAGGAAATTGCAAATAATGTCAAAATAAAATAAGTGTGCAAATAATTGCGGGAGCATGAGTAAATTGAGTAATACTAATTTACAATCAAGAAAATAAACTCACCCAGGAGTACTTGGAATTGAAGAAGCTCCGTTTCCGTTTAACTCTCGTTGCCTTCGGCTTCATCACATTATCCTCGCTCTTAAAAATATCCCCCAGCGAATGCGGAATGTCGAAACTGCCCTTGCCAAACTTCCCCCCACCTTCCTTGAAGCTCCCCCACCTCATGGACCCGAAGTTCCTCTTAACGGGCCTCAGCCCATCCTCCCGGCCCGAACCCGGCCCTTTCCTGAAAGAAAACGTGCAGGCCAGTGACAGCGACCGCCCCACGTACGGCCCGTCCAGCACCGTCGTCGGCGAGGGCATTATTGTAAATTTGGTCTCATCATGCAACAACCTCGGAGGCAGGTCCAGACACCTGGCAACAGACTTGTTCTTCGCGGGCGACGGCGATGCGGCGGCGCGGGGCTTACCGGGGGCCTCCTCCCACCGGAAGGGGATTGAGACGGAGGAGCGGAGCGGCGGCGTTTTGATCATGTTTGGAGGCGGTTGGTCTCTTGTCTTGGAATATGGGAGTTTTGAGAGAGAGAGTTTTGGTGTTGAGTTTGGATCGAGACCCATGATGAGAAAGTGGATGGGATTGGTTGTTTGTGGAAAGGGGGGGAATATATACATGGGTGTGTATGTATAGAATGGGAATGGGAGTTAATAGTGGTTGAACATGGGGAGGCTCCTGGGTTCTTTTGTTCACGAGAGTAAACAAGTGGGGAGTAACGGTTATTATTAGTATTAGTGGTACGTATAAGTGTCCCAACTTCTTCTTTGTTATTAGTTATTAGTGGTGGTTTTTATGTGACTATAAATTGGTTTTAAATACTGTCACATGGTTTGTTATTTGGTCAAATGGTAGCTCTAATTTTGAATTAATGGCCTTCAATGGCAATGCTATAATGAAGAGAAGATGAAGTGTGCTGAGAGTGTGAGCACAACGTGCATGAAACGTCCAAATTAAATTAAATTAATTAAAGGGTGTTAATTGTTTGGGGACTTAATTTTATGGTAGTGAAAGTAGTTGTGTATATTTGATCAATTGCAATGCTAGATGATATTTTGGTGCATGAAATTGTGTGTGACATCAGAAGCCATATTTAGTAGTGAATTTATTGAGTTTTAATGCACATGAGCTGTTTGGGCCGATGATAGTACGATATCATGTAGTATTTCATGTGACCACGAATAGCACATAGGACGTTGGGTATGTGGCCAAATATGAGGAGCCCAAGTTATAATAAGTAATAGACATCCAATATTAATTAACCAATATGTATATTCGATTGAACATAATTGGACTCATCATGGACATCATATTTGTTGTTTAGACCCTCATATAACTACCATATCTATTTTGATCTAAATATAAATCATTGTTTTAAGAATGGTTTTGAAGAAATACATATGAAGTGACTGAATGTACACAATTTCTTCACACGTTAATCTATCTCTACACTAGTTATAACAAGCTCAAATCGCAATTGTTGGCAAGCCCCCTCTGAAGTTGTCGGAACAGGGCCTTTATACTCTGAGTGTTGCCAATTTTAGGTGCTTGTATTTGCATTAATTTTTGTCCTGTAGCAACTACATACCTCTGCAGTTGGAATGTCTGTTCCAGAAATTGCTCCATCCTTTGCCTTTCGTCCTCGAGATACAAACATGCATGTTAGCCAACTAGTACTTACTAATGGAAAGCCTAAAGATTTGAGATTCTGCATACCATTCTGATTCAAAGATGATCAATTTTCCGTTGGAGGGACTGGTAATTAATGATCAAGTTGTTTGTGTTGGGATTATACTGAAAAGTATGCTTTTTACTTTGTATAATCGAAACTGAATTTTCAGACTTATTTACTGAAATAAATTGTTTATCACTGATGCTTTAAATATGATTGAATGTTACATATATTTACTGCATAATTGTTCAATAATTCGTACGTGTTACATTGTAGTTAATTTAGTGATACCAGATCACAGAAGATTAAATTAACAGTCTCTTGTAACTAAAAGTACGTCATTCACGACCTAGATGGAGATGAACAACCCATCGCAAAAGGTTGAGGTGTAAGGCTCAGATTGGTTTGTCTTGACCAAGAGATTATACTAGTGCATGACTGATGCACTGAATAGGACCTACAGGAGGATAAATTCTTCAGAACTGAAGAAGGAAGAATTAGACCTCAGTGGTTCGTTGTTTCTTAATCTTCGTTCCTTAAATAGGATCACGTGGGATTGATAACTATTGCTTTGACTTATCATGGGTAGCGAATCAAAGAGATTCAATACTTTTTATCTTGGGCAGTATTATTAGTCACATGTGATTGCTAAGATTTAATACGAAGAATCGTGTGCAAGTACGCTTGTTCGATTTGCCCCATTGGGAGGTTCATAAGCTTTATCATACCAAATCTTGCAAGTGGAATTAGTTTTCGGTATGGATAATAATGTTGAACCGTTCCTT
The DNA here is from genome assembly GCA_037126765.1 of Stenogyne calaminthoides. NCBI lineage: Eukaryota > Viridiplantae > Streptophyta > Magnoliopsida > Lamiales > Lamiaceae > Stenogyne > Stenogyne calaminthoides. Next base: position 35,208,090 of record JBBCBC010000009.1, read on the forward strand.
GACCAAGGACAAAAGATATTAATTAACGGAAAGCTATTTCAGTGGCTTGAATTAATTAATGGGCTAGATAATCTTAAACACGGGAAATAATGACCGGGAGCCATATTGACTGTAATATGGGTTAAGATGGATAGTGCAATATTAATTATGTAGTGAGATTAATTAATATTTATGGGCTTGAATTATATTGTGGCTCAATATTAGATATTCAAGGTCCATTAGAAGGTTCAATCTTAATTCTCCTAAAGGCCCCCTGAGTAGCCCAACAAATAGTCCAATAACTGAAAAGGTGATTAAAATAAAATAAATATTGTTGCTTATTTTTCCAACTAAAATTTCGAAATTTATAGATATGTTGGGAGAAAAATTTTCTTTGAATTTTGTTATGGAATGAAGATATGTATTCTTGGAATACAAGATTATCTCATTAAATTCAAGAAATCTCCCACTAGGTTATATATATTGAAACTTTCGAAAATTAGAAAATATAATGAGCAAGAAAGATTTTCTTGATTTTCTTGAAAAGATATTATGGAAGATATGTATTTCTTGAAATACAAGAATATCTCATAAATTCAAGAAGATCCAAATCTTGGATTCTTGCACACATTATTTTCGAAAATCCATATGGTTGAGGAGGTGGGATTTTTGTGGAATATTTTAATTATGGGAAAAAGAATATAGGAGATATATTCAAGATTTCTTGGTGATCAAGAAAAGTCTTTTCCAACATTGTTTTTCTACTGAAAAAATCGACCACCTCTCACCTATAAATAGGGGATGATTCTTTCATTCTAAACAGAATTCCATCTGCTGGAAAAATTAGCAAATCCACGAAAGTGGTGCAACAAAGTTTATTTTTTCCTTTTGTTAATTGTTCGCGAGTATCCTTCCACCGGATTGTCGAGCAAGGGCTAAGGGAATACTTGGGAAGTCCTTTTGGTTAGTCCGTCCAACCGAATTCACTGCCATCCCGAGAGGTACGTTCACGTAAACCCGTAGATTCCGCATGCGTAGGTTTTACGTGGCTTATTATATGCATGATATGTTGTTGCAATTATTATTTGAATTAATATAGGATTAATTCATGCTAGTAATAATTAAAGAATTAAATTTGTATTTAAATATTCATCCCGAATAGATCTGTGCACCCTATTCCCCAACAAATGGTATCAGAGCCACGGTTTTGGGCTCTGAATTTTTTAAATTGTAATTTAATTCGCGGACATTAAATTTGAAATTGGATAGTAGAACTGTTAGATCTGTTTTGCAGGTATCCAATTGTCATGGATTTTAATGTGTTTATTTATGCATGCATATAAACTGTGTTTTTTTAATTTGATTCGTTCGGATTCGTTTTGCCTCGTGAGAAAATCCACGAGTAGATTATAATTTGTTTGATTTGATCAATGTAATAGACTAGTCTAGATCTAGGTTTATTTATTTTTTGTAAATAAATTGTAACCGGATCCAAAACGAGGACGGAGACGAAGAATTAAAGGACAAAATCCAGAACCGGGCGAGGCGAGCGGCGCTACCGGCACGACGGGCGCAGGCGAGGGGCCGAGGCGGCCGAAAAACGATGGGAAATAAAGGCAAGACAGAGGCGCCCAAACGCGCAGACCTACGCGCATCGAGCGAAATCTGGACGAGGTCAAGACGAGGGTGCGCCATGCTGATACGGCACACCACGAGGTCGCGGCGAGGCGGAGGCGGGCGGGCGGGCTCTATGCGCGCGCTGTTTCGCCGAGAGCCGCCGACGCCGCGACGGCAGTGAGGCATCAAGGGTATCACTACGGGCAAAAATAGAGGTCCGCCGAGGTTGGTCTAAAGCCAAGGGCGGCGGATCTGGGCGTGCATCTCGGCCGCGAAATTTTATTGGCGTGGCGTTCGAGACGAAGTATTTTCTCGAGACGAACGAGGGAGAAAATTCGAGACGTGTTTCTTCAAGATCAAGTCGAAAAAATCAAACCATGACAATTGGATAATTTGTGCTCAATATGTTTATTTTTCTGTTTTGCTTGATTTATTTGTGCTACCTTATGCTTTATTTAATTTGTTTAAATGTGTTTGCATGAGGATTGCCAAATGGAAAAATCTCACCTTAAAAATTACTAAGTATGTTTAAATAATTAATTGACAATTTTATTCCGGATAATAAAATTGAATTAATTTTGACCTCCATGATTTATTCATTTGTGAATTCTTTTGGAGAAATTCCCCCCACGGGATGGTCAAAAGATAGCTTTCACATGAATGAATTCCAAACGGATGATTGTGGGTTATTACTAGTGGCGACGATGACCCTCCCCACGAGGCTCGATCAAAGCGAAATAGTAATCCTGTATTTAATCATGGTTATTACTTAGGTATAAAATTGATATGCATATACTTCCCAAGTCCCCGAATTTTATATTGGTCAAGTGGGAGCCAACTATTAATCTGGATATTAAAGGTTTGTAACTTTTCTTGTTTGTAACCTGCTTGAATGTGTTTAAATAATGATCCACCCCACGTGGCTTATTTAAACTGTTTTGAGATGTTGGTTGATGCATGTTCATATTTTTTTGAGATTTTAATATGAAGCATGTGATCGAACCTTGTGATATACTGTGCTATTGCATATAGTTGTTTATTTCAGTTCAGCATGTCGTTACCTTTTAATCCACAGTTATTATACTTAAAGTCAATACAATATGTATGGAAACTATATTGGAAACAAAAAAAAAATAAAAAATTGTCCTAACTACACAAAAGCACAAGTGGATTCTTGACACACCAAAATCAGATGAGCCAACTGACGAGTCAAAACATGCGGGACTCGTCAGATCACCTTGCGAGAGATGTCGTCGCTGAAAATGGTGGAGGGCAAACCCGTAAGGGATTACGTCCTCAAAATAGATGGCCCATCCCGAACAAACTTGAGATTCTAAGTGCAGTTATGATCCGGAGACTCGGATGAATTTGGTACTTCACCTCTCCCAAAAAAGGTTTTTGAGCATTTTGGCCTCGCTTAAATAATTTGTTGCAAGCTTTTGGTCCCGACGAAAATAATGATAAGGCACCAAACTCAAGTTTTGATTTGACAAGTGGTCCATCTTCATCTTCAAGGCCAAAGGAAGGCAAGATAAAAGAAGAGGGACCAAAAGGCCATAAGCAATAAAACTCAATCACTGCCAAGGGCAATGGTAAGATGAGGAATGCTTGTTGTGTCGAGGAAAATCCAAAGAGGAAGTGTTTAAGATCTTGGTAAGAGAGGACAATGGAGGTTTTGCTCGTTCTAAACCCAAAAAGGGACGGAAAGAAAGGTAATTCTCACGCACTAGTTGTTGAAACTTGTTTAGCGGCGATACTTCTCATTAAGTGGGTGGTTGATACGAGATCCACTAATCATGTTGGCTTCACGGGTTCTAAATGATCCGGCAACTTAGTGGGAGTGAGATCCTCATCACACTGGGCCACGTTACGAAAGTAGAAGACATTGCAATGCTACGTAAGTGACAGATATTGCAATGCTACGATAGTAACGATTATTGCAATACTACGCAAGTAGCAGACATTGCAATGCTACATGAGTAGCAGTTAAAGCAGTGGGAGAAGTGCACCTATCTTTTGAAGATAAAGTTTTTTTAGATTATCTTTATGTTCCCAGTTTTAAAAAGAATTCACTTTAATTTTCTAAAATTCGATTAAAGGACACTAAGTTTCTTCTAATAAGAATGACATCATTTTTGAAATGATGAGTGTATCTGTTACGGGACATTGATGGAAAATCTCTATACAATTAATTGTGCACACCACTCATGAAATGCATCCTATAACACATCAACTATTTCCGACAAAAGAAAGCGTGAACGAAATACTTCTTTGGCATCTAAGATTAGGTCATATAAATCCAAAGAGGATCCAAAGGTTGGTGAAAGATGGTTCACTGGAGCGTCTCCAAGTTGAACAAATCCCAACCTGCGAATCATGTTTGGAGGGTAATATGACCAAGAGGGCATTTGGAGCCAAGGGGAATAGGGCCAAATAAGTGTTAAAGATCGTTCACACAGATGTATGTGGTCCAATGTCAACCAAAGCAAGAGGAGGTTATGAGTAATTTTATTGATGATTACTCAATGTACATTTTCCTTATGAAGCATGAATATGAGACCTTTGAAAATTCTAAGAATTTAAGGCTCAAACAGAGAATCATAGGAAAAACGTATCAAGTCTCTACGATCTGATCGTGGAGGCGAATACCTCAGCGATGGTTTTTTTTTTGAACTGCTTATCTGATGAAGGGATTGTATCCCTCCATCGCCCCTAACCCTCACCAAAACGGGGTTGCAGAGCGAAAAACATAATTCTTTTGGAAATGGTTAGATCAATGATGAGTTATCGCGGATTTTCCCGAGTCGCTTACGGGGTCATACCTTGAACAAATGACTTAAATTCAACTTGGTGCTATCCAAATAGGTTCCCAAAACTCCCAAAGAATTGTGGACCAGTATGCAAGCCTAGTATGAGACACATGAGAATTTGGGGGTGTCCGCCCACGTGTTGGACAAGGAAGCCGGTAAGTCGGATCCTCGATCAGAATTAAGGTTGTTTGTAGGATACCCCAAGGAACAAAAGGGTGTATGTTCTATAGTCCCAAGATCAAAAGGTGGTCATCGGACCCACTTTAGTTTTTTGGAAGAAGACTATATGAACCAAAGAAAACCCGTAGTGAGATTACCTTAAATGAGCTTAGAGGGCAAACCTCGGTTGCCAATTTGTACTAGATGATATACCAAACGATACGCTTTCACAATCGGAGCCTCGTCGTAGTGGGAGGGTTGTTAGTCAGCCCGAGAGATTCATGGGAATAGGAGAGTCCTCGGACTTGATTCGGACAAGACGAATCGGACCTATGGATATATGACGAGGCACCCCAAGATAAGGATCTGCGATTCTTGGCAAACAGCAATGAAAGCCGAAATGGGTTCTATGTTTCATAATAGAGTGTGGGAGCTAGTCGAACCACTTAATGGGGTCAAACCCATTAGATGCAAGTGGGTATATAAGAGGAAAAGAGGACCGGACGGGAAGGTTGAAACCTTTAAAGCAAGACTAGTGGCGAAAGGTTACACTCAGAAAGAAGGGATCGATTATGAGGAAACTTTTTTGCCCGTAGCCATGCTTAAGTCCATCTCAGATTCTCTTATCGATTCTTGCAAGATTTCGACTTTGAAATCTGGCAAATGGATGTCAAGACAGCTTTCCTTAACGGAAGTCTTGATGAAGAGATCCATATGCAACAACCCCAAGGCTTCATTGAAACAGGCCAAGAACACCAAGTTTGTAAGCTCAAGAGGTTCATTTACGGACTCAAACAGGCATCCAGAGCTTGGAACCAAAGTTTTGATCATGTAATAAAGTCTTATGGGTTTGATCAAAACAAGTTTGAAAGTTGTGTGTATAAAAAAGCGTGTCAGAACTGCATTGGTATTCTTAGTACTATACGTAGATGACATTGTGATCATCGGGAACGATGTGAAGGTGTGATCAGACGTAAGGGCATGGTTTTCAAAACAGTTTGATATGAAAGACTTAGGGAAAGCCGGACACATCCTTGGGATCAAGATCACTCGACATCGCAAGAAAAGGATGATCGGGTTATCGCAAGTTTCATACATAGACATTGTCTTGAAACACTTCAGCATGCAAGATTCCAAGAAAGGATTCGTACCTTTCAGATTTGGAATCCATCTATCCAAGAAAATGTCCCCTAAGACGCAAAAGGAGATAAATGACATGAAAGGTATTCCTTGTGCTTCGGCTGTCGAAAACCTTATGTATGCAATGATGTGTACGAGACCAGATATCTGCTTTGCCGTAGGCATGATAGCAAGATATCAAAGTAACCCAGGGAAAGCGCATTGACGATGACGCTTAAAATCATTACAAGTGTCTGAAAAGAACTCGGGATAGAATGTTGATTTATCAGTCAGATACTCCAATCCCCATCGGCTACACGGACTCGGATTTCCAATCAGATTTAGATTCCAGAAATTATCTGCCTCAGTTAGTGTGTTTCCATTTGGGAAGTGTAGCCATCAAATGGACGAGTGTGAAGCAGAAATGCATCACTGACTCAACCATGGAAGTCGGGTAAGTAGGCCGCCGATGAAAGAACCGATTGAGCTCTAGATCTTCTTAGTGGACTTGGATGGCGTTACAATTTGTCTAGCAATATCTGCTTTAGGGGCGGTTCTGCAAATTCAAGAGAACCAAGAGTCCACGAGTCAAACAAGCACACTAAAGGAAAGACATCTTATACGAGAAATCGTTAAGAGAGGAGATATAGATGTGGCAAATAGCGCCCGAGGACAAACCTAGCGAGATCCATTCACAAAAGCGCCTCCTCGAATACATTCGAGAGACATGTGAGTGGAATGGGTGTCAAGACCGTTGCCAATCTGCTTTGAGTATAAGTGGGAGAAATTATTAGGTTCGTGTAGGTGACATTAGATGTCACGGACTACGCGAGACATGTTGTAGTATACTTAAAAGCAGACTTTGAGTATAAGTGGGAGATTGTTGGGATTATACTGAAAAATATGTTTTTACTTTGTATAATCGAAACTGAATTTTCAGACTTATTTACTGAAATAAATTGTTTATCACTGATGCTTTAAATATGATTGAATGTTACATATATTTACTGCATAACTGTTCAATAATTCGTACGTGTTACATTGTAGTTAATTTAGTGATACCAGATCACAGAAGATTAAATTAACGAATCCGCTTGTAACTAAAAAAATACGCGCCATTCACGACCTAGATGGAGATGAACAACCCATCGCGAAAGGTTGAGGTGTAAGGCTCAGATTGGTTTGTCTTGACCAAGAGATTACACTAGTGCATGACTGATGCCTTTGAATAGGACCCTACAGAGGATAAATTCTTGAATCGAACAAGGAAGAATTAGACCTCGATGGTTCGTTGTTTCTTAATCTTCGTTCCTTAAATAGGATCACGTGGGATTGATAACTATTGCTTTGACTTATCATGGGTAGCGAATCAAAGAGATTCAATACTTTTTTTTGGGCAATATTATTAGTCACATGTGATTGCTAAGATTTAATACGAAGAATCGTGTGTAATGAAAGCACGCTTTGTTCGATTTGGTTCTTGGGAGGTTCATAAGCTTTATCATACCAAATCTTGCAAGTGGAATTAGTTTCCTAGATGGATAATAATGTTGAACCGTTCCTTGACCAAGGACAAAAGATATTAATTAACGGAAAGTTATTTCAAAGTGGCTTGAATTAATTAATGGGCTAGATAATCTTAAACACGGAAATAATGACCGGAGCCATATTGACTGTAATATGGGTTAAGATGGATAGTGCAATATTAATTATGTAGTGGGATTAATTAATATTTATGGGCTTGAATTATATTGTGGCTCAATATTAGATATTCAAGGTCCATTAGAAGGTCCAATCTTAATTCTTCTAAAGGCCCCCTGAGTTGCCCAACAAATAGTCCAATAACTGAAAAGGTGATTAAAATAAAATAAATATTGTTGCTTATTTTTCCAACTAAAATTTCGAAATTTATAGATATGTTGGGAGAAAGATTTTCTTTGAATTTTGTTATGGAATGAAGATATGTATTCTTGGAATACAAGATTATCTCATTAAATTCAAGAAATCTCCCACTAGGTTATCTATATTGAAATTTTCGAAAATTAGAAAATATAATGAGCAAGAAAGATTTTATTGATTTTCTTGAAAAGATATTATGGAAGATATGTATTTCTTGAAATACAAGAATATCTCATAAATTCAAGAAGATCCAAATCTTGGATTCTTGCACACATTATTTTCGAAAATCCATATGGTTGAGGAGGTGGGATTTTTGTGGAATATTTTAATTATGAGAAAAAGAATATAGGAGATATATTCAAGATTTTTTGGTGATCAAGAAAAGTTTTTTCCCACATTGTTTTTCTACTGAAAAAGTCGACCACCTCTCACCTATAAATAGGGGTTGATTCTTTCATTCTAAACAGAATTCCATGTGCTGGAAAAATTAGCAAATCCACGAAAGTGGTGCAACAAAGTTTATTTTTTCCTTTTGTTAATTGTTCGCGAGTATCCTTCCACCGGATTGTCGAGCAAGGGCTAAGGGAATACTTGGGAAGTCCTTTTGGTTAGTCCGTCCAACCGAATTCACTGTCATCCCGAGAGGTACGTTCACGTAAACCCGTAGATTCCGCATGCGTAGGTTTTACGTGGCTTATTATATGCATGATATGTTATTGCAATTATTATTTGAATTAATATAGGATTAATTCATGCTAGTAATAATTAAAGAATTAAATTTGTATTTAAATATTCATCCCGAATGGATCTGTGCACCCTATTCCCCAACAGTTTGTTCATGAGGGACATACATTTTAGTTCTTTCTTTGCTGTGAGACTTAATTTCCAGCATCATCAGTTCAGTTGGTGCGTGTGTTATAAGAGAAACTCCAAGAGCATGCATATCCATCTTCCCTCTACAATTATTACCTGACTGGTTGTTTCTATCCTTGAACCTTAAAACTTTCCATTTCATCTCACTGTCTCAGTTGCTCCACAAAGACAACAATTTCCCTTTGCTCAATTGCACTCTTGTGTTTTTCTGCCTCACTACTGCTTACCCAATTCTCCAATTGTTTTGCATGACCTATTATGGTTGCATTGTTAGTATTTTGCATTAACCACCACAGTTGCCTTGAATTATGAACATAAATCATCAAATATGGGAAAGTCAAGTATGATAACAGAATCAGATGGTTGTACTCATTTTTATGAATCTCAGCATCTGCTTGATTTCCATGCTTTGACAGCACGTACATTTCGTCTCTACCTCATCGTCGCCTTCTCATCCTTTAAAATCACTTCCTTCTCAGTCCCGTTTCGCCTCCTCAACTTGTCCTACACCTGTTTAGACACGAGCTCTTTCACGTCTCTTCACACTCTCTCTCAACTCCTCAACAAGCCTCTCTTATTCCCTCAATTTTTGATCTGATTCCTCCATCAATTTAGCCTTAAAACTGCAAAACAAGTTCAAATTCAGAAACACATTCTTCCTTACTCATTGATAACACCTCCAATTCGTAGCCTCAGCTTCTTTCTCTCATCACACAAGCTGTATTCTTTAGCTGCAAGAATGCTCCCAACTTTCTCATTAGCTTTTGCATCTTCACTTCTTCTTTGCTTCAATTCCCTTGTCTCTTTCTCTGCATTTTCCAGCTCACTATTCTTTTGCACTCTACAAACAACCAATCCTATTCTCATTCTCATTCCCATTTTCATTCCCAAATAGGGCGCTTCGTTTAAGCGTCTGCTCAACTGATTCTGACCATTTGTCATCCATCATTTACCAATTTCATGGGATTATACACAATGAAAAGTTGTCTGCCTTTTTTACTTTGAATATGGATAGTTCGTTTAATAGGATACAAGAAAAGGGACAGTGAAAAGTTTCTTCAACTGTAACAGAAACTTTCTACATTTTGAATATAAAAGTTTTTTTTTTTTTTAATAATTATGTGGTAATGTGATAAAAGGCTCTTGATCTGCAATAACTATGTATTGATTTGGAAGTCTAACGTGCAAATTTCTTTATTCCCCCTTTAAAAGAAAAATGTTTGATTGGGTACTGAGTGCAAGTGTTACCTACTCTAATTATTTAGCTGGGCCCTGGAACTATATTAATTACTAATGCACACCACAAGTTACTAAGGAAACTTAAATTCTGAAATGGACCATAATACTAGCCTACTTATATACACACCGTCATGGTTATATATGCACCGACAAGCAGAATGTTGTCTACATATAGTACTAAGAATACCAAGGCAGTTCCGTCACGTTTTTTATACACACAACTTTCGAAACTGTTTTGATCAAAATCGTAGGATTTTATAACTTGATCAAAACACTGATTCCAAGCACGGGATGCTTGCTTCAGCCCATAAATGGACTTCTTCAGCTTGCAAACCAGATGCTCTTGGCATTTTTCAATGAAGCCTTCGGGTTGTTGCATATAGATTTCTTCGTCAAGACTTCCGTTGAGGAAAGCTGTCTTGACATCCATTTGTTAGATCTCAAAATCTAAATGCGCAGCAATCGACAAGAGAATTCGGATGGACTTGAACATGGCTACTGGCGAAAAGGTTTCCTCATAGTCGATCCCTTCTTTCTGAGTGTACCCTTTCGCCACGAGTCTCGCTTTAAAGGTTTCAACCTTTCCGTCCGGTCCTCTTTTTCTCTTGTATACCCACTTGCATCCAATGGGTTTTATCCCATTAAGTGGTTCGATTAACTTCCACACTGTATTGTTATCCATTGAACCCATCTCGGCTTCCATTGCTGTTTGCCAAGATGTTGAATCCTTGTCTTGGATCGCCTCGTTGTAGGATCATGGATCTGATTCTTCTCCCGAGATCAAGTCCGAGGACTCTCCGATCCCTAAGAATCGCTCGGGTTGTCTGACAACCCTCCCACTACGACGAGGTTCCAGTTGTGTAGGCGTGACGCGTGGTATGTCTTCTTGTACAGTTGGCAACAGAGTTGGCCCCTTAAGTTCTTCCAAGGTAATCTCGCTTCTAGGCTTTTCATCGTTCATATAGTCTTCTTCCAAAAATCTAAAGTGTGTACTGATTACGACCTTTTGATCTTCGAAACCATAGAACATGCATCCCTTCGTTCCTTCGGTCCTATAAACAACTTTAATTTCGAACGTGCATCCAATTTCCCGGCTTCCCTATCCAACACGTATGCCGGACACCCCCATATCCTCATGTGTCCTAAGCTGGCTTGCGTCCTGTCGTAAACTCCCTAGGGTTTTTGGAACCGAATTGGATGACACTAAGTTCAGAATATAAGTCGTTGTTTGCAAGGCGTAACCACAAAACGATTTTGGTAAATCCGCATAATTCATCATTGATCTTACCATTTCTAGAAGCGTTCTGTTTCTTCGTTCTGCAACCCCGTTTTGTTGAGGGGTACCGGGTGCAGTCAACTGGGATGCAATCCCTTCATCCGACAGGTAGTTCAAGAATTCATCGCTGAGGTATTCGCCTCCACGATCAGATCGTAGAAACTTGATACTCTTTTCCATATGATTCTTTGCTTGAGCCTTAAATTCTTTGAATTTATCAAAGATCTCAGATTTATGCTTCATTAGGAAAACGCACCCATAGCGTGAGTAATCATCGATAAACGTAACGAAATACTCGTAGCCACCTCTTGCTTTGATTTGCATTGGACCACATACATCGGTGTGAACGATCTTCAACGCTTCTTTAGCTCTAAGCCCCTTGGCTCCAAATGCCCTCTTGGTCATCTTACCCTCCAAACATGATTCGCAAGTTGGAAATGGTTCGACCAGGAAGGACTCCAATGAACCATCTTGGACCAACCTTTGAATCCTTTTTGGATTAATATGACCTAATCTTAGGTGCCAAATAAGTGTCTCGTTCACATTGGTCGAACGTTTCCTTTTGCTTGAAATAGTAGATGAGTTATAGGATGCATTGTGTGAGTGATGTGCACAGTTAATAATGTAGATATTGTTCTGTAAAGTTCCATGACAGATAACCACATCGTTACGAAAAACAGTAACATGTTAATTAAAACGAACAGAATATCCATCAGCAAATAGTTTTGAAACTGAAATAAGGTTTTTGCGAAAAACGGGAACATAAAGAACATCTCTTAAAATTAAACTCTTGTCTTCAAAAGACAGGTGCACGTCTCCCACTGCTTCAGCTGCCACTCTCGTAGCATCGCCTAGCGTGAAGAGGATCTCTTTTCCACTAAGTTGTCGGGTCCGCTTGAACCCCTGTAACATGAAACAAACATGATCAGTGGATCCCGTATCCACTACCCACGAATGAGTAGCATACGCCGCTAAACAAGTTTCAACAACTAGTGCGAGAGAATTACCTTTCTTTCCATTCCGCTTGGGTTAGGAACAGGCTGACTTCCAATGTCCTTTTTCACCGCAGTTAAAACACTTTCCCTTGGCCGGTTTCTTTACTCCACCCTCCCTCTTCACCTTTCATTTGCCCTTGGCAACACTTGAGTTAGCTTCACTTTTGGTCCTCTTCTTCTTCTTACCCCCTTTTGGTCTAGAAGAGGAAGATGGAGCGGATGTCGCTAGGGTTTGGCTGCTCTCTCCCAATATTCCTTCAGCCGAGATTAAAGCTTGTAGCAGATCAGGCAGGGAAAACTTCTGATTGTTCATTTGGTAATTGAGCCTGAACGGCTCGAAGCTTTTGGGCAGGGAATGGAGTATGAAATCGATCTGGGTCTCGATGTCATATTCAGCACCAAGTACCTCAAGTTTGTTGAGGTGAGCCATCATCTGAAGAACGTGTTCCCTTACGGGTGTTCCCTCCACCATTTTCATTGAGAGCATGTCTCTCATGGTGATCTGGCGAGCCACACGGTTCTGATGTTGGAATATCGCTTTAAGATTGACCATGATGTCTGCAGCAGTTGTTGGGGTTATACTGGAAAGTATGCTTTTACTTTGTATAACCAAACTGAATTTTCTGTCTTATTTACTGAAATAAATTATTTATCACGGATGCTTTAAATATCATTGAATGTTACATATATTTATTGCATAATTGTTCAATAAAAAGTATGTGTTACATTGTAGTTAATTTAGTGATACCAGATCACAGAAGATTAAATTAACAGTCCCTTGTAACTAAAAGTATGCGGTTCACGACCTAGATGGAAATGAACAATCCATCGTGGAAGGTTGAAGTGTAAGGCTCATATTGACTTGTCTTGACCAAGAGATTACACTAGTGCATGACTGATGCATTGAACAAGGACCTACATGAGGATAAATTCTTCAGCACTGAATCAGGAAGAATTAGACCTCAGTGGTTCGTTATTTCTTAATCTTCGTCCCTTAAATAGGATCGTGTGTGGTTAGTAATTATTGCTTTGACTTATGACAGGTAGAGAATCAATAAGATTCAACTTTATATCTTGGGCAATATTACTGGTCGCATGCGATTGCTAAGATTTAATATGAAGAATCGTGTGCGAGTACGCTCGTTTGATTTTCCCCCTTGGGAGGTTCATAAGATTTATCATACCAAATCTTGCAAGTGGAATTTGTTTCCGGTATGGATAATAATGTTGAACTGTTCCTTAACCAAAGATAAAAGATATTAATTAAGGGAAAACTATTTCAGTGGCTTGAATTAATTAATGGGTTAGATAATCTTAAACACGGAAAATAATAACCGGGAGCCATATTAACAGTAATATGGGTTAAGATGGATAATGCAATATTAATTATGTAGTGAGATTAATTAACATTTATGGGCTTGAATAATATTGTGGCTCAATATTAGATATTCAAAGTCCATTAGAAGGTTCAATCTTAATTCTTCTAAAGGCCCCTCAAGTAGCTCAAACATAATGTCCAATAACTGAAAAATGTGTTTAAAATAAAATAAAATATAGTTTCCTATTTTTCCTATTTTTCGAAAATAGATAAATAAAAGAGGGAGAAATATTTTCTTTGAATTTTGTTATGTAATGAGGATAAGTATTCTTGGAATACAAGTTTATCTCATTAAATTCAAGAAATCTCCCACTTGGCTATTTATCTTGTAATTTTCGAAAATAAGGAAGGAAATATTTTCTTGATTTTCTTGAAAAGATATTATGGAAGATATGTATTATTAGAATACAAGAATATCTCATAGATTCAAAAAGATCACAATCTTGGAAATCTTGGACCTTATTTAAAATATCCATAACAAGAGGAAATGGAACTTTTATGGAATATTTTAAATATGGAGAAGAGAATATATGAGATATATTCAAGATTTCTTGGAGATCAAGAAAAAAAAATTCCCATCTTTATTTCCACCAAAAATTTCGACCACCCCTCATTATAAATAGGGGATGAATGTTTCATCCCCAGAAGAACACGAAAATTGGCTTTTCGGAAAAATATCAGCATCGATAAAATATCAAATATTTTGAAACGTCGACAGATTGTGTATTTTCGAAAATCTTCAATTGTGAGTGTGCAATTTCATGTGTTCAAAAAATTAGAAATCCACAAAGGTGGTGCAACAAATAATTTATTTTCCCTTTTGCTAATTGTTCGCGAGTTTCCTTCCACCGGATTGACGAGCAAGGGCTAGGGAATACTTTGGAAGGCTTTTTGGTGTGTTCTTATCAACTGAGTTCATTGCCATTCCAAACAGGTTAGTTCACGTAAACCCGTAGCAATTCCGCATGCGTAGGATTTATGTGAACTATTTATATGCATGATTTGTTGTTGATTTATTATTTGAATTAATATAGGATTAATTCATGCTAGTAATAATTGTTAGAATTAAATTTATATTTAAATATTCATCCCGAATAGATCCGGACAATTAATTCCCCAACAGCAGTTTCAACATTTTGGTGTTGGTGTTGCAACACATCTGACATAGAAGCCAAGATGGTACACTTTGTCATTTCGTTGGAACGCTCCCAGTCAGCATACTTTTTCTTTTCCGTTTTACTGGACTCATCAGTCGGCTGTTCTGGCTTGGGTGTAGTAAGGACCCAGTTATGGTGTTGTGCAGTGAGGACAACAGTAAGTTTTCGATACCAATCAACAAAGTTTAATAATTATGTAGTATCCCTAAATAAAGAAAAACCACAATTTATTTATTTATTTCATTTTATTACTATGTATTTCCTAATTCACGTAAACACTTAAGAAGATGACAGTCTTATGCACGAGTCAGGACTTCTCTTTAATTTTCGGGCGTGCTTCCCTTTAAAACATTATAGACTTGAAATTTTATAAACTAATGAATCATACTCTCTCCATCTCATTGTAATTGTCTCGCTTTCCTTTTATGGATATTTTACTATAATTTTTCCATTCCATATATGAAAAAAAATAACACTTCACTACCCTATATTTTTATCTCCAATAAAATAAAAAGTTTCGCCATTTAATATATCACTCCTCACTTTTCAAAAAAAAAAAAAAAAATCCACCAATTAATATTTTAATAATATTTCTTGAAACATTCAACCAAAAAAAATAAGACAATTATAATGGGACGGAGGAGTATAATATAATAGGATATGACTAGGGTGAAAACGGATCGGATATTTCCCGACAGATCCGGAGCCGTATCCGATCGGTATCGAATTCGGTATAAAAAATTAGTATTCGGGCGAATACGAATTCGAATACGGATAGTTGACTTCGAATTCGGAATACATAATATTCGACCGTATTCGAGTTTTCCCATATTTTATCGGATATTATCCGGATAATAAATCCGGATATCCGAATTTTTTAATATATGTTATTATATCTCTCGCTGTGCCCTTATCCTTCATCTCTCTCGGCGTCAATTCCCCGCCCAAAAATCTCGGCCTTCCAAGTCGGCGTCAATCCCCGCCCAAAATCTGGGACAAATCACCGAATTCGAATTCTAATCACGAATCAAACGACGCCGTTCAATAACACGACAGATCCGGTGAACACGCTGTAATACGTGAGATCTGCGAGCGAGTTTCTGAAAAAGGGGGAACGGTTTTACATAATCAACACCGTCAGCTTCATAGCGTCGCTCAGCATTATACTGCTGATGATGAGCGGATTGCCGTTGTAAAGCAGATTCTTCGTGTGGATCTGTTACTGATCACGTGGATCGCGATCTCCGTCATCGCGCTGTCGTACACCGTGGCGGTGGTGCCGCTGGCGCCGCTGGCGCCGCCGTCGAAAGAGAAGGAGATTAATGCGACGGTGGGAGATACGGTTTTCGTGTGGATTTGTGTGTGTGTTCGTTTGTTGCGGTATTCGGGTATTTGGAATTTGTTTGCTTCTTCTCGTTTTTCGAAATTTGGGGGTGCATTTTGTTTGCGTTTTGTTGAGGGGGAATGGAGTGGGGGTAATTGGGGAGAAATGGTTGGTAATTTGCATTTTCGAGGTTATTTTGGTGGAGAAATTAATTAAATTGGACAATGAGTTTGAATAATGCAGCTTTTTCTGGGTTTAACTTACTTTTAACAATAAATTATTTTTTTTGCAGTATGTTTTGATTAATTGAGATGAATTAAGTCGTTGGGATGGGAGAGTTGTGTAAGAGAAATCTTTGAATTATCTACGGGTGTGCAAAAATTTTATACGGGTGTGCTGATTATTTTTATTTATTTCATAAGTATTTTTTTTTATGTGTTTCAATCACATTTTGATAATTTTCATTTGCAATATATTATCCGATTATAGTTATTCGAATTCGGCTCGGATTCGTCTGATATCCGTCCCGTATCCGTATACCGAATATTTCGAATTCGTATCCGAATCCGGCTTTTCCGTATCCGACTCCGAATTCAAGAAAAAAATATAGTTTAGGATATGGTATAAGCACTATCCATCCGTATTCGATCCGTTTTCACCCCTAGATATGAGAGTGTCTCCTGTAAATTTTGGTCTATAATTATACTCGAAAAAAGTACATAACAAATTTTGCTCCAAAACTATTTATTATTCATCTTGAAATGGCAAATATTTTGCATAATATCTGGAAGCAATATGACAAAGTTGTATATATCTCATTGAATGAATAAGAAATACAAATACATCAGTTATAATCCAAAAGAGGAGAAAGGTGAAATGAAAAAATATCATGGACAAACTAACAGAAATTAAAAAAGAAATCAAAGAAACTAATCCGATGCAACCAGGAACGAACACTAAACGAGCTTGTTCACGAGTTTTAATCAAATTAACTATATAATCCAAGCTCTTTTCATTTATTAAACGTGTTTGGTAATATTGTTTTGCAATATTTATTTTTCTTAATTAAGTAGAAACAGATATTAAACGAACACTAATCGAATTTGTTCTTGAACGATTGCCGAACACTCTGTTCAGTTAGACTCTAAGAGCTCGTTTGGTAGCATGTACGTGATAAGATAAGATACTTAAAACATTGATTATCTAGACAAGTTTTAAATATATATTTTTTGTTCGGTACACAAAAAAAAAAAGTTAGACATATTTTATATTTTATTTGATAGCTTTTTTAAATTTGTTGATAAATTTAAATTAGTCATTCCTGCCGTCCATACTTTAGTACTAAAAAAAATTAACTAAATAAATTAAAGAAAATAAATATCCAAATCCACCACTCATCATCTTCTCCATGTTCCCCTGACTCCCCCAACCACTCTGCAACTCATCATCTCCCCTTCTCGACGACTGTCTGCAACTCCTTTATCCAAAACTATTTGCAAGTTCTCTTTTCCCTCAATCTCACCGTGAAAAAAACTTGAGCTATGATTAATGAATCTTACGGGCGTATTTTGCGAAATAAACTGGAATATCACTAAATTTTTCGTAAAATTGGAAAGCTTTGGTTGATGAATTTGATAATGGAGGGTGGAGAAATGGCGATTAGAACGATATATAATGTGGCTTGGTGGCCGGAAATTATACATATAGTGGTCGGAAATGAAATGCCGGTGGAAGCACGGGCTGCAACGGCGGGGCTATAAGAAATCCAGGAAGAAGAGATCCCTGCCTTTTTAATCTAGTTTTGGCGAATGTGTGATGATTTGCAATTGATTATGAAAATTAGTTTATAATCGAATTATTTCTCCGATGAATTGGGCGGCATTCTTATGCATTGTGGTTTAAGTTGTTTACTATAGTTGATGGATTTGTGAAATATGAGAAGTGGATATGGTGCGATGAAGATGTGAAAATAGATTTGTCCATGGAGAATTTATGATATTTTGGGGTCAAATTTGGAAAAAAAATATATTAATTACTTATAGTTTTATGAATACCACCTCCCCACGAGGTATCCATTATTATATAAATTCAGTGGAGTGGAAACCGGACCTTCATTTTTTAAAGGATCAATGTTTTTATACATATGACCTACCAAATATCATATTAAGGGGGTTAGTGCATCTATCACTCAATAATAATCTCTACCAAACCAGCTCTAATTATTCACCAACATGAACATGTTCATGTTCACTTAGATCCTGACTTTTCACAAACATGAACATGAGTGCAACGATTTTTTATTTTTTTTTCATTTTGTCCTTTATCCTTTTTGTGTTTTTATATAATTTTAATGTAGCTAATCTGACTTCAATTTACTTTGTTCAGTCTACCAATTAAATTTTGCTTATCTTAAAAAGATGCGCCTATCAAATGATAATTTTAATTATGATTGGACCCAACATTAATATGGATTATATCAATTTCTCAGGACCAACCAATGAAATTAAATTCAAATGCAACTTCAACAACATGTTTGTAGCAGCGCGGAAGAGTTGCCCATCCGAACCGGAACCGGCGGTTATAACCGGAATCAAAACCGGAACTGTCGGAACCGAAACCGTGTATTACACGGTTCGGTTCCGGTTCCTATTGATTTCAAACCGTAACCGTCGGTTCCACGGTTCCGAACCGTTTATGACCATTGCAAACCGGATTTGCCCGTTGGAACCGGCGGTTCCGCGGTTCCGAACTGTGAACCGCATGTTCTCGTCTATTTTTTTTATTTATTTAATGGTTGAGATTGAGTCAAATGTTACCGTTTTTTGATCCAATGGTCGAGATTCAATATGAAATGTTACCGTTTTTTTTTGTTTTTTTTTTATTTTCCCAAACTCTATAAATACCCCTTCATTTGTATTCATTTTCTTGCACCAACTTGATCCAAATTGATCAATTCTTCTTCATCTCTCTAATTCTCTTGTTCTAACTTTATAAGCTTCATTATAGTTCATGGTTCATACTTCATATATTATCTATATTGATATATTTTATACATTATAGTATATAGTTTATATTATATAATTTATATACACTTTACTTTATATTTTATATTACATAAAAAAAATGTCAAGAAGAGGATGATCATCTTCTCGACCATCATCTTCTAGAGTAGGAAAAGAAAAGAGTCCGATGACTTCCGATTTTCCTCCACCTCCTCCTCCTACTGCACAATTCAATATTTCATGGAGTGTGGAGGAAATAGAAGCGAGTCTTGGTCCCGGTTATGCAGATGCCACTTTTTCAAATGAAGAACTTCAACAACCTCGTGGTGGTACTCAAGAAAGTACTCATGGTCCTCATGAAAACGAAGAAAATGTGGAGGAGGCCATTCCACCTCAAGGCGGAGAAAGAAGATGTAGAGTTCTTGAATCCGAAATATTCACCATTCACTTCAAAAAAATGGCAACCGATGATGTAAATATATTTAAAGTTTATTGTAACTATTGCACTAATGTTTATCATTTTGAGAAAGGTGGTGGATATGGAACATTTAAAAAACACTTGTTGGCAAAACATAAAGAAGTCTTGGGAATGACTACATCTCAAACGCAACTACGTGGATTCACTAAAGTCTTCGAATGTGGTGAAGTAAGTAATCCTACTAGTTTATTTAGATATAATGTTAAGGTTGCTAGAAGAGAATTAGCTAAACTTATTTGTTCTAAACATTTTCCTTTTCGTTTTGCAAATGATCTTCGTTTTGAAAAATGGGTTACTACGGCTTATAATCCTTCGGCCAAAAAAATTTCACGTTCTTTTATTACTCGTGAAATTGATAAAATGGCTAAAGAAATAAGAGATGATATGACTAGCATGTTTTCTAGATTAACTCAAAAAGTTTCTATATGTTCGGATATTTGGAGTGATCATTTTCAAGAGCATAATTATATGGGCATGACTTGTCATTGGATTGATGATACGTGGACAATTCAAAAATGTTTAATTGCATATAGAGAGTTTGATACTGAGCATACGGCCGCTAATATTGCTCTAAAAATTCGTACGGTTTTGCAAGAGTACAACATTCTTACAAAAATATTTTCAATTTCACTTAATAATGCAAGTGCTAATACGGCTAGTTTAGATGAACTTATTGCAATTTGTCAACCATCAATTGGTGGTAGATTTTTTCATGTAAGATGGTTTTGTCATATTTTAAATTTGTGTGTTCAAGATGGTTTATCTTCTTTAAAAATGCATGTTGCTCCTATTAAACATGCACTTGGTTATTTGGTTAAACATAAAAAAGTTTTAAAAAGATGGAAAAGTTTTTGTGTAGTTAATAAACTTACTCCTAAAAATTTTTCACTTGATGTTGCTACTATATGGAACTCAACTTATAAAATGTTAAGTGCATCTTATGAGTATAGAAATGCATTATGTAATTTTTTTGCACAAGAACAATGTGGTATTACTTTATTTTCTAGTCAATGGGATTCATGTGCTACTTTATGTGAGATGTTGCAAGTTTTTAATGAAGCTACTAAACAATTATCCGGTACGTATTATCCTACTTTTATTCTTGTTTTAGATCAATGTGTTAGAGTTGCAATTACTCTAGATTGTAGTGATCCAAATGAAATATTATATAATGCTATTAGTTCAATGAAAGTCAAATGGATGAAATATTTTTTATATATTCCCGATGTGTTTATAATTGCTAAAATACGTGATCCTAGAGTAAGAATAGATGGAGTGCAAGAATTAATTTCTATATATTATGATGCTTTATTTCCTATTACAGATGATAACACCCCTGATCCTATTGTGGTTGTCCAAAAATCTAAACAAGTTCTTATGGATGTTTTTAGAGAATATAAAATTCAATTTGGTCCTACTAGTGTTCGTGGTGCTACTAGTACTACTAGTGAACGTGGTGGTACTCAATCCTTTGGTCGTGGTCTTTATGGTAAATTTTTCCGTTTAGATCATTTTTCTAAAGAACGATATCAACAACGTGCAACGGCACAATCAAATATTTTCTTAGAAATTGAAAATTTTCTAAATACACCTTCTTTTGAGTATCAACCGGGAGAATTAGAAAATTTTGATATTTTAAAGTGGTGGTCGAGGAGATTAGATTCTTATCCGGTGTTGAGTACGATTGCAAAAGAGGTATATGCATGTCCCGTCTCAACCGTAGTCGTCGAACGAGCATTTAGCTTGGGTGGACATATCTTGAATGAAAGGCGTTCAAGATTGACAGTTGAGCACTTGAAAAATCAATGTTTACTTGATGATTGGGTGAAAGCCGAAGATTGAACACAAGATGAAGCTCTTAGCGCGGATTCTAGCGAAGATAGTGTGATCGACGACACAACCGAAATCGAAATTGAAGCTTAAATCTTCTTAAGATTTAAGTCTTGAGGTAAGAAACAAGGTAAGAGAACTACGTGGGCTTTGATTCTAATCGGATACGTAGGCAACATAATTTTAAGTTTCTAACTTAGAATTTTCTAAGTTTAAAATTTAAAATTATGCCCAAGCCCTTTTTTTTTTTATCCTCTTTTCATTATTTGTATTTTTTTAATTGTAATTATAAGTTGTACACTTGTATTTGTAGCATTAGCAATTTAACATGTTACTTGTAAGTTGTAACTTGTAAGTTGTAAATTGTAAATTGTAATTTTTGTAATGTATTAAATTATTGTTTCATGTAAATTTTTTGAGTTGTTTGTTATTTGTAATTTTGTATGTTTAATAACATAAGATTTTGCTTCATCTTCTTTAAATTTACTTCAATTTATTTTTTTATTTGTATTTTGACAAAGATTAAAAAAAAAAAAAAACGGTTCCAGAACCGGGAACCGAACCGGAACCGTTGGAACCGGAACCGGAACCTTTAAAGTATTTTACACGGTTCGGTTCCGGTTCCAACTTTTTGGAACCGGGAACCGGCGGTTCAAACCGTTTGGGCAACTCTAAGCGCGGTTTCCCTGTTTCACAAACCTGTTTCATCTGGTGTTTCATGTCTTGGATTTGCGCCACGTGTTTATGAGCCGGGTGAACCATCTACACCCTAAACACTAAATAATAAACCTTAAATCATGGCCTATTTGGGACCGGGTGAACCATGAACCACTCGGACCGGGTGACGGAACGGAGTGGACCGGAATGAACACGTGGTGCAAATTCGAGGCATGAAACATCAGATGAAACACTCATGTGAAATAGGCAATCCGAGCCGTGTTTGTAGTTAGAATGGTTTTGTTCCATTTTTTCTCTACTATTTCCTCTTATATATTTTACTATCTGAATTTATAATATGCGTATCGCAATAAATATAAAAGTCTTAAAAATAGGGATGTAACCACCCTATTCTGAAATCCAGGTTTTGATTGTATAATTGCATGATGGTTGAACTTTCTCAAAACCCTGTAAAGATGGAACTTTGCTCAACTGAAGCTACAAAATCACTGGACCGGTAATTGTTATCAATCAATTATTTTTATTAAGCACTCATTCCTTTAGAATAGAACAAATTGAGTCCTTAATAAGGTTGGAGAAATCAAAAATTGTAGACCACACAATTCATGAATAAAACCTTCACTGGGTCACACTTGTAAGTGAGAAACATATTAAGAAAACGAAGCCCTCGTGCGAAACTGCAATTATGCATGTTGGGCCGGCTAGAACAACTCTACCAAGAAAGAACCCAATTTCATAGAGCCCGGCCCATAAAAATAAATGAATACAAGCCCAGGCCCAACTCTAGACACTAGATCCTACAACTGGTACTTATTGTACCATAACAGGAATAAAGCACGATAATATTATAAATTAAATAGATTGTCGAATATGGGTCGTATTTGAGAGGGAACTTTGGATCCCAAAAATCAAGATTCTTTGGTACAAGTAGCAAATGCCCACATTTGTAGCTTATTCACACTTTCAGTAATTATCTTCACTTCAGTGAGAAATAGTAATCTCATTCTCGCGTGTAGACAGCACTGAGAAATAACCACCCCAAAACTCAATTCACTTTCATAAGTGGCATAAATGAAATTTCTTCCACATTATTTTTATGAAAGTAGAACCAGTAATCATCACATTATTTATACATAAACACCTTTATTCTGAAACATATTTGCTGCATAAAAACCACGCCTAAATTCTAATAAAGGACAAAAAATAAACATACCATCATTTGTGTCTTGTGACATCAAACAAGCAATGCAAGATGATGGCTATTTCAGCCATATGTTCAGGTAAAAACATGTGCAGCAGCAAAATGAAACCATAAACTATTTTTAGGTTCTAATTTATTGCACAATCCATCTGAGCACATGTGATGTCTATGTAGAATGGAGAAATGGAAACTTGTAAAAACCACTTGCGTCTACTGCAGTCTTACATTTCTACTCTAGTTATTTGTACACACACGAATTGCAGATACATTACATTATAGTCTCTCTACCGATCAGTAAAGAGTAAATGAAAAATGAACGCACAACCATTTCCGAAGACCAGTCAGAAAGGAAAGGAATGACTTTCCCCAAACCAACCAGAGTAAAATAGTGATGATATGATGCTGCATCAAAATCGGAACGAATAAAAAGGCACAAAGATATTTGAAATTGTTCTTACATTCACATCATCTCTATAGAATAAATTGAGTTTTTCTCTTTCCACAGATCACATTGTTCCAGAAATTACATACACCCAAGGTAATTCTGATTCATTTTCCAAATAATAATACATATGCTAGAGGAACTCAATTGAGGAACTAAGGTCTGATGTATATCAAAACTGGGGCACTATTCTTACAATAAAAACAAGAAACAGTCCTACTACTAATACTTCTTTTATCTTTTGTTTTTAATGAACTCATGTCAACTAGCCCAAGTTTAATGTGAAAAACGTTTAATGGTTTGATGGGAACTTGTAAGAGCAATTCCTAAAACTGGTTAGATATAGAATAATAACATACCCTTACAATGATCCCAATATTCACATATACATACATATGGATCCACAGAATTACATTTTAGGTATCCACTATCCAGTGATCCTGATCCATTTTATATTAGCTAGAACTCAGTTCAGCAGGCATGGGAGTTTATCCCTTTATATGCAGCATAATTCGCATGTTCTAACCCTATTTCCCTAAATAAATATACATCTATTGCTACAAGTCTATGTTTCAAAAAGAATAGGGAAAAAAAAAACACAGATGGGGACCATGAATATCTAAAGCTATGAACTATTTGCAGTGACATTCTGAAGTAAAATGCTAATCCCAAAAAACTTATGATCACAATTCACATACAGCAGCCTAAATAGTTAAATTCAAACTTAGAAGTTAGGACAATACCACCACCCAGAAAAGAAAAATCATTTCATTGCATGTAAATGAAGAAATTGGGCATTTCTTCAATCCATTCCATAAACAGAACCTCTCAAAAGAGGCGAAGAACGGATAAAAAGTGGAAGTATGCACAAGTTTAGAGCATCCAATAAACCGAAAAAAGTAATGCAAAAAAGCAGCATAGATATCTACCAACATACCAGGTGCTATATTACACAGGCAAGATTGGATGAACAAACGGAGCAGCAGATGAAGCAAAAACCATACACTGCCATCGAAGCAACTCCTCAAAATCCAAGACGCCTGAAAACCGGTTGTTGTTTAGCTATCGATGCATTTGAAACCACGGCAAACCCACAACCAGACGACAAACAAGACCAAACAGATGAACACATCAAGTGACAGGATAATCCACACTTGCTTCTTCCAAACTTTCTTCGCCTTCTGGTGGCCCGATATTTCTCCAGAATAGAACCCTCCGTTTTTGGGGGTAATTGACGAAAAATCGCGGCTCAATCCAGCCCCTTTGCCCCAATTTTCATCGCTCACTTTCATCTCCACACTTCTCCTTGAGATGCTAAATTCCCTATTCAACCTACTTCTCGATTTAGTCAACTCCATGTCCCCATTGAGCTTGGACCTTCCCCTGATGTGGCCCGGCCCGACTTGCAGGACCCCACTTTCCCCCAATCTTTGACCGTTCGGCGACCCGATTAGCTCCAAGTTTTCCAAACCCGGCCCCAACAACAGACGGAAAACAGGGTTGAATTCACCCTGAAAACAATGGGGACTGAATCTAATTTCACCCTTACGTACCCCAGGGAACGCGTCTCTCACGCTTTCCAGAAACGCCAAACCCTCGGACTTCTCCAATTTCTCATCGAAGATGGCGAAATAAGCAAACGGCTCGACGATCAGAAAAGCGTAGGTCAACGATCGGACGGTGTGGGTGAACGTGGCGTGATGCGGCGGCGTTTTCTCGAGGCATTTCTCCGCAACTGCGCCTAGGGCAGCGTCTTTAGTGTTGAATTCCGCCAATACGATTGTGCCATTTGCAATGCAGGCATAGTGGATTAGATTCGGATCCCGAATCATTGCTTTGATCCGAAAAGAACAGGACAATTCATTCAAAATCTCCCTTTTTCGTTATCCGTGTTGGCCCTCTCCTTTTTCTAAACCAAAGATGGAAATTCAATTGCTCATTGAGATGAATGCAAAAATGTAATCACCCAAATTAAAATAGGTGATGAAAATTGTTACAAGGGGACTAATATTGGGATTGAAAAATTGTTAGGGTTTGGAGAGAGTAGGATAGCCCATCGGAAAACGGAACGGAGAATATTTATGCCGGCGAAAGCTGTTGCTTCAATTATTGAGGGAATTTTACTTTTTTTAATTTCATGACATGTGTTCTAATGCATTTTCATGACGTGTTGGCTCTAAAAATAAACATAATCTTTTCATGACATGTTTCTGCATTAGTTTGTAGAGTAACAACCCTCAATTATTGTTGAGTTTAACAATTACTACTATAATTTTTGTATTTAACAGTAATAGTTGTTTAAAATATTAGTAGTAGTATTAAAAAAATTACCTTAAATTCAAATTCACATAAATTTTTATCTATCTTTTTTTTAACAATTCTAAGACTATTAAATACGGAATTAGAAAATGGCAGTGTATAATAACATTAATGCAAAGATAAATTATGAATTACGATATCGTTTCATGTACAACTCGTGTAAACTAAGGATAAAAATCTACCAAAAATAAATCTGTGGGATCGTCTGTGCTTGTAAATATTAATTTCTTCAAAAATATCTTACACTTCGTCTGTGCTTGTAAATATTAATTTCTTCAAAAATATTGTAAATGATTGATTGAATGCAGTCAAACATGCTAGTATTATTTAACTTTATCCAACTCATTTTTAATTATTAAACACTTACCTTTGAAATATGGAATAAAAATTGCAAACAGGCCAAATTATTCTTCGCTTACGGCCAAATACAAGCAAGGCCCATTTGATATTTAAAAATAATTGAAACTAGAATTTGAGGCTTTACCCAGTAATGGGAGCCTTTCCAGAAATTCTCGACGGCCCAAGACAAGCCCAGGCCGAAGAGGGGGTTTGGAAATAGTTTTCAACCAGCAATAGACGCGCCTCGGTTAGAACCTCACTAGCTGCGTCATTGCCCCAAGCGCAAAGATAAATATACTTTGGCCCATTCCCCTATTTTTATAATGCGTAAAACAAGTTACTTCTCTTTCTATTATCGATGTGGGATAATACACTTTCTGAGGCTTCTAATTTAGCCGCACAATACACACTTTTTTTTTTGTTTCTGGAAATATGCTCGTTTTTTTTTATCTTTTATGCTTTTATTCAGCTCGAATCATGTATCTTTTATGCTCTAATTGCAGGATACATTAGTCTCAAATAATTTTAGTGAAATAAACTGAATTAGATTTAGAATTACACTTTGGAAAATGGATATGCTTGCAAGTATAACAGAAGATGAATATGGGATGAATAACACAAGGAAAAACTTTTACCATATGAATTCTCTTTGTTTGAGGTGATAATAATGAATTTGGTTGCAGAATTTATCTAACTCAAGGTGAATTAATCTATACCTAAAAAATTTGGTGATTAAAATTTTCTTACTAGGAAAACAAGACGAATATACAGAGTTGCATACATCACGGTCTATGTTCCAGGTCAAGATAATATTTAGAGGCTTTTCTTTTCGGAAAACAAGTAATATTGACCAATTAATATTGTTAAATGATATTATTTTCGTCCCATACTTGTTTATCTCTTTTAAAAAATGGTCCGTTACAACATTTTAAAATTACTTCTCATGTTAATATTTTGGCTAAATAATCAAATCTAGCACATACTTTTAGGTTTTCATCAATTTTAGCACATACTTTTTTCTCTCTTCAAATTTAGCACATACTTTCACTTAATATTTAAAAACATCCCGAATCATTATTTTTGGCAAAATTCGTCTGATGTGGTCATTAGAGTTCATCTATCTTGCTAATGTGTAAATATTAAAATTAAAATAATAAAAAATATCATCGCCTAAAATTAAAAAATTGTGACCCGGGATGTTTTTATATCCTGTGTTTTCTCTTTTAGGTAGTGATATTTTTATTTTTTATATTTTAATATGTACATGACAGATGACCTCCAATGACCACATTAGACAAATTTTGTCGAAAATAATGATTTGGGATGTTTTTAAATATCAAATGAAAATATGTGCTAAATTTGGAGAGAGAAAAAAGTATGTGTTAAAATTGGTGAAAAACCAAAAGTATGTGCTAGATTTGATTATTTGGGACTAGAAATCATCTACTTTAATAATAAAATTGAAATGACTACAATACCCTCAATTAAAAACCATTTTATCACTTTAAAATACTACTCGCTCCGTCCCAATCAAAAAATTGTGCCGAAAACAAAGGGGGTAAACATGTATGGGAAGAATGGAGTAATAACTACTCCATCCATCTCTCCCCACTATAAGTTTATCACTTTCTTTTCCAATCCCTCCCACAATAATTTTTTTTTTCATACCTATAATTTTTATCTTCACTTTTCACACTATATTACAAAAAATGTCACTCATCACTCAACTTATTACCTCATACACTTTTTTTCTCCCTCTCAATTTCCAAAAGTATCCTTCATTTTTCATCAAAAGTAAGTCAATATGACCCACCATTTATTACTTTATTAATAATTTTTAATCAAAAAGTCCAAAAGAAAAAGAAATTTTGACCGGGACGGATGAAGTATTGTTTAATGAAAAATAACTAGTATTATTCAGTGAAAATAAATAATAATTTTTAATGAAAAAAAATAAAAAAAAATTGATTCCATTAAAAATTATGCACCGATTGGGTCTTGTAGGGAAATAAATAGACACTTCATCATGTTCAAAACTCTACTATTCCCTCATATATCGAGCGATTAGTAGAGTTTTGAACATGATGAAGTACCACCTTATAAAATAATTAATAGAGTTTTATCTTACCATCCATCAAATTTGATATCTAAATGACTTAGCATAGACATAATCAAAAGTACTTTTACCTGCAACACCTCTGTGGACTGCAGCGCCTTTGTGGGAAAGGCCAATGAATCACCAATTGAGAATGGGAGTTGTTCAGGATATTTTAATGGAGTTGTACAAGATGATGAAAATGATTTTGAGAATGTTGAAGATGAAGAAGATTTGATGAATCATGAGAATGATGTCAAAATTGTTGAAAATAATGATGAGATATTGTGTGAAACTGATGAGACTTTACAGGTACATTTTTTTACGTACTATGATGCATTTATGGTTACATAACATAAAATTGCTCCCATGGACATTCTTTGTAGGGAAAAGCTGTGAATCTGAAGTCCAAAAAAGGCATTGTTGCATATGGAACAATTGTAAAAGCTTATGGACCAAATGAATTGATACATGGTAATAAATTACCTAAAAAGAGCATGTGTGTATCCATTGATGCAGTTGTCGATGAAAACGCCCTCTTGCCATTTCAAACGAGCGAATATGAAACTGTTAAAGAAGCTCTTGGAAGTGTTGTGGCTTGGCCGATTCACTTAATCACTTTGCAAATTCATGTTAATTTTTTGTTGGAGATCCTCTTTCTCAAAGTAGTTTGATTTTGTTTATATGTGTTGTTTGATTATGTTTCATGTGGGTTTGATAATTGCAGACAAGACAAGTTCATCCAAAGAAAAACTCAAATGATCATTTGTCTGCACAAAAAATTAAGGTTGTCTTACTCATTCTATTTAACATGTTTATATGGTGTTTCTGATTTTGGGTAGTGATTTTGCCAAGTATTTCTTCTGTTTAATTTATATTATATTGGGGCATTGATTCTACGAAAGTAGTGTTTAATTTCGGGGCAGTAGTTCTACTTATCTATTATCTAGTATTTTCGGGGCAGTGGTTCTATTTATCTATTGTTTAATTGTGGTCATTTTGAGCAGTTCCTGTTGTTCTGTGGGAATTGGTGTATGCTTGTTTGAATTGATATTACCATATTCTCCCCATATCTTTCTTGCTGCTACATTTAACTAACCAACTAATTAGAAGCAGGGAAATAAGAAGTGTCAAATTAAGGAGGATACATTGGATCTATCAAGTGTGCCAAGGAAATTGCACATGTTGTATTGCTATGCAAAATCAACATGGTTTGACGACGTCATGAGCATAACAATAGATAAAGATGTATTTGGTCGTGAAGTCAACATACCTATTCACTTTGAAGACATAGACGTCTTTTGTCAACTGGAACCCATTTCATACTCATGCATTGTAGTTTATATATGGTAAGTATTTCATTAATTAATTACGGTTTTCAATTTTTAGTCTTGTCAATAGAGATGCATAATTTTCTGTATTTTGGTTCTTTGTAGGCACCTATATAACAAGTTTAAGCAGAATAATATTGATCGGTTTAGGTTTGTGGATCCGTATGGTGTCGGACATGTGCCATCAAACAATAATGACCAAACCTTTATCAACCATCAAATCTCGAAAAGGGCACGAATTCTGACAAATAGACTTGTGGGGACACCTGTTAATCAATTGTGTGTTGTGCCATGTAACGTAGGGTAAGCATGAAATTACTTAATGATTAATCTTTGTGATGAATCTGTTGCATCACTTATTATATATATGAATTTATATGCAGGGAACATTGGATTTTGACAATCATCAACCCGCACAAAGACATAATTTGTTTATTGGATCCTCTCTATGATAATATTCAAGATGATGCATGGAAAGAAGTTGTCCATGTTTATCTTGTTATAATTTTATAACTATTGCGATACTAATGTCTACTAACTATGTTCTATTTATGAAGGGCCTTAAGAATGTTTAACACGGAGACGATGACAAACAAACCCAGAAAAATGGCTCCAATATGGAAAGTGATTAAGGTATGTAAAATATTTATAGCTAGAAAGAGTTCTGATTATTTATGGTCTGAATTCACTGTCTTCGTTTTTAAACTAGGTCCCTAAGCAACAAGATTTTAAGCAATGTGGTTTTTATGTACTGCGGTTTATGAGGAGTATATTTGAGTTTGATGGATCAGTCGATGTTGATTCAATGCAATCTCTGGTAATTTTAAATTGTTCTTTCTCAAATTTATCTATTTTTGAGAATTTTGCATAGTATGGTTTAGTTAATAATAATGTTATTTCACAGTTCAAAGAGAGAAGTTACACCAAGACTCAAATTGATGAAGTGCGGGTGGAGTGGGTTGAATCCATCAATAATTCTATGTAGTCGAGTATCAACACTTGAGCTTCTATTAAGGTTTATTTGATTATTTTGATCTGATGTAAACAATGGTTTTTTTGGACATATATGTTTAGGCTTTTGGTATTTTGGAACATATTATATTTTGGAACAGAACATGATCTGTGAATTTGTACTCTGGAACGACTTATGTTGGAATAGATGAAATTTATGGTTTGAAAATTTGATTTTTTTGCATATTGTGATTCTATTATTTAATAACTTAAATCTGAATATTTTGGAAAAATTTATTTATATATAAATAGGAATAGACAACGGGTTATAAACCTATATAAAAGACAACATATATTTTTCCGCTGTAAAACATCGTTGTCAAAACTGTGATGGACAACGGATTGTAACTGTTGTCTATCAATCGAAGACTGTTGTCTCTTTGTATAATAGACAACGAAAATAATTCGTTGCGGAACGTCGTTGTCGAAACTATAATAGACAACGTATGGTAACCGTTGTCTATCAATCGAAGAGTGTTGTCTCTTTGTATAATAGACAACGGAAATAATTCGTTGCGGAATGTCGTTGTCGAAACTATAATAAACAACGTATGGTAATCGTTGTCTATTTGCCAAAAACTGTTGTCTATATGTTTAATAGACAACAGACATAATCCGTTGTGAAATGTTGTTGTTAAAACTTTAATAGACAATGAATAGTAACCATTGTGTATCAATTGACAACCGTTGTCTATTTATATAATAGACAACGAACATAATCCGTTGTGAAATGTCGTTGTTAAAACTTTAATACACAACGGATAGTAGCCGTTGTCTATCAGTGGACAACCATGGTATATTTATATAATAGACAACGGATATAATCTGTTGCGAAATATGTATACCTCTTTAACTACACCTTAATACACAACACATATTTAAATTAATAGACAACAGATAATTTTCGTTGTGTATTAGCATTTTTGTAGTAGTGTATGTTCGATTCTATAAATAAAATCATTTTATGGTCAAAAAATAATTAAGGTGTTAATTGTAGATGAATCAATAGTTGAGGGGCCAATTCGTTCGGCTTCAAATATTAAAGTATTTTATTTAAGCAAAAAATAATTAAGAAGTTAATTTAAACTCGAAGGCAAAATAATTGTGTGAGACTGTCTCACCATGTGACCGATATCACTTATCAATATAAATATTGTCAATCTTAAAGTAAAATGTATAACTTTTCAAAATTTTGTCTGAAAATAACTTATTTTACATGTTTTTATTAAAATTGATACACACACTTTGAATGTGATAATTTTTTTATAAAAAAATAAAAAAAATTACACTATGAGGCGGTCTCACACAAAATTTGCTTGAACTCGAATCAATAATTAAAGGGCTTTATTTGTATCTTATCCTTAATATAAATGTGTTAATTTTTCCGCAAGATCCATCTCTATCAATGTACCGCAAAAGGAATTTTTATTTATTACTTTTCGTAGTATTTAAATCATATTTTCTTATAAGATATACTCCTAATTAAATTGGGAGTCCAGTCAAGTGTGGATAACTCAAGTTGTTAGAGATCCACCATCTGAGAACTTGAGGTCCCGGGTTCGAGACACGGAGAGGGAATATTTATTTTCTCTTGTGGTGGTCCCTCTCTTGTGGGGTGGTGCGATTTCGAGTTGCAGTTTCGGGTGGTCCCCCTCTTGTGGTGATTGCGGTTCCGGTCTACAGCGAGATGAAATGATGTTGTCATGTGCCCGGTGGTAGAAGAAATTATTGTAATTGATTATGTTAGACCATCTTTATCCATGCCTAATAGAACCATGACCAATTAATAAATAATTCATTTCTCTCTCCTCCACATACACATTTTACTCTACAACTCAAGTTCATCTTTTACCATACTTTATCCATGACCACCCTGTTGGGAAATTAGGGGTGCCCGGATCTATTTGAGTTGAATTTAAATACATATTTAAATTAATTAATTAATTACTAACATGAATTAATCCTAAACCAATTCAACATAATAATTAATAAGCAAATAAATATCATGCGTACAAGTAATCCACATAAATCCTAAGCATGCGGAATCTAGGAATTACGTAAATACTAACCTCTCGTAGAGACAACCGTTGAGACGATGGATCAACCCAAAGTGCCTTCTCAAATATGTCCCACGTCCACGAACGTAATCCGGTGGGAGGATTATCAACGAACGATTTTAATCTTAAAGGAGAAAATAAAATATTTGGCCACCACCTTTGTGGATTTCTAATTTTTCCAACACATGGAATTGCACTTGGGGATGAAAAATTCATCCCCTATTTATAATACTAGGGTGGT
Source organism: Stenogyne calaminthoides (assembly GCA_037126765.1). Classification (NCBI taxonomy): domain Eukaryota; kingdom Viridiplantae; phylum Streptophyta; class Magnoliopsida; order Lamiales; family Lamiaceae; genus Stenogyne; species Stenogyne calaminthoides. The sequence continues at coordinate 35,240,939 of JBBCBC010000009.1, forward strand.
CGAAAATTTTGACCTAGGAATAAGATGAGAATTTTTTTTTCTTGATCTCCAAGAAATCTTGAATATATCTAATATATTCTTTTCTCCATATTTAAAATATTCCACAAAAATCTCACCTCCTAATATTAAGAAAATTTTCGAAAAAAATAACTAGTTAGGAAAGAAATAGGATCTTTGACTTTTCTTGAATTTATGGGATAAACTTGTATTCCAAGAATACATATTCCATAAAATCTTTCCAAGAAAATCAAGAAAATCTTTTCTCTCTTCCTATCCATAATTTTCGAAAATTAATGAGAAAAAATAAGACAAAATATTTTCTTCTCATTTTTATTAATTGGACTTTAATTTGGGCTATTTGAGGGGCCTTTAGGAGAATTAAGATTGGACCTCCAATAGACTATGAAGCTTTAATATTTAGCCAAAATATTATTCAAGCCCATTAATATTAATTTACTCCACTATAAAATTAATATTGAATTATCCATCTTAACCCACATTATGACTTCACAATAATATGGTTCCCAGTTATTATTTACCGCGCTTAAGATTATCTTAGTCCATTAATTAATTAAGTCACTGAACAGACTTTATATTAATTAATATCTTTGTCCTTGGAGTAAATACAACTCAACATTATTATCCATACCAGAAATAAATTTCCACTTGCAAGATTTGGTATGATAAAGATTCTGAGCCCACCAAGGGGACAAATCAAGCAAGCCGTACTTGCACGCGATTCTCCGTATTAAATCTTAGCAATCGTCATGTAATTAATAATACTGCCCAAGATACAAGGTATCGAATCGCATTGATTCTCTTCCCAGCAATAGTTATTAATTTCACACGATCCTATTTAAGGGACGAAGATTAAGAAATAACGAACCACTGAGGTCTAATTCTTGTATATTCAGTACCGAAGAATTTATCCTCCTGTAAGTCCTTTTCAGTGCATCATAATGCACTAGTGTAATTCCTTGGTCAAGACAAGTCAATCTGAGTCTTACACTTCAACCTTTCATGATGGGTTGTTCATTTCCATTTGGGTTGTGAATTTGTACTTAGTAACGAGGAACTGTTAATTTGATCTTCTGTGACCTGGTATCACCAAATTAACTACAACGTAACACATACTGACTTATCGAACGGGTATGCAGTAAATATATATAACATTCATTCATATTTAATGCAACATGTGATAAATAATTTATTTCAGTAAAATAAATAAGAAATTCAGTTTGGTTATATAAAGTAAAAGCATATTTTTCAGTATAACCCCAACACACCCATAACCACAACAACCCTTTAATAAATTATTTCTTTTATAACTTAAAAATTATATCTATAATTATTTTTATTATATTTAAAATATTTAAGAAATATACATAATTATTTAATATTGAAAAAATTATAATTATAATAAAAATAAATTACAATACAATGAAAATGAAAAAAATTAGGAGATTTGACACAAGTTAAGAAGAGAAAAGGGAGTGTTTGAAATTGTGATCCAAAATATATCAATATATTATAGAGAATTTTATTTTATGAATTTTGGTATTTTTTTAATTTTATTTTTTATGAGGATAAATAAAAAATTACAATTACCTAAACAAAATATACCGGGTCAATTAGATAATGACATGTGTCAATATGGAAGATAAAATATTTAAAAAAATTGGAGCAATTGATCATGACCAAGGTCATCCAACAACCTTGGTCATCAAAATTAATTTCATTCTCTCTTTTTCTTTTTTTTTTCTTTTTTTTTGTCCTTATGCTCATGACCAAAACCATTGGTCATGGATAAACATGATCTTAAGAAACTATTGTAATTGATTGTCTTTAAAAAAAATATAAAAATTGGGAGTCCATAAACACATGAATCGGAGAATAGATTAAATGAGATATGTTTCATGTATATATTTGACTGCTTCATAGTATAATTTTTTTGCTATCGAATAATAATCTTATTTTATCGATTAATGGGTTGTTTTGTTCGATTCTATGAATAAAAGATATTTAATTGAACAAATACCTAAAAGATATTTAATTGAACAAATACTTGAGAGGTATTTGTTGGACTTTAAAATTTTAAGTATATTATTAGGCCAAAAATATAATTAAGGAGCTCCAAATCATTAAAGGTGGAGTAGGTATTTCGTTGATTAGTTGAATCATTCAATTCAAGTGCATTTTTTAAATATGTAATTTGTCTTTATTGAAATGAGAAAGTCTTGTGTGAAATATTGCACACCAGTGTTATGTGCAATACAACATAAATAAGACAAAAATTGCCTAAATTTCGCGGGTCAGGGCGGCGGGTCAAGTCGGGCGCGAGCTCGGGCAGGGCGCGGGCAGTGGGTTCAGGTTTACATAACAACTTGATGTGTTACTACATGAACAAAAAAGTGTTACCCTATGAGCAAAAGAGTGTTACTACATGAACAAAAACCAGTACAAACGCATAAACAAAACCAGAACAAATGGAAAAGAAATTCTCAGTCCAAAATTACAGATTTACATAACAACTTGATGTGTTACTACATGAACAAAAGAGTGTTACCCTATGAGCAAAAGAGTATTACTACATGAACAAAAACCAGTACAAACGCGAAAAATATCATCAGTAAAAGAGTGTTACTACATGAACAAAAATCAGTACAAACGCATAAACAAAACCAGAACAAACGGAAAAGAAATTCCCAGTCCAAAATTACAGATTTACATAATAACTTGATGTGTTACTACATGAACAAAAGAGTGTTACCCTATGAGCAAAAGAGTGTTACTACATGAACAAAACCAGTACAAACGCGAAAAAAAATCACCACTCTAAAATTACAGATATACAGAACAGCGTGAAAAGAGTGCAGAAGGATCTGAATTTCAGCACACACTTTGTGTTGAGGTGTAATCCAAACACCACACACATATTCTCACTTCTTCTCGCAGAATCCATTCCAAAATTCAATTGAACAACCCAATTTCATCTAATAATCAGAGCGAATTGAAAAAAATTAAATTGGACAAGAAATTAGGGCACGAACGAGGAAGAAGAACCCGTGAGATCCACCAACAATTTGAAGAGAAGATGAAGAAGAAGAAGAAATTTGACAGATTTTGTGATGAGCGCCGCGAAGATGAAGAAAGCAAATCTGCAATAACCCGCTTCTTATGACCCGTGTGAAAAAAAAACCTCAATTGCACATAACACTAGTATGCAATATTGCATACAAGTTTTTGTCTATTGAAATATTTAAGTGTTTCATTTGCATAGTTGCAGTGAAAACAACTTGAATGTTTAAAAAAATGTACGTTAATTGCATAGTACACCCCTGGTGTAAATAAGACTTTGTCTCAAATGTGAATGTTCATTCTTCATTTTAAAAACCAGGATTTGCGTTTTGAAATTTAAAGCCAGTTCTGGATTTTGAAAAATTGTTTAAAAAAAACACCACTACAACACCTATAAATGATAATCACATTTTTTAATACAATCAATTCTCTCTTCTTACACTTTAATATATTTAAATCATAATTTACATCATTCAATCGTTTAAATCACATTCAACAATAATATAATAAAGGACACCTCTATGCAATATTACATATTTAATATTAACACATTAAAGGAATTGCTAGAAAAGTTGTGAATCCTTCGTAGGTCAACCAGGTCTTCCCAAAAAAATTGTGCAAAACCTACAGAAAAACATGTACGCAAATTCGGGTTACTATAATCATAATAACATGTACATATATACCCATATAGTAACACATTCAGATTCATATGATTTGAGGCATATTGCACAAATTCTGATATGCACAATATTATACACAAATATCTGCGTAATATAATATAACTTCATTCGTTCTTACATAAAAATTTGACTTAAAGTCAAACCTCACTCTACTAAAAAAATTCAAAACAAACACACATCTCACTGTTTATCAAAAATTTAAACCCACTAATTTTCAAAAATAGATTTTTAAAAATCATTTAAAACCAAAAACACGTTCCCCAACAAAACAAACATCACCAAAGGAATATATTTGTATCTTATCTCTAACATAAATGTGTTAGGCCGTCTTTGGGTATAATCACCTCTATCTATGGCTCCAAAAGGCAACTTTTATTTATTATATTTGGTCGGGATTTCTGCGGATATAATTAATTAATAGAATTTTATCAATTCAGGTCTAAAAAATAGCAAAATTATCAATTTAAAGTCTTAAAAGATTTTTCCTATTGATTCAAAACATGGAAGATAAAAAACTACCGGGACATGAAAAATAGAAACTATCAATTTGAGGCTCGCACGTTGTAAGATCATGTTTGACATTTATATTTAATGTACTTATTTAGTATTTACCTATGTACATTATTATTTTTAATTATTGTTTTATATTTAATTTTAATTTTTTTCACTCGTGTGAAATTAATGTTTCTTTTTCGAAATTATGATCTATAAAAAAAATTTATTTATATAAATACACTATTATTTAATATATTTATTTTTTTCACTCGCGTGAAATTGATGTTTTTTTTTTTTGGAATTATGATCTATAAAAAAATGTCGATTATTATTTTCTCATCACTATTTATTATTTTTTCACTCGCTTGAATTAATGTATTTTTTATTTTATTTTTGAGAATTATGATCTATAAAAAAATTGTTATTTATTTATGTACATTATCATTTTTTTCATTACTATTTTTTATTTTATTTTTGAAATTATGATTTATAAAAAATTGTTGAATAACTAGAAATTATAAGTGGCAAAAATAACCTTAAAATGTATAAACCTCGAATTGATAGTTTTTATCCTTCGGGATCTGAATTGATAGTTTTATATCTTCTAGGTCTTGAATCGATTGGAATTTTTTTTTCAAATCTTAAATTGATAGTTTTACCATCTTTCATGTTCTGAATTGATAAAAACTTCTTAATTATATAATCAATTAATAATTATTGCATTATTATTTAGATAGTAAAAACCAAAAATTCCCCCCATCCCACCAACCAAAGATACCCGAATTCCCATGCTGTGTTTGTTTTGAGATTCACATGGATGGACATAAGACTTTGCGCTCACTGTTTCATACGAGTTTGAAATTTAGAGTCTAGTTTTCAAATCTCACATTCAATCCACACCTACAAATATATATAAAATCTGTTATTATTCTTCTCAATATATCACACTTTATACATTTTATTACTATTCTTAATATAATATAATAATACAACATCAATCACTATTAAGTATTGATTTGACATAAAAGTTAAATTTCATCCTACTTAAATCCCAATACAAACACATACATTTACTATTCATCAAGTATTTTAAATCTCTGAATTCTAAAACCTTGACTTGCTCCGCACACTTAAATCCCAAAACAAACACAACAATAGGGAAAAGAAAAAAGAAGTATAAATAAATAGTAAAATTGTGAGGTTGAGAATTCAGAATTAGAGTATTAATTATATACAGTTAGTTGCAGGCTTTCCCTTATTCACTTGCACTTTTTGATCTCTACTACCGACGTCTGACAATGTATGGCGGTTATGGACAACCGTGGAGAATGCCGGTTAACCCGGCACCGCAGGTTTATTTTGGAAATTTTAATTTCTTTGAGCTAATTTAATTTCTTTGTTTCTGATTAACAATTGAGTTGGTGCTTTCTGGGGTTCCAAGATGTTCCCCTTGTTTATGAAAGTGAAAACCCGAAATCAAGCAATAGGTGTATTTGATGCAAACATAGAGATGCAGCTTCAGAGAGATTGTGAAATTATGAGTTTCTGGCGATTGATTTTTTATTTTAACTTCCCACACTGTTTTAGTTGTCGTAAAGTAATTCATTAACTTGAAAGCCTTTGAGGAAATTGTGGTTTCGGCTGCTTTACGGACGAAATTTGATTTATATTTGTTCGTGCACGATTGATTGATTATTTATATGTGATTTGGGTTTACACGATTGATGATTCTTTTGGTTACTGCAACTTAATTTATCAGGCGTTAATTTGCTTATATTTATCAGGATGTGGTAGAATTTATGTGTGTTAATGGTATCTATAAGCTGAGTTATGCTTTTGCTGTATATGCAGCAGTCAAATAGTCAAAGGCCGTTCGTCGCGTCTGACCCATCATCACATAATCATATTGGTGGGAATTCAGCTGATGCTATTTCAAGTTCAGACTTGAAAAATTTAGGGAGGCAGCAGCAGGCTGACCTTTTTGAGGCCAATTCTAAGGTTTGTGAGCTCATCTGCAATTAGCATTTGTAGTTAGTTGCCTTTTTCTTTGAAAATTAAACGAGTGATATTCATGAGTTGCTAAAATGGAGTTGATGCAATTATATCAGAAACTTCAGGAAGATCTAGAAGATGTGGGACGAAAAATTAAGCATCATGAAGACAATCTTCAATACTTAAAGACTTTGAGGACAAAATTAGATGAAACAATTATGGATAAGCAAGGTATCTACTAAACCAAATCCACCTGTTATACCCAGTACTGCTAATTATATGCCAAGCTACTCCTGAATTTTATGTTTAGAAAAGGATATTGGTTTTGATTACTTTATCTTTACATACTTTGGGTTCACTTCTAATGATCTTGTTCTTTTAGCTTTTCTTGAGAGTTATGAGAAATCGAGTATCGTCAAAACAATGAAGGGAGACCCTGCCTATCTGGAGAATGAAGAAAAAACAGTTGAGAATATTCTTAAGTATGAAAACTCTGCAGCTGCCCTTTGTTTTAGGTTGAAAAAACAAGCAGAAGCTAAGCCTTCTGATCCTTCACTCACAAAGGATGTCATTGGTGTTGTAGCTACGCTTGGAAAAGTAGATGATTTGAACCTTAGCAGGCCAGTCCACTTTCTGTTGCCTTCTCTTTATACTTTTGTCAACTGTTTCTTCATCGTCTGTTCTTTTTCGGATATATGATAAACTTTCTGTCATATCATAAGCTTGGTTATAAATGGGTCTCATATGTTTTTTTTTCCTATCATGAAATTAGATACCAATACACAAAACTCTGGACCATCAAATCAATTTTAATTGTTATCTATGACCAGATTAAATTTTATTGACTAAATTATTTCTTTTTCTATTGTGGGACTTAGGGTTCTTTCCAAGTATTTGGGACTGGAACTCATGCTAGCAGTAGTTTGCAAGACGTATGAAGGTGTCAAAACCCTGGAAGCACACAAAAGGGGGGGTCTAGTTGATAAAGACTTGGGGCTTCATGCATTTGCAGCTTCTATTCAAACGCCCTTGGTTGATCGATTTAAGGTTATCTGCCTTGAAGATATAAGGTTGGCACATTTAAAGTCATATTGTTCTTTTTTTCCCCGTTATTTTCTTCTTCTCACAACTTTTATTTGTGATCCCTTCTTGATCGGTTTTAGACCATATGATGGTGCATTCGTGGAAGATGATCCTCAATGCAGGCTTGCTCTTCTAAAACCAAGATTACCGAATGGAGAAACTCCTTCTGGCTTTCTAGGTTTTGCTGTCAATATGATCAATATCGACAGAGATGACTTGCATTATATCTCCAAGAACAAGCACAACCTAAGGGAGTCTCTATTTTATCACCTTTTCTCAAATCTGCAAGTATACAGATCATGGGAGGACATGTTTCAGGCTTGCCCTTGTATAAGTAATGGAGCCATATCTCTTGATGGAGGAACGATCAGACGTCCCGGAGAGTTCGACTTGGGTCTCAATCAGTAAGAAGCTTGTCCTTATTTCATCAAGAAAAAAATTAATCCCAAAAATCGAACATCCACATTACAGAGTTTATCCATGACATTCTATTAATTTTGTTTTACTCTTATGCTGATTCAAAATATGAATTTCTCCAATTTAAGGCAAGATATAGATGTCAAGTTTCCTATTGGCACCAAAATGTCAAACCGCTTGGAGATTGTAGAAGAAATAAAGGAGACAAAATGGAAGAGGATCAGAGCGATGGAGGATATTCATGTAGAGAAGAGACTATTAGACCATGCAAAGTTGAGCTATGAAATAAAGAAGGGGGCCACTATCAAGTTTCTAACTGAAAACTCACCACGTTTGTTTCAGACTCAGGTAAAGTTTTCAGTATTTGTGATTGCCATTCATAGGTCTTAAAACAATTATTAGTTGGAAATATGCCACACCTTTTATATTGGATGAAAAAAAGTCTCCTTTTATATTTGTCACGTTCGGTTGTCTTCTGCTTTCCGTTGTTTTCTCCTTAGCAATGTTTACTCACAAATGACTGTTTTTTCCGTTTATGCTCCAGTACAACCTTCAGTATCGTACGGAACATGGACCGATCTCCTAGCACTGTTAAAATTCATTCGACATTCCATGTGTCCTTGCTCAAGTGGAAGGCAGGCAGTTCAGATGTGATTGTTCAGGAATTTCCAGACTTGGATGAAGATGAAAAGATGGTTCTTCAACCTTTGAAGACTTGCTAGAAGACTAATCAAGATCTGATGGTCCCATTTACCAGATGACGAGACTAAATGAGAGGATTATACTGCTATTATTACGCAGTTCCCGCACCTATTGGCTTGAGAGCAAGCCAATGGTAGGAGGGGGCAATGTCAGGATGGCTCGGGCTTTTCTCAACATTTATCTCGCAACACTTAATTCATTTCTCTCGTCATTTTGGTTCAGAGTCGCATGTTACTAAGATGAGTTACCATCACATTTTTTTCGTTTCTTTTGAATAAAGTAGCAAGGGAATACAATGTAATTCTGAATTGAATTGTTGTGTTTGTTGGATACTGTGGGTTAAACATTGAATTTCATTTTCTGCATATTTGTTGGGCAATAATTGTTTTGCAAGTTTTCTACAAATTCCTCCTGCTTCTTCTGCAATTTCTTCCACAATTCTTCTTGGGAATTCTTTTGCAGTTCAATACCGTTGCTGAAATTATGTTCATTATGGTTCCACGTTTTGGAAATTGATTTTGAGGGTAATTAATTTATATATTAATAAGAAGATTTAAAAAAAAAATAAAAAAAAATCAAAATGAAGTTAGCCAATACCCTATTAACATAGAGAGATGAACTACATAGAAGCCCTTCAATTGGGAATCTAGATACAAATTAGTCCTTTTTTTTTTTTTTCTGTTCAAAGCAAACTGTTTACTTTTAAAATATAACAAATAAATCCTTAGAGACCCAGGACCAAACCAGCACCCTAGCTATTTTTTTGTCCTCTATATTTCAATCAAACAAATTAACTCCTTAATCAAACAAATTAATGGGACGAAAAAACAACTTCTATTTATTGTGTTTCGTCACTTTTAACTCTTTTCTTCTGCCACTTGAATCGTATGCGGGAGAACTCGCACGTGCTAAACGATTTTACTTTTAAAACCTACATATTCATTTGAGAGACTTTTATTTAAGATTTCAAAATTCATGGTAAGCCTATCTTTTTTATACATCTACTCACTCTTTTTCAAACACAAATTCACACACAAAATTAATCATCATTTTACAAAACTCTTTTAACACTACGCATTAATTAATTATATAATTAATTAATAATTATTGCATTATTATTTTATAATACATTAATGATTACATTTTCATCATATATATACAAAATCAAATTGGCTTAATTGCTAAATAAAATCACGATATTTTCCTAATTTATAATTTAATCATAATTTTTCAATTTAAGTAAATAAAATCATTTTTTTACGATTCGTGCTTACATATATTATATTTTTTTATCGTAAATAACTTGACAATCGTCTTGGAACAGTAGAGCTTATTAAGAAAAATATCTCTTCATCTTTATAATTTTTTGTCCAGACTGAAAAACCATATTATTCACCGTCAAAATTAAAAAGGTAGACTGCATATAAACTCAAATTGCGAAAATTATAAAAATGAGATTTTATTTACTAAAATTAAAAGTTTTAAGTTAAATTATAATTTTGGAAAAGATAGTGATTTTATTAACAATTAAGCCAATTAAATTATACACTTTCAATTTTTGAGAATTTCTCAACCAAAACCAACCTACTAGTACAGTACTGCTCCAGGCTCCAGCCCCACCAAAACATACCCGAATTCCCACTGGAAAAAAGAAAAAGAAAAAGAAACTAGAAATTGTAAAATTGTATATTGGTGAATTCAGAATATAGTACTCCAGAGTCCATATACAGTTGCAGCCTCTATTTGTGATCTCTGCTGCCAAAGCTCACTATGAATGGCGGAAACCGACAACACTGGAGAATGCCCGTTAACCCCGTACCGCAGGTTTGTTAATTTTACAAATTTCAGTTTCTTGATTTAATTTGTTTTTTTTTTTTTGCGATTTTTTTTTTCTGATTAACAACTCAGTTGGTGCTTTCTGGGTTTTCAAGGTTTTCTCCTTGTTTATGGAAGTAAAAAAACCCCTAAAATCTGAACATGCAACGTTTTTGTGTATAGACGGAATAGGAGTATTTGATGCAATCATAGAAATGCAGGTTCACAGATAGTGAAATTGTGAGTTTCTGTGGGTTGATTTTGTTCTGACTTCGCTACTTTGTTGTTGTGTTTCTTTTTTTCTTTGAGAAGAAGTAATTCATTGACTTGAAAGCTTCCGATAAAATTGTGGTTTCAGCTTCGCAAATTTGATTTATGTATGTTGGTTTAAACATTATTTATTTATTTAGAATCCGCTTCTAGAATTTAATATGCATGTTTTCTTTCCGATCATAGAAAATAAGATATGATGCTATGTTCTAATAGATATACAGGTGCTTGAGAACTTGGCTCAGATTGAACTAAGTGAAAATGAATTCACTTTTTCAGAATGTCATTTAAAGTAGAAAATTGATCAATAATTGTCTTGGTTGGTACAAGTATATATGACTCGGGTTTACACGATTGATGATTCTTTTGGTTACTGCAACTTAATTTATCAGGTATTGATTTGCTTGTCTTTTCGTTTAAAAACTCTTGAAACTCTATCTTTCAAAAGGAAACATGTACTATATGTAAGAAGATGTGATGTTCTATATTTGCATTCTATGTGTCTACTTTCTGATTGCATAGAACCTTTTAACTCCGTTTTCCTTGTCTGTCTGGATGCGTTAGCATTTATGAGTATTAATGGTATCTAGAAGCTGAGTTGTGCTCTTGCTATATATGCAGCAATCAAATAGTCAAAGGCCATTCGTCACGTATGACCCATCAGCACTTAATCATTTTAGTGGAAGTCCGGCTGATAACTTTTCAAGCCCAGACATGCAAGATTTAGGGAGGCAGCAGCAGGCTGACTTTGTTGAGGCCTATACTAAGGTTTTGTCAGTGTTTGTAGTTGCCTTTTGCTTTGAAAATTAAATGAGTGATATACATGATTAGCTAAAATGGAGTTGATGCAATTGTTTCAGAAACTTCAGGATGATCTACAAGAAGTGGGTCAGAAACTTAAGCATCATGAGGAGAATGTTCAATACTTAAAGACTTTGAGGAAAGAATTAGATGAATTAATTATCGATAAGCAAGGTATCTACTAAACCAATTCCACCTAGTATTTTCCATTCTGCTAATTATCTGCCAAGTCCTTAAGTGCTATTTTTGAAGCCCATATATTAACTCAAGCTATTCCTGAATTTTATGTTTAAAAAAATGATATTAAGATTGATAACTTTTTTTGTTACCTTTTGCTACTGTAGTCCTGTTTAGTAAGTGATCTACGTAATTTTTTTGTTATATCTTTATCTACTTTGGATTCACTTTATAATCATCTTGTTCTTATAGTTTCTCTTGAGAGTTATGATGAAGCACGTATGATCATAAAAATGGAGGAAGACCCTGCCCATCTGAAGAGCGAAGAGAAAACAATTGAGAATATTCTTAAGTATGAGAACTCTGCAGCTGCCCTTTGTTTTAGGTTGAAAAAACAAGCAGAAACTATGTCTTCTGATCATTCACTCACAAAGGATATCATTGGTATTGTAGCTACGCTTGGAAAAGTAGATGATGAGAATCTTAGCAGGCAAGCCCACTTTATGTTGCCCTCTCCTTTTACTTCTGTCAAATATCTCAGCGTCTTCTGTTCTTTTCATGGATGAATCATGAATGAGAACTTTCTGACATTTCATAAGCTTGATTATAAATGGTTCTCATTTGGTTTTTTTTGGTTTTTCTATCATGAAATTGGTTAGCAATACACAAATTTCTGGAACGTCAAATCAATTTTAATTGTTATCTATGACCAGATTAGATTTTCTTGACTAAATTATTTCCTTTTCGATTTTGGGACTTAGGCTTTTTTCCAAGTATTTGGGACTGGAGACCATGCTAGCAGTGGTTTGCAAGACGTATGAAGGTGTAAAAACCCTGGAAGCACACAGAATGGGAGGTCTAATAGATAAAGACGTTGGCCTTCATGCATTTTCAGCTTCAATTGGGATGCCCCTGGTTGATCGATTTAAGGTCATCTGCCTTGAAGATATAAGGTTGGCACATTTGATTTTCCCCACCTTCTTTTCTTCTTCTTGCTACTTATATTTTTTATCCCTTCTTGGTCTCTTTTCAGGCCATATCCTGGTGAGTTCATGGAAGATGATCCACATTGCAGGCTTGCTCTTTCAAAACCAAGATCATCGAATGGAGAAACTCCTCCTGGCTTTCTAGGTTTTGCTGTCAATATGATCAACATTCACAGATCTGACTTGCATTTTATCTCCCAGGGCAAGTGCAACCTCAGGGAAACACTCTTTTACCACCTTTTCTCAAATTTGCAAGTCTATAGATCAAGGGAGGACATGTTACAGGCTCGCCCTTGTATAAGTAATGGAGCAATATCTCTAGATGGAGGAATGGTCAGACGTCCTGGAGAGTTCGACTTGGATCTCAATCAGTAAGAAGCCTGTCCTTATTTCATCAATAAAAAACTATCAAAGAAATCGAACATCTACTTTTATCTATGACATTCAATTCATATTGTTTTCCTCTTATGCTGATTTAAAATATGAATTTTCACTAATTTAAGGCAAGATATAGATGTCAAGTTCCCCGTTGGCTGTGAAAGGTTGAAACTCTCACAGAGTTACTATGGGATTGTAAACGAGTTAAAGGAGACAAAATGGAAGAGGGATAGAACAATGGAGGATATGCAGATAGAGGAGAGACTATTAAACCATGGGAAGTTGAGGTATGAAGCAAAGAAGTGGTCCCTTCTCCAGTTTCTAGCTGACTCATCATGTTTGTCTCAAACTCAGGTAAAGTTTTTAGTAATTGGGATTGCCATTCATAGGTCTTAAAGCTATTGTTTTTTTGAAAATATGCCACACCTTTTGTATTGGATGAAAACTCAATACAAAAACAAGAGTTTTCTTTTATATTTTCCTTGTAAGGTTGTCTTCTACTTTCCCTTGTTCTCTTTAGTAATGTTCACTCACAAATGACAACTCTTTTCGTTTTTGTTCCAGTTCTACCCTCAGTTTCAAGCGGGACATGGATCAACCTCCTAAAGAAACATTACGAGGTTGATTGATAGCATCATTCCCTTCACTAGGCCAGCCCGTAGACCATCCGTAGGCAGCTGATTCCGTGAGCTGAATCGATACCATTTTTGCTTCTCATGTCATACTACTTTCAGTTTCATGCTTTGTAATCATACTACATAATTTCTTTGTTTTTGCTTGTGAGTAGCTAGATGAAAGTAATGTAGTTGTGGATTCCTTTGATGAATTACAGTTTAGTGTTCTTTCTCATCAGTTCTTTATAAATCATTTTCTTAAGTGGACAACTCTTGGTGAAACTGTCTCACGGAATGTGGTTTGTGCAGTTGAGGAAATATGAAGCAACTTTTTCAAACAAAAAATATCACTTTAAAACTGAAAAGCATCATTTTTCGAAATAAGTATGCAAATAACTTTTATGAATATAAATAAAAAGTTTTTTCCTTCGGTCCTACAGAAAAAACAACACATAAGAGGATATTGCACAATTTTTTGTAATTTTAAAGTTTTAAAAATGGTCAACAGGTTAATGCACCAAAAAAGTCAAAAAAAGAAAATTATAGGTTCCACCGAGACTTGAACTCGGGTTACTGGATTCAGAGTCCAATGTCCAGACCACTAGACCATGGAACCACTTTGTGATACTAATCTGCTAATACCTCTTTTAAATTCGTTTGGATTAATCACATTTTCTTTATTGCATTTTGTATACTTTTTAAACTTGGCAATCATAAAATTTGTTATCGGTTATTTACTTTGTACATTGATTCATTTTTGTTTTACAAGTAATTGATTGTATTGATACGGTTTTTACATGTGAATACTGACATCTTTTTCATATATATTTATTCAGTTTGGTTAAATATAATCGAGTAGTTATAATATCGTTTTCTTGATATAAATTCAAAGAAGTTTAAACTAGCCAGCAATAACTCATAAATAAAAATCTCTAATCAAATCATTAACAATTATGATTTCGATAGCCCACTTATAATACATGATCATATAAATAAACAATTCACTGTATAATTCGTTTAAAACAAGTATCGTCTCATTCATAAGACGTCTTTTAATTAAAGTCAAAGGAAGTAAATACATTTTCCCTCCATTAATTAACCATTGAAGCAGTCAGTGAGAAGGAAAAGGACGGTTGTGTTTCTTACTTAAAAACTACACTAATTTATCTATCCTTCAACAACACCTCTTCATCTTAACATTAAATAAATCCACCTTTTGAAATGTTGCTTTCTAATGGAGACACCAGATGTTGATGTTGTTAAGAGTTTGTTCAACCAGAATTAGCTGTTTCCTTACTTGTGTACTTTTTCAAAAGGTACGTCTCATGCTATTGCTATGATTTCTAGGCCCAGGATGCACCTACTATTTTAATTTTAGACACACAATTTTGAGTCTTGTTTTTTTAAATAAGTGAAGAAATAGTTTTTTTTCTTTAGTTGTTCTTTTCTCCGACTAGTTGTTTTCTCTTTTGTTGTTAGTTTGAAGGGATATATTTATTTGGTGCTTGTGCAGTCAAGAGTCCACTTGCCATAACTATGAAATGGTAACACTAATGAGTATTTTTAAGGGGTCAATCACTATGAATTATTGATTGTATTGTTATTGTTTAGTTAGAAAATTAACAATGAATATCATCTTAGGAGGATAGAGTAAATGATCATATGAGTGAAATTAGGTAATAGAAGTAAGATATTAATTAGTTACTTCAATTCCCATTACGGATATATCAAAGTTGTCAAAGCTATTATGAGTGGATTCTACAAGCACCCAAGGTCTTGACACTCATAAATGATTTTTTAAGCGTGCAACTATACAAAACAGAAACGTGCAACTATTCCTAACAGAAGCATGCAACTATGTTCCCATATTAACAGTTGCACTTTTATGTGTAAATAATTCACACTTTTCAGCATAACTAGTTGCAAGCTTCTAAAATGCACTATGAGTGCACGGTGCACCCAAGTGCATACAAGATCTAGCCCACTATTATTGATAATAATTTTCATTACCCACTTCCATTATCCACAACCAAGCTGGCTTAAATTTTATAAGAAAGAAAAAAAGTGGCAAAGTATTTGTAAAGTGTTGATACCTGCAATGGTCTACGCTGAACATTGTGCACATAATACCTTCTCCAAGACTATTTATCTATATATTGATTTATGATAAAATTTTGGGTGCATTAGGGTATGTTCGTTTCGCGACTATCCCGGTGGACTTTGGATTTTATAATCTTAAACCTCAATTTGTTTTGAGACTTTAAGTAATGATTTTGAAATTCTATTAATCATACTCTACCTCATAACCTACTACTACTCTACATTTAATTCTCACAATACACTCACATCATCTACTTTTTATTCTCCCAATACACTCAAAATAATATAATAATAACACATCAATCATCTTTTCTACCATCCTACCCTATAAAATCATATACTACCTCCGTCCCGTTCTTTAGGGTTTTTTGACAGTTCATAAGGATTTATGGGAATAGTGATTAGAAAGAGTTGTTTATTAGTATTTTATGTGATAAAGTGATAAAGTGATGTGATAAAGTGATAAAGTGTATTTCCATTTTAGGAAAGAAACTTTAAAGATTGAGACAAAAAAAATGGAAAGAAAACCTTAAAGATTGGGACGGAGGGAGTAACAAATATACATTTTAACTATTTATCAAGATTTTAAAATACTAAGGCTTCAAAGTTCGAATTTCCCACGTATGTTCGTTTCGAGATTTAGTTGTGCGGGAGAAGTCATGACTTCGAAATCCTATGGATTTGAAAGTCTTGGTGAATAGTAAAAAATATGTGTTTGTTTTGAGATTTTAATATGGTTGGATTTTACTTTATGTCAAATCAATATTTAATAATGATTGATATAATATTATTATATTGTGTTGAGAATGAAAAAAGTAGTGATGTGATTGTATTGAATTTTGTGAAAAATAGGGGTGTAGATGTACTTTATAGGAGAAGATTTTGAAGTCTAATTTTTAATCTCAAACTATAATGGAACGTGGTTTTCAAAGTCCTAAGTCCATCCGGGTGAGTCCCGAAACAAACATACCCTTAGGGTATGTTTGTTTTGGGCTTATAGTGGGCGGGGAAAATCCTGAACTTTGAAATCTAGGATTTTAAAATCCTAATGAATAGTAAAATTGTATGTTTATTTTGAGATTTTATAGGGTAAGATTATATAGGATTGTAAAAAAGTTGATTGATTTTTATTATTATATTATTATAGTAATAATTGAATGATTGAATATTGTATTGAAAATTGTGTAAAAGTGATAATATTATTATTAATGGGAATATGTGCAGATGTAGGGTTTAAGTTAGGTTTTAAATTGAATTTTGAAATCCTGATTTTAGTATTGTATTAAATGAGTATGTGAAATTGTAAAGTACAAAATCCGTCCGGAATAGTCTCAAAACAAACATACTTTTAGAGACTTAGAGTGCATAGTAGACCTCACAAATTTCGACTCGTATTAACAGATTTTATCAATTTTAATCAAATTTTGATTGCGTTTACTATTAACATAAATTGAAAGTATTAGTTCATATTAGAGATGTCAATGAGACGGATTTGAGTCCGAATTCATATTGAACTCGATCCCGTGCACCACACCAAGTGGGCCCAATTTTTCTCAAGTGAGATGAGTGTGTTAAATTCATCAATTAATAAAACTATGTTTAAATAAATAAAATATATTTAATTCAAATAATTGCATGAGTGTTTTAAATTCGTTAATTAGTAAATACATATATATTTAAATAAAATTAATACATACTGTAGAATATATCCAATTCAAAATTTGTGTGTGTTCATTATTTTTCTCAAACTCAAGCCAGCAAGAAGAAAAGAATACCAACCGTGCGATGGACATCCTAACATCAATTATTTTTAAACTCAACGGCGATCCTCATTTCTCTCTCATCTCATAAGCCAGGAAGCACCTTTCCAGGTTAGGATCCGTCGTTTGGTTTGAATCGGTTTCTTTTTCCTTCTCTCTTCCATTTTCTTTCAGATTCTTTTGGTTTCTTCTTTCATCTAAAAAAAGAAGAAACAAGAGAAAGTGAAGGGAATAAAACGGAGAAAAGCAACAAGCCCTTATTAAATCGCTGAAAGCTTGGAATTCCCGCATCTCACCTTTCTGTTTTTAAATCCCGAATGAAGAAATTTCTGTTACTGGGCTGTTGGGATTATTGAAAAAATATATATTCAATTTGCGTCTCGTTTTCTGCCCAAATTTGGATTTTTGGAAGTGGACACAGATTTCTCTCGAAGATTAAGATTTTCCTTTTGGGGGTCCTGTTTGTTTGCACATGATTGGATTTTAGAAGGTTTCTAGGATTGCGGAAAATTGGGATTTGGCTTAAGGGTATTCCATTTTCCAACAAATATAAGATTGTAAGAAGTGGGTTTGGGAAATTTTTCTGGATCTTGAAAGTGAAGATTTTCCAAACCCGATAATGGCTGCAATTGATATTGAGAATGTGGAGTGTGTGTCTTCAATTGATGGGCTAGAAGATGAAGAGATCCATTCATCAGTGTCTCACAACAATCAAACTGCTCATCCTCATCACTATTCTTCAAAAGTAGGGGGAATTGGCCCCACTAGCGTCCATGAATTGCTCGAATGCCCCGTTTGTACTAATTCTATGTACCCACCCATTCATCAGGTTTGCTCTATATTCCTCTTTTGTTCAATTGTATTCAGTTTCTTGAATTATTTTTCCGTTTCTGCTACATTGCTCAATTAATATGGTTTTGTAGTTGTGTGGGTTGAGTGGGAGTGCTTTAAGTTGTGAGGGACATATAATTGAAGATCTGAGTTATTATTGATGCAAGTTTTAACTCATTGATGCAAGTTGAACAAACATTCTTCACATATAAAATGGACAAACACATGAAGTACATTCTTGAAAAGAAATATTGGATGCTTTGCTGGCTAACATAGTTTGTCTATAAACAAACGATATTTATACTGATTCAAATGCCATTTTTTTCCTCTGAATTATTGTTTATTATCAGGGAAATCCAAAGTTTAGAATTCTCACAGAAGTTGTATCAGAAGTATGTGTGTATGGTTTACTATAATGAATCGTAATGCAACATTGAATTAGGTTGTCTTTGAAGGTAATATGCATTGTAATCTCTAGCAAGTGAGTTTCTTAAGATGTATGTTCTAATGCTATCAAGCGTTTTTTCTCGTGAACTAGTTTTTCCTTTCTGAGTTTCTTTTTGTGGAATTAAGAATGGCTGATCGATCATATTCCTTTTGACAGTGTCATAACGGGCACACACTCTGTTCAACTTGCAAGACAAGGGTTGGTAACCGCTGCCCTACATGCAGACAAGAGCTCGGGGATATCAGATGCTTAGCATTAGAAAAGGTTGCTGAGTCACTGGACCTACCCTGCAGGTTCTATTCCTTGGGATGCTCAGAGATTTTTCCTTATTACAGCAAACTCAAGCACGAGACAGTTTGCAACTTCAGACCGTACAGTTGTCCTTATGCTGGATCGGAGTGTGCTGTTACGGGGGACATTCCTTGTCTGGTTGCCCATTTGAGAGATGACCACAAAGTGGACATGCACACCGGATGCACCTTCAATCACCGCTATGTTAAGTCAAATCCGCGTGAAGTTGAAAATGCAACATGGATGTTAACTGTGAGTTCCAATGTTTCTCTTGTTCTTTCCGCTTTCATGTGGGCAAGATTTGTAGTTCTATAATGTGCATGTTGTGTTATCTTTCACACCTAGTAGTCCTTAAACATATCCTAGTTTATAGTTTTAATTATTATACTTTTTGGAAAAACAATTTGTTCGACATAGAAGCAATATGCAGTTGGTTAAAGTTGAGTGTAGATAACTATGGGATACGGTTTTGTATTGATATATTCCTTCTGATATGCGTAATTTGTTATTGACTGGAATGCCTCGGCAGACAAAGGTGAACTTTGTTCAAATTCTTCAATGGGAATCATTGAATAGTAAAATACAATGTGAATGGTGGTTCCTGTTGTTGGTGATTTGCTTTAATCTTGGAATTAATGGGGATGAAAATAATTATTGGTTGAGGAATAGGGGAATGATTTAGGAGAAATGATTATAGGAAGAAAGGTAGTTAATTTTGGTAATAATTAACTTATTTTGAGTCTCAGTACCACACAAAGTATGACGAAGGTGAATTGATCATCTTTTATTCTCATTACCAACTGTTATTAGTTAAGGGGCTTATTTGTTTGATTTTTTAAAAAGTAAGAGTGCCTGATTGTACAAGAAATATAGTTCATGGCCTACTTTTATACAAATGATTTGGTGAGTGAGAAGTGTTGCTTGTTTCTAACTCGTGTTTGTTTGGATTAGGTTTTCCATTGTTTTGGGCAATATTTCTGCCTTCACTTTGAAGCATTTCAGCTGGGAATGGCCCCCGTTTACATGGCATTTCTTCGTTTCATGGGGGATGAAAATGAAGCGCGTAACTACAGTTACAGTTTAGAGGTAGGAGCAAATGGGCGAAAGCTGACATGGGAGGGGACCCCACGTAGCATTCGGGACAGCCACCGTAAGGTGAGGGATAGTCACGATGGGCTTATTATCCAGCGCAACATGGCTCTTTTTTTCTCTGGAGGCGATAGGAAGGAGCTTAAGCTCAGAGTCACCGGGAGAATATGGAAGGAACAGCAGAATCCAGACGGCGTCTGCATACCCAATCTTTGTAGCTAACTTCTTTTTCTCTTTGGCTTGCGTTTTTTGCGTGGGGTTTGTACGTAGGTGAATGTGATCGTACGTGTACTGTATTGTCGACGTTCTGCTTGCTAATGTGTATCGATCGGATAGCGTGTGACTTTGTCAAATATTGAATTGTCCAGCACCACACTTTTCTTTATATTAAGAATTAATGGAGTTAAGTAGTTGTCTTATGATGCTGCATTCTGCAACTTAAGCCAACTTCTTTGACTATCAAGTTTAAAAAATATCATATCTTACACATTAGATTCAATAACGAAAGAGGCTTGCGATATGTTTGTTTTGAAATTGTTGTGGGAGGATTCTGTCGTGATTATGCAAATGATGAGAGGAAAAAAAAAGGTTTTTGGTGAAACACTATTAAAACAAAAATTAGGGTTTTTTTTTCTACTAAATTAGGGTTTTTTTAGTGTAATAATACTATCTCGATATTTTATAAATTGGTTTTTGAAAACCACCCCAATCAACCTATAAACTTTAATATAATCATCTAATAATTACAATCTCACCCAACAATACAATCTCATTCACTTTTACACATTAATTTGTTATAAATATCACTCAATAATAATATAATAATACAACATTATTTATTATTCACCAGAATTTCAAATTCCAGAATTTAAAAAATCACTTAAAACCAAAAATAAACATAGTCTTAGGGTGTTGCAAAACAAGAACCGTAATTTTTCGAGCCGACAAAATAAAGACTATAACTTTAAAAAATAATAATTTTAGGTCAAATTATATCGAATGGTAACTTTATAAAGTAGTAATTTCAGGTCAAATTCAACTAACTTTTCTAATTTATACACAAAAAATAGATATAATGCATCAAAATATCTATCACATTTTATTTCGAAAGACCCCTATAAACTATTTTTTATTTTAAAAAGTTCTTAATCTATCAATTTTTATTTCGAAAAACCCTTGAACTATATTTTTCTAAGCTATCTTAATTTTTTCCGTTAAAATATGACATATCAGCTCGATTTCAATGCTATCATATTCAGATTAATCCCCAACAAAAAACAAAAATGTTTCTACTGTAAAAAAAAAGCCTTATAAAATAAAAAATTAAATAGTTTAAGGATTAAAAAAAAATATTTAAGGGTCTTTCGAAATAAAAGTTGATAGTTTAAGGGTTTTTAAAAAAAAAATAGTTTAAGGGTATTTCGAAACAAAAATTGAGAATATACACCCTTAAATGCATTATGCCAAAAAAAAAAAAAACTCAATTCAAAATTTCAAATAACATCTTATTTTTAGAGAATTTTACCTTCAAAATTAACTTAAATTACATCTTAAAAAATAGACAAAGTCTATTATGAAAATTTTCATACATGAAAAAACTTTAATTTACAACCAAATTCTGTAATTGGTGAAAGTAAGACAAAATTGAGTGGTTCATGGTTCACTCAACCCAAGTAATTCATGGTTCATCCGACCAGAATATGTCATAATTTAGGATTTGTGGTGTAAATAATTAATTTAGAATAATTTTATAAATTTTTATACATAAAAATTTTCGCACTAGACATGCTCTTAAAAATAACATTAACTGCAAGCAACAAAAAAAAAAAAAAAAACCGAAACCCAAATTTACTCCCGAAAAAACAATCACGCTTTTTGAGTGTTGTACGCGCATCACTTCCAGTAAACGTAAAGCACATTTCACTGTCTATTTTCTACTTTGATCCATTCTTGTAACTTAAAAATTTCTCCAAATTCTGGAATCAATTCCACTGTAATTCCCATTATCCTAAAATCTTTATAAGATCCCATCATTTGTCCTAATCCGATCATCCCCGATCATCAAACCCAGGTCAGGTTGAAATATTCCGATTCTCAGTGTTAATTAACTTATGCTGCTTAATTACAATTTTTCGGTTATTAATATGATTTATACAACTACTTTCTCATAATTCTCCACTGTTTTAATTTTCTTATTGTTGTTAAAGCTTGATCAAGTATCTGTTCTTATTTATTCTTAAACCATAAAAAAAAAATAAAAAAAATCAACATTCTTATACTTACTTTTCTGTTTCCTTATTTCTTCTAGTTCATTGTGGACTTGATCATAAACTATTCTGGATTTTTTAACGCAAGTAGTATCAATTAACCGTTTGTTCTACAATTAATACCTTCTTAACTGATTAATGTTGTCCAATTCTTTAGCAGATTGTCAGCATGTGTTGGTTGGTGCATAAGGCATTCAATTTTGCAATAATTATGTAATGCAATCAACTAATAGCACGAGTAGGAAAACGATCAAGAGATATGCCTGTAAATGACACAAGTGCTGCAAATGTTGTGGATGACTGCACTATGTTCCCTGTGGAGGAGATAGTGCAGTACCCTTTGCCAGGTTACGGAGTCCCAACTTCAATTAGTTTTAGCCCTGATGATAGTTGTGTAGCGTACTTGTTTATCCCCGATCAGAGTTTGTATAGAAGATTATTTGTATTCGATCTCAAGAGTGGCAAGCATGAATTGTTTTTCAGCCCCCAGGATAGTGGGGTAGGCGAGAATAATTTTTCTAATGAGGAGAAATTGAGGAGGGAAAGGTCAAGGGAGCATGGATTAGGCGTAACACGTTATGAATGGGTGAAAATGAGCTTAAACAGGAAGAGAGTTATTGTACTTTTACCAGCTGGGGTATGTCGTCTAACACTCACTTGTTTGTTCGTTTAATGAGATTGATTAATGTGTAAGAGTTAATTTATATCTGAGAATTGAATGTTATTTGGCCAATGCTTTTACGCACCAGTTGCACCATGTGCATCTTTAAATAGTATTGGTGGTTTTTTGTGTTTTATGAAGCTATTTTGCTTTAGATGACCTGATAATATTGTATCAGCAGATATATATTCAAGACACTGGCGTTCAACCAGAGCTTAAACTTCCAAGTGCTTCTTGCTCTCCGATTATAGACCCACGTGTCTCCCCAGATGGAAACATGCTTGCATATGTGAAGGATAATGAGCTACACGTGTTGAACTTTCTATACGAAACGTCAAAACAGTTAACATTCGGTGCCGATGAAAACTCCGTAGTAAGCATTAGTTCCATTTGTTTTGTTTGATTTACTTTTTTCTCTCTAATATGCTGTACTAAATATGTTTCTACAAACACAATATGTATCAGTAGATCGTGGGTGCCGTATAAGTCTTCTGCATTATGCATTCTTTACCCTGGTTCTTCCTGCTAATACTTTTTTAGCTCTTCTAATTGCTCGGTGTAGATTTTTCATCTTTCAACAGTTCTTTTTGCTCTAACCGAAAATCTCACCGTACAGGCTACTTTGAAGTAATTTACCTGAATGAAGTTTGGGTCCTAACCTTTTATTTCTATTAGGAAATATCAAATGTCATAAACAAGAAAAATTATAGTATTAACTTATAACAAATTCTTGTAGTACATACCCTGCTACTGATAGCTGATTGGTTTTGCGGGCGCTTGGTTCGAATTCTTCAATGGGAGTGGTAATGAGATCAATGAATTCTATATTATAACGAGAATGATGGTTACAATTTTAGTGTTTTGTTCTAATAGTGGAAAAATTGGGGATAAAAAATGATTGTTGATTGAGGAGTTATGAATATAACTTATTTTTAGTCTCATTATAAAATATGATGAAGGTGAATTGATCATCTTTTATTCTCATTAACCATCACAATTACTGTATGCTCATTCTCATCACTATTCCCATTGAAGAATCTTGAACCCCCTTAATCAATTCAAAGCTAAAATGGAGTCAGAAATGAATTAGTGGTAGCAGATGCTGATTGTATAAAACCATTTATTGTAGATAACATGTTTCACCCCTGATCCCCTAGTCAGAAATGCTGGTTGTAGCATTTCACAAAATGAATGAACATTGAATGCCAAATTATTTTTGATTACTTAAAGCAATCTTTCGCCTTATCAATTTATTAACCAAATGGTCATTTCTAGTTGTTTAATCTCATATAAGTGATTAAATTCTTGTTTTGTCGTTTCAGACGCATGGCCTTGCTGAATATATAGCCCAGGTGAGGTTATTGCTAGAACATGCTTATGATTCTCTCTTTCTTTTTTTCGTTTATGATGAGCAATAACTTAATATATATTGTGTCTGTAGGAGGAAATGGAGCGCAAGAATGGCTACTGGTGGTCCCTAGACAGCAAATTTATTGCATTCACTGAGGTTGATTCATCTGAGATTCCCCTCTTTAGGATAATGCACCAAGGCAAAAATTCTGTGGGCCCAGATGCCCAGGAAGACCACGCTTACCCATTCGCTGGCTCTTCAAATGTAAAAGTTCGCTTGGGGGTCGTTTCCGCCACTGGATCAGGGCCCGTTACTTGGATGGATCTTCTCTGCGGCCCTGGAGGCGATGAATATCTGGCAAGAGTCAGTTGGATGCCTGGAAATATCCTCACCGCTCAGGTTCTTAACAGAACACATACTAAACTAAAGATCATCAGATTCAATATCCAAAATGGTGAGAGAAAAGTAATCTTGGAAGAAGAAAATAGAACATGGATCAACCTGCACGATTGCTTCACTCCATTAGACAAAGTAGGTAAAAGCCCGTCTGGTGGATTCATATGGGCTAGTGAAAAAATAGGATTCAGACATCTATATTTGCACGATTCAGACGCAGTATGTTTGGGCCCGATCACTCAAGGTGATTGGATGGTCGAACAAGTTTCAGGTGTAAACGAGGCTTCTGGTCTCGTTTACTTCACCGGAACTTTAGATGGCCCTTTGGAATCTCATCTTTATTTCACCAACTTATTCCCACCCTCGCAGACCCCAGTTAGATTAACCCATGGAAAGGGAAAACATGTTGTGGTACTCGATCATCAGTTGCAAAGGTTTGTAGATATCCATGATTCGTTGTGTTCACCTCCCAAAATTACCGTAAACTCGTTGCTTGATGGAAGCTTGATTACGTGTTTATATGAGCAGCCAGATCATGCCCCCAGGTTTAAGAAACTTAACCTTGAGTTCCAGAGATAAATCAGGTAGGGGCCAAAGATGGAACTACTCTGTTTGGGGCACTTTATAAACCTGATGCAGCAAAATTCGGACCACCGCCATACAAAACAATGATACAAGTTTACGGTGGTCCTGGCGTACAGCTAGTCTATGATTCTTGGATAAATACGGTTGATATGCGAGCACAGTATCTGAGAAGTAAAGGCGTATTAGTTTGGAAGGTTAGATCATCATTTTTAACTCTAAAAGCAACATGGTTAATACTATCATTTTTGGTCCTTAAAACTTTACATTTTCCCAGTTGTGGTTGCCCACTTTTACTCGCTACCAATTTGGTTCCTTAAGTTCACATTTTTCCAGTTTTAGTCCGGTCTTTCACCCGCTATCAAATTTGGTCCAGAATTTACACTTTTACTCTTACATTTGGTCCCACTGTTAATCGACCGTCCGTTGACTGACGGAATCAACTATTTTTTATAATCACATTTAAGTAAAAAAACTTTCAAACAATATACTTAGCACACCCAAATAATTGATTCCGCCAGTCAATAGAGGTCAACTAACAGTTGGACCAATGTGGGAGTAAAAATGTACTTTCAGGACCAAATTTGATAGCGAGTGAAAGACACCGATCAAAACAGGAAAAAGTGTTACTTTAGGGACCAAAAATGATATTATCAGCTATATGATATTTTTGCTTGAATCTCATTACTCTGTTTTATTTTTTTGTGTTTTTTTATTCCATATCTTAGATTGCTCAACCTTTCCGCAGATGGATAATAGAGGAACTGCTCGACGTGGACTCAAATTTGAAGGCGCCCTCAAGTACAACTGCGGCCATATTGACGCAGAAGATCAACTAACCGGAGCTGAATGGCTCATTAACCAGGGTCTAGCTGAACGTGGTCACATTGGACTGTACGGATGGAGTTACGGTGGGTACCTCTCGGCTATGATCCTTGCAAAGTTTCCCGGAGTTTTCAAATGTGCCGTTTCTGGTGCTCCAGTCACATCATGGGATGGATACGACACTTTTTATACCGAAAAATATATGGGCTTACCTTCTGGTAATGAATCTGGCTATATACACAGCTCGATAATGCATCGCATTGACAACATGAAGGGGAAGCTGTTACTGGTGCACGGCATGATCGATGAGAACGTGCATTTTAGGCACATGGCCCGTCTTCTGAACGGGCTCGTTGTGGCCCGGAAGCCCTATGAATTGTTGTTATTCCCGGATGAACGTCACATGCCTCGGAGGCATACGGATCGCACTTACATGGAAGATAGGATATGTGATTTTATTCACAGGAGTTTGTAGATAATTTTCTTCATTAACTGGTGTTTGTTTGTTATATCAAAGATGAAGCTGTGAATAATGTTCAAATTTTGGTTTTACTAATCAACTTCGATGCAGGTCTCTGTATGATGTTAAAAAGTCCTCAAATCTGTTTCATATCATGAAATCATGGAAATGCCTGTAAAACTAAAAATAGGTGTAAGATTATTATTAATAACAAGTTTTTTTTTTTTTTAAATAAACTATAATTTTATACTAGGTTTAACCAATCCATCTACTGTCTTTCGACAGAGTCTTGTATCAATGCAACTCAATTGCAATTTTAAATAGTATTAGTTTCTTTACTATAAGGTATTAGTTGGTCAGTAACTTGTGTTTGAAGAGATGGGATATAGAAACATGTAGTATAAAAATTGTATGATAGCTTATGAAAGTAAATGGTAAAGACATGAAGACCTAATCAAGATTTTAATGACCTCTATATTATGTAATAGAAAGGTAGGTATGTGTATATACTCGGGGTGTTTTGAACCACATTTTTAATAGTGAGAAACACTTTTTTTTAAGTTGGTGTGACCCAACTTTTTTTTTTAAAAAAAAGTGCTTCTTGGGTGCTAGATGAGTTCTAAAACACCCCCTACATATATAGTTGGATAGAATATTATGAGGTACCCTCATTCTTGAGTGGCCATTCACTTTTAGTCGGTGTTGATATATAACAAGTCACATTCTTAATGTCATCTTCATGCTTCTCCAGCTAAGTCATGTTGAGTCACATGCTCACTTGTATCCATCGCAATCCCACATATGACGTGGGGTCGCAAGATTAATTATTTATTGTGATTTTGATTTCATAATTTTCATTGCATAGATTTTTAATAAATAAATGTCTGCTTTATAACTTATAAGACGACAACAGTGTACTAATAATAAAGTCAACTAGCAAAGTAGTGTCCAATTTTTATCGAAATTCGAATGATAATAATTTCACATATACTATTATTACATCAATGCATTTAATCATAAGATACTCTCATCCCTCGATCACACTTGTGTGTCAATTCCCCTTAATTAAATCTATACATATTCAACAAGGGAATGAGTAGTAAAATTACAGACTTTATTGTAAGATTATTAGTGCTGAACACTTTAGAATGATTGTGGCCATTTTGAACCCTTAAACATGTTACCAAATTATGAGAAACATAAAAGAGGAAAAAAAATTAGTAACTACTAGTATATAGTAAAAGAAATGAACTGGTGTCTTACTTGAGTAGATTGGTTCAAGTTTTGAGACCCGCCGAGAAAGCGACACCTGTCGATGGCAACCATGAGGAACCGTATATGAAGTTGGCCACCGTGAACTTCCCAGCCTCCTCCGTGGACTTAATGACACGGTAGCCGGGCCATTTGACCCGTTGAGCCAAGCCCGCACCCGGGCCGTAATTCATGTACTCGCCATAATACAAGGTGTCTAATGCAAAGTCCCCATTCCACTCTAGCCACCCTTTGGGGTGAATATGATCACCCAAAGAAGAAAGCATGTACACCGTCCTCGAGTACATCTTCCACGGCCTCCCTAAATAGGTCGGGTACTGTGCCTTCATGCCCTCAAGTTCGGCCTCTGCCACGATTCGACACCCATGGATTGAAATACCTGCATCCGGATCCATAGGAATTTTCAGTCCAAAGTATTATGATCAACTAACGGATTATGTCAAATAACACTTTACCCACCTGTATTCTGATTCGGGTCCTTACGGTTTTGTGCGGTGATGGTGTTCTTTTGTTGGGCCATTGGCTTTCGGGCGAGAATGATGCAGTTTTGGAAAACCACGGCCGCGTTCCCAAAAATAAAGTCAACTGTACCGTATATGTCACACTCGCGGTAAAATTGTCTCTGTGAGTGTGTGTATAGTGTGTCTTGGTAACCGATGATGTTGCACCGGTAGACCACCGCGTGGTCGCCGCCAATTCGGAGGGCCACCGCTTGGTGCTTGCTTGGACCGGCGTAGTTTTCGAATGTTATGTCCCTAGCTATGAAGCCTGCCCCGGTTGCAGCTGCACGTACAAGAATTTAAAATCATTAATTAAGGGTAATAAATGTGACCATTTAGAAAGATTTATATAATTGAGTTATAACATTTTCTTTAAAGAGCATCTTAATTGGATTGGGAAAGATGAGGCATAATTTCCCTTGTCATCATATTCCAAAAGTGGCATTACATGATTTTGATTGGCTTTATGCCATTTGGAGGGTGGTTGAAATAAATCAGGCCATAAAGTTTGGACCATCAACTTTGGAAAGGATCGTATGTGTATTGGCTTAGCAACTAAGGAAATATATGTAATGTATTTCAATAGTTATACTTGATATATATTGATATTCTTGTTCATTATTAACGAAATGTAATAATATCAAATCACAATCGAGACTCCACAACTGATTAAATACATATTGATACAAGTGATATTAATTATTAAATTCTGCCTAATATTATGAATTATAAATTAAAATATAACAGGATAATATTGAGTAACACTTATGAGCATCAATCCTACTACAAATATCATGTTTTTAACAAGCTAATATTTTTTAGTGCAACAATTAATACTAATAAATAAATACATTTTAATGAAATTTCTACCTATATCTTTTACACCGTTTTTTATGGGTAGAGTAGGTCTAGTGTGCAAATTTGTATAGATGAAAATATATAAAATTGCCCTAAATTAACCAACTACCCCCTAAACACTAAATAATTAACCCTAAATTATGACCTATTTGAGCTGGGTAAACCATGAACTAGTCGGACCGAGTGAACCATGAACCACTCAATTTTGTATTACATTCATCAATTATAAAATTTAATTGAAAATTAAAGATTTTGCATCTGTACAAATTTGTATACTAGACTTTGTAATATTTGTATCATTAGGAATAGCCAACCGAGTTAATTGACATCTGACCAATGATTATAATAGCTTGACAGGGACCTAATTGGCGCATCATATGAAATGCTGTTTAACGCATATTAAGGGACAAAATCGTTTAATTTTCAAAACAAAATTAATGCAAACGAAAGTGAAGTGTGTGTGACCCCGACAACGACATGCTATGTGCATGTAAGCCATACTGACCAATGGTTTCATTATCAAATGCTGACAAACCTTACCAATTTAAGCAAAATGGTTTTTCTTTCTACCCAAAAGCTTTGAAGTTATTAGTAGAATTTACAAACAATGTATTTACAAAATTTACAATGTAAAGGAAAATCATTTCTTTTCTTAAAAAAAAAAAAACCCTACTCTTTGCAATTTGAAATCGAATTAGAATTCACAAACCCACACTAATAGTCCGGGTTCAAAAGATAAATAATGAAAAGGCAAAAAGTGTCTAGAGAAGGTATTTACCAAAGGATGCGGTATGGAATGTTGTCAACTTATCTTGTACGCTTTTTCCACCTGTAATAACTGTTTTGCCCTTCCCCTCTCCAATAAACATTATATTTGTCTTCTTCCGTCCCACCTTCAACTTATCCTCCTCATACCTACGACATTAAAAAAGAATATCACGTGATAATATAATTAAGATTATAAATTGAATTCAAATTAAATCTACACTAATTACTTATACATTAAGTGTAAAAAGTAAAAACACTTCTGCACTATTTAATGGAGTCTGAAAAAGTCCTAATTCACTTTGTAATTTTTTCCTCAGATTAGCTTATCACATCCGATAGTCACAATGTTAAGAGTTGATTAAATATGCAACTTAAAATTTATATTAAGAAATAGAGGATCAAAGTCACTTTCTATACTCATCCCTCTCATGAATGTCCTCCATCAAGTAACACTATTATTGATGAGGCATATTTCTATAAAAAATAAAATAATTAAGAAAGGGTGGGTAGCAAAGTCACTTTCTATAATCATATAAGTATAACGTCAGTTTAAATATATTTTAATTCTTAAAGTCTCCGTACGTAATATTTCTTTTTAACAAATCCGTACCATCATAAAGCGACTCATCTATAATCTATAAGGTTAGGTCTTGAATGCACCGGGTGCACAGTGCACTTATAGTGCATTTTAGAAGCATGTAACTTGTTATGCTGAAAAGTGCGATTTACTTACAAAGAAAAGTGCAATTGTTAATATGAGAATATAGTTGCATGTTTCTGTTTTGTATAGTTGCACGCTTTTAAAATGTATTATGAGTGCACGGTACACTCAAGTGCACATGAGACTCAATCTATAACTATCTTTCGTTCCACTATATTTGTCATACTTTCCTTTTATGAATATCTCACTATATTTGTCACAGTCCATAAAAGTAAAATAACACTCCACTAACTATTATTTTAATATTATTCCCCTCACTTTTCATCTCAATTATCCCAAATACCTTCACTTTTAATTCATTAAATACTATAAAAGTCCACTATCTATTATTTTAATATTATTTTTTAAATAATTCAACAAAAAGAAGTGGAATAAATATGGAGAGGGAATATAATACTATAATTCACCTTATCGTCAAATTGTGCTAGTTCTGAAATTAGCGAACCAATAAGAGCACCATATCGATGGTAAGTGGTAACTAACTCACTTTACATGTAATCACCAAAGCATAATAATGACATAAAAGTCATTTTACGTTATCACGAAAAGGCCACACTTTTTCAAATCTTTTTCGAAACTTTTTTTAAAAAAAGGTGAAAATTACCTCCCTTCCCTCACGTAGATGATAAACCGCCGACTGCTATGTTCTGGCGCCTTCTTAATCGCATCCGCGATCGTTTTGTACGTTCCGTTGCCGTTCTTCGAAACGATTACATCGGCGTTAATCGCCGACACCGGCATATCCAAAAGCATCCGTTCTCTCCGCGACAGCCACGCCGGAAACCGCTCGTCGGCCAGCAACCGGCGGCGGCGATTCTGTATAGGAATATCGGTAAAATCTCCGCCGCCGCCGGCGTAGATCGCGAGCGAATTGCTCACGTGCTCGGATAAATCCTTTATCCTATGGGACATTTGATGCTTCACATCGCCGTTCAATTCGTCGAATCCTTCGGTGCAGGTGTCCTGATTCGTTAATGCGGCGCTGAGCCAGGTTAACACATCCTGAATGGATCCGTCGCCGCCTCCTCCGGAGGTGTCGGCGGCGGTGGTGAGCGAATTGGTTAGTAAATCTACAGAGTGATCGAGGAGCTCTAGGCAGTCCTCGTACGCTGACCTGAGAGGTAATTTCAAAAATTGGGGGAAATCAATTTTGTGCACAAAATTCGAATTGAACATTTTAGGTAATTTCTAATTTCTAATTCAAATTCAATGTCAATTTCGAACGAACCTGACATGAGGATCCATGTCGAGATTGGTGATCTCGGAAGCGGAATAGAGCGATCGGCCTACTTTCTGGAGAGTCATGTTAACGGAGATATGAAGGAGGTCTTTATCGGAGGCGGTGAGTGCGCCGGGGAAATCGAGGAGCGAGTTGACAGAGAGTTTTGGGTACAGAGTCCGGCTACATGTACGGGACATGGCCTGAGACGGCCGGCGACTCTGCAGCCTTGCGGAATTGGAGTTATGTCGTATCACAATTACGAGTGCGGCGGAGACGGCGGACGCCACCATTAGTATGGCGGCGAGTATTAGCAGAAGCTTGATTTTCGGTTTTTTCGATTTGGGGTTAGGTTCGGTTGTTTGGCTACGGATGGAGGAGGCAAGAGGGTCGGGTTTTCCGAGCCTGCCATATTCCATTGCTGGGATTAATAAACAGAGTAGTAGAAAAATAGGTGTGTTACTTAAATGAATTGAAAACAGAGTGGGAGTGTGGGAGGAATATATATATGGGCGGCGTATGTATATTGACTCTAGTATAAATAAAATAACTCTCTCTTAGTCTTAGACTTAGGAGTATTTAAATAATCGTTTTGTGAAATTATAAATTTTCATGTGTTAAAAGAAATAAAAAGGGTGATGCTGTGGCTCAGAGTTGACTACACACTAGACTGGTTCGTTTGTCATTTGGTGCATGCATGCCTCACTTAATTTTGTTTTAACGTTCATAATTTATCTCTACCAAAAGATATGTACTTTTATATGTCGCACTACTCTAAAAAATTTCAACAAATCAAACAAAAATCCTATACTTGTTTATGCACAGAAACTCTTTAAATCACTTCAAACATTTATCATATTATACCAGGAGAAAGTGGCAAATGCAAGAATTCATCCACTTATGGCTTGATAGTACGTGCAGGTAACTAAAAAGGCTCTGTCCCAATATAATTATTATGAGCGAATACAAACATTATTGCATATAATACAATATTCATAATCATACAGAAGATATAGTGTTAGTTAATTAACCGACGACGCCCTTCAATTTCTTGACTTTTAGCTAGACCATTAGTGTGTGTATATATATATATATATATGTTGTGTATATGGATGAGAGGATGATGTACATATATATATATACATATACATCCTGATAATAATATAATGGGTGCGTAATGTTTCTTGAGAGTTGGTTTGGTGTGAGGTCGATATCGATATAGAGGAATTAGCTGGCCTCTACTAATTAGTGCCAAATTATTTCAAATTAATTCCTACTGGATAATAGTATACTATATTGTGAAATATGTGACTATTTTTCTTGGTTTCTTTCAACTTTTGCATCCTTTTGTTTCTTTATGTATAGCATCTCCAAATTAAAATATTCTATATTTTGGACTTCTCTATTTTGCAACATAATAATTTTCTCTAGTTATGAAATCTTCTCCAACAATAATTCTTTATATCATTAGATACTCATCTGTTTTTTCTTCTATTTTCAAAATTGAATATTCGTGTCGTACATTAAATTATCAAATTAATAAATCCAACTTTTTGTAAAACAGACCAAATTTATAACATATATATGCCTAGGGAAAAAAAAGCATTACCAAGCAAAAAATTAAATAAAATGACAAATGGCATTTTACTGATGTATTCATGCTCCATCAATTCTTCATCCTCCAAATTAATTATTAATATAAAAAAATAGTTGCATGGTTCATTGTACATAAATTGCATCTTTCATTATAATAAGTTGTATGATTCTAAAATACACTATGAATGTACGGTGTACCTGAATGCATACAAGACTTGTGTATGTAAAATGTCTTTCAAAAATAAAATTGAAAACAAAATAAGATAATATATCATTTCATATCTATTTTTTAAAAGATTGAATATTAGTTGAATATATTTTGCCATAAGATTTAGTTAAAGAGTTTTCTGATTAAATTATTGATTATATATAGTTAGTGTCTGAAGTCTGAACTAAAAAGTTAATGGTTATTTCGTTTAACTATGGGAAACAAGCCTAATCCCACTAAGTTATTGATTGGTGAAACTTTAAAAGCAATAAAATTAGTTAAAAGATGTAGGTTCTGTTTGGATGATAAGATTCTTTTCTCACCCTGATACTCTTCTTGTTTGCATAAGGATCGCGTCACATCGATCTCTTTATTATGGAAGCACCCGTCCTAGTGGCTTTTGCATAAAGTTGAATTCGCTTCTAGCTCGACCAAATTAAACCCCAATTCATATATACATTAACTTGTTTTTATATATAACTAAGTTAATTTGGCACTGAAAGCCAAGATATATGGCCGAAAGCAATTCAGAAATGGACTAGAAAAAGTCCAATGAATCGTCAAATCGAATTAGCAGGTATTTTTATTTTATTTTTTATCGGGCAAAGAAAGAAAAATATTAATAAAATCAGTTCGATGTAGCGATCCCAACACTACCAACACTATAATCCATATTTTTTGTATAATTTTTTGGAAATAAGAAAGTAAATTGCATATAGTGGAAGAGAGTAAGAGATCGAGAGATGAAGATTTGAAGAAATTGAGAGAGAGAGAATTAGATAGGAAGAGAGATAGTTAGAGGAGAGAGAATAGTGTAAATTTTTCTGATATCTCATTCATCGGCCGTAGGCCGTATTTGTAACAAACAGTGGGGTCCACACACATATAGATATTCCTTAGGTAAATTTAATGCATAATTAAAATAGATAATGGAGATTCCAGGTCATTCTAAATGTCTGGGCCCAACACTGAGAAGCCCAACATTTCCTCGTTCAGATAATTACACTCAGGCGGATTTGACTCAGGCGAATTCTGCTCGTTCAGATAAATCCACTCAGGTAGATTTGGCTCAGGCGAATTCTGTTCATTCAGATAAATCCACTCAGGTGGATTTGGCTCAGGCGTATCCTCCAACTCAGATCCCTCGTTCAGATAAACCTGAGCGCCCGACTCTTCAGCTTCCTCTATCCTGAGTGAGCCCTCCTCATTCAGACTATCCTGAGCTTCCTTTAACCTGAGCGAGCCAACCTCATTCAGACTATCCTGAGCTTCCTTTAACCTGAGCGAGCCCTCCTCATTCAGATAAACCTGAGCGCCCGACTCTTCAGCTTCCTCTAACCTGAGCGAGCCCTCCTCATTCAGACACATGTACTCGAAATCCCTTTTCTCCACTGACACCGAAAACCCCAATTCTATCTCTCCTTTCGTTCCCAACTCATGATCATGACAATACTCCCCCGTTTTTGAGATCCTTGTCCCCAAGGATCTAAATCGAGTACAACTTATAAAAGTTGCATATAGATTGCATATTTTTGTATAATTTCCTAGTTGACCATTCCCACCATGACCCCATGAAAGAACTTCTCATTTATCTGTCAAAGCAAGAGAATGATATCCACCACTAGCTATCTGAACTAATCAAACATCTTTGAGGCTTGGAACAGGTTGAGGTTTCCAGCCACCAATTTATCACCCCTGATATAATTTTCCACATAATATGCATATTTTCCTGAGCTTCCCTGAACAATATCACTTCTTGATTTAGCAACCCCAAAACTTCTAAATATCTGAACTATCTCTTCATCTGCAACCTTTCCAACACCAGACTCAAGCGATATCAAAATAATGAAATCAACAACTCGGCTAATCAACCTAACTAATTCATAAACATCACAACCAGCTAGATACACCAATTCTACAATAGGCGATGGCTTCTGATCCTTTCCCATCACAATAACACCTCCACCCAGATTTCCATATCTGCTACTACTACCGAATTCACCAAGCAACTCAGCATTCCCTTGTTCAACAGCACTCCTGATACAAGTTCCTCCACAGTATTCATTCCCTCCACTATCAACAAGTCCAATAAGAACTAAATTTGCAGTTGAATGTATCATTGAGGATCCCTTAATAACTACTAAATTTCTAGCTTCAAGAAAAGAAGTTGGGATAGTTGCCTCACCTTCCGAAAACTCACTTCCGGAATTAACAAGTTTAATCAAGCTTGTATGATCCTCGAGTTCCACGAATTCCAGCAACTCTTCGTCGTCCACCTTATCTTGAATGTGTTGCTTGATTCTTTCATAGCCTTGTTCTAATCCCACTCTAATTTCTTCCAAATCCTCATCAACAACAACGATATCAATTTCATCATGATAGCGACTCAGACCAGAAGTAGCTGATGCAATCAAATGAATCTGACCATATTTTTCTTTGTGAAACTTCAAAAGACAATTCAAAAGGTATGCCTCACATTCACTAGGTTGAAACCCTTTGGATGCCTCCAAAACATCTTGGGATTCACTAATTAGCAAACCTTCTAATGATGGGGAATAAGTTGCACAGATCTATTCGGGGTGAATATTTAAATACAAATTTAATTCTTATAATTATTACTAGCATGAATTAATCCTATATTAATTCAAATAATAATACAACAACAAATCATGCATATAATTAATTCACGTAAATCCTACGCATGCAGAATTCTACGAGTTTACGTGAACGTACCTCTTGGGACGACAATGCTCTGGCTGATTAGACTAACCAAAAGAACTTCCCAAGTATTTCCTTAATCCTTGTTCGACTATCCGGTGGTAGGACACCCGTGAACAATTAACAAAAGGAAAATAAATTATGTTGCACCACCTTTGTGGATTTACTAATTTTTCCAACACATGGAATTATATATGGGAATGAAAGAGTCATCCCCTATTTATAGAGCATAGGTGGTCGAAATTTTGGGTAGAAAATAATGTGGGAAAATCTTTTTTGATCTCCAAGAAATCTTGAATATATCTCCTACATTCTTTTTCCCATAATTATAATATTCCACAAAATCCCACCTACTCTTTGTTATGGGATATTTTCGAAAATAATAGGCAAGATTCCAAGATTTGGATCTTCTTGAATTTATGAGATATTCTTGTATTTCAAGAAATACATATCTTCCATAATATCTTTTCAAGAAAATCAAGAAAATCTTTCTTGCCCTTTATATTTCAAAAATTTCGAAATTATCTTCATGAATAACCAAGTGGGAGATTTCCTGAATTTAATGAGATAATCTTGTATTCCAAGAATACATATCTTCATTCCATAACAAAATTCAAAGAAAATCTTTCTCCACTTTTATCCATAAATTTCGAAAATAATGAGGAAAAATAAGCAACAATATTTATTTTATTTTAAACACCTTTTTAAGTTATTGGACTATATGTTGGGCTACTCAGGGGGCCTTTAGGAGAATTAAGATTGGACCTTCCAATGGATCTTGAATTATAAATATTGAGCCACAATATTATTCAAGCCCATAAATATTAATTAATCCCACTACATCAGTGTTTTCATAACCGAACCGGTGATTGAACCGGACAGACCACCGGTCAGCGGTTCAACCGGTCGGACCGGTTCAACCGGCGGTTCAACCGTTTTCTATGTTTAGTTAAAAAAACAAAATAAATATACACCTACAAAAATTTAAATATATATTTTATAACTTTTCATATCATATTTTATAAATTTTGTCCCACCTCATACATTTATCCCACATCGAAAGTGTTGGAGAAAAATGTGAGAGGAATATAGATTTAAAATTTTAAATATTTAATATAAATTAATAATTTAATTTTAAAAAAAAGAAGAAAAAAACCGGTTTTTTCCGGTTGAACCGGGTTTTGACCGGTTCAACCCGGTTCAACCTGAAATCCGGTTATGTATGTGTATTTTAACCGGGTTACCGGCCGGTTCCCGGTTCAACCGGTTGAACCGGCCGGTTCAACCCGGTTTTGAAAACACTGCACTACATAATTAATATTACACTATCCATCTTAACCCATATTACAGTCAATATGGCTCCCGGTTATTATTTATCGTGTTTAAGATTATCTAGCCCATTAATTAATTCAAGCCACTGAAATAACTTTTCGTTAATTAATATCTTTTGTCCTTGTTCAAGGAACGATTCAACATTATTATCCATACCGGAAACTAATTCCACTTGCAAGATTTGGTATGATAAATCTTATGAACCTCCCAAGGGGGCAAATCGAAAAAGCATACTTGCACACGATTCTCCGTTTTAAATCTTAGCAATCACATGTGACCAATAATATTGTCCAAGATAAAAAGTATTGAATCTCGTTGGTTCTCTACCCATGATAAGTCAAAGCAATAATTACCAACCACACGTGATCCTATTTAAGGAACGAAGATTAAGAAATAACGAACCACTGAGGTCTAATTCTTCCTTGTTCAGTTCTGAAGAATTTATCCTCCTCAGAGGGTCCTATTCAATTGCATCGATCATGCACTAGTGTAATCTCTTGGTCAAGCAAGCCAATCCCAGCCTTACACTTCAACCTTTCACGATGGATTGTTCATTTCCATCTAGGTCGTGAATGGTGTACTTTTAGTTACAAGGATTTTAATTTAATCTTCCGTGATCCGGTATCACTAAATTAACTACAATGTAACACGTCTTTGTTTAATGAACAATTATGCAAAGAAATATATGTAACATTCAATGATATTTAAAGCATCGATAAACAATTTATTTCAAAAATAAGTCCGAAATTCAGTTTTGATTATACAAAGTAAAAAACATACTTTCCAGTATAATCCCAACAATCTCCCACTTATACTCAAAGTCTGCTTTTAAGTATACTACAACATGTCTCGTGTAGTTCCTAATTCGTGACATCTAATGTCACCTACACGAACCTAATAATTTCTCCCACTTATACTCAAAGCAGTTAGCAAATCGGTCTTGACACCCATTCCTTCCACATGTCTATCGAATATATTGAGGCGCACCCTTTGTGAATGGATCTGCTGGGTTGTCTTCCCGACGCTATCTTTTGCCACATCTATATCTCCTCTCTTAACGATATCTCGTATAAGATGGTATTTCCTTTCAATGTGTTTGCTGGCTTTGTGGGCTCGTGGTTCCCTTGAATTTGCAACTGCTCCGGCATTGTCACAATAAATGATGATTCTCACGGGCAAATTCGAACCACATTCAAGTCCACTAGGAAGTTCTTGAGCCAAACCGCTTTTTTTTGCCTCATTAGCGGCTACATATTCGGCTTCCATGGTAGAATCTGCGACGCATTTCGCTGACGTTTCTCCATGTCACGGCTCCTCCCCATGAAAACACACTACCGGAGGTAGATTTTCCGAGTCTATGTCCGATTAGAAATCCGAGTCCGTGTAGCCGATTGAACTATCGGACCGATAAATCAACATTCTATCCCGAGTTCTTTTTTCGGATACTTCAAAATGTTTTTAATCGTCATTCCAATGTTCTTTCCTCGGGTTACTTTTGATATCTTGCCACCATGCCAACGTCAAAGCGAGATATCCTGGTCTCGTAATAAAGATTGCATACATAAGGCTTCCAACAAACAGAAGCATAAGGAATGCCTCTCATGTCATCTATCTCCTCTCCTTTTGCCTTAGGGCACATTTTCTTGGATAGATGGATTCCATGTCCGAAAGGTACGGCCTTTCTTGGAATCTTGCATCTTTGAATCGTTTCAAGACGAAGGTCTATGTATGAAGCTTCATGATAAGCCTATCATCCTTTTCTTGCGATCTCGAGTGATCTTGATCCCAAGGATGTGTCGCGCTTCCCCAAGTCCTTCATATCAATCTGTTTTGAAAGCCATGCCCTTACGTCCCGATAACACCTTTACATCGTTCCCGATGATCGAAATGTCGCCTCACGATAGTACTAAGAATACCAATGCGCTTCCGATAAACTTTTGTACACACAACTTTTCGAACTTCGTTTTGATCGAACCCATAAGACTTTATAACATGATCAAAACATTGGTTCCAAGCTCGGATGCTGTTTGAGTCCGTAAATGGACTTCATGAGCTTACAAACTAGGTGTTCTTGGCCTTTTTCAATGAAGCCTTGGGGTTGTTGCATATAGATCTCTTCATCAAGACTTCCGCTAAGGAAAAGCTATCTTGACATCTATCTGCCAGATTTCAAAGTCGAGATCTTGAACAATCGATAAGAGAATTTGGATGGACTTAAACATGGCTACGGGCGAAAAAAGTTTCCTCATAATCGATCCTTTCTTTTACGAGTATAACCTTTCGCCACTAGTCTTGCTTTGAAGGTTTCCGCCTTCCCGTCCCCTGTCCTCTTTTTTTCTCTTATACCCACTTGCAACCAATGGGTTTGACCCCATTAAGTGGTTCGACTAGCTCCCACACTCTGTTATGAAACATAGAACCCATTTCGGCTTTCATTGCTGTTTGCCAAGAATCTGCATCCTTATCTTAGATTGCCTCGTCATATGTCCATGGGTCTGATTCATCTTGTCCGGGAATCAAGTCCGAGGACTCTCCTATTCCCATGAATCTCTCGGGCTGTTTCACAACCCTCCCACTACGACGAGGTTCCGGTTGTGTAAGTGTGTCGTTTGGTATGTCATCTAGTACAGTTGGCATTGAGGTTAGCCCCCTTAGCTCATTTAAGGTAATCTCACTTCTGGGTCTTCTTTCGTTCATATAGTTTTCTTCCAAAAATCTAAAGTGAGTGCTTATTACCACCTTTTGATCTTCAAGACCATAGAACATACACCCTTTTGTTCCCTCGGGGTATCCCACAAACAACCTTAATTTTGATCGAGGATTCAATTTTCCGGCTTCCTTGTCCAACACGTAGGCCGGACACCCCCAAATCCTCATGTGTCTCAAACTAGGCTTGCGCCCGGTTCACAATTCTTTGGGAGTTTTGGGAACCGATTTGGATGGCACCAAGTTCAGAATGTAGGCTGCTGTTTCCAAGGCATGACCCCAGAACGACTTGGGTAGATCCGCATAACTCATCATAGATCTAATCATTTCCAAAAGAGTTTTGTTTCTTCGCTCTGCAACCCCGTTTTGTTGAGGGGTTCCGGGTGCAGTGAGCTGGGATGCAATCCCTTCATCAGATAAGTAGTTCAAAAACTCATCGCTGAGGTATTCGCCTCCACGATCGGATCTTAGAGACTTGATACGTTTTTCCCTATGATTCTCTGCTTGAGCCTTAAATTCTTTGAATTTCTCAAAGGTCTCAAATTTATGCTTCATAAGGAAAATATAACCGTACCTTGAGTAATCATCAATAAAAGTGACAAAATACTCATAACCTCCTCTCGCTTTGGTTGACATTGGACCACATACATCTGTGTGAACGATCTCTAACACTTCTTTGGCTCTATTCCCCTTGGCTCCAAATGCCCTCTTGGTCATTTTACCCTCCAAACATGATTCGCAGGTTGGAATTGGTTCAACTTGGAGAAACTCCAGTGAACCATCTTTCACTAACCTTTGGATCTATATGACCTAATCTCAGATGCCATAGAAGTGTTTCGTTCATGTCTGATGAACGTTTTCTTTTCTCGGAAACAGTTGATGTGTTATAGGATGCATTTCGTGAGTGGTGCGCACAGTTAATTGTATAGAGATTATTCGACAACGTTCCATGACAGATAAATTTATCAAAAAGAGAAATGATAACAACTTTATTAAAAGTAACCGAATATCCATCATGAAAAAGTTTAGAAACTGAAATTAAATTCTTTCTAAAATTCGGAACGTAAAGAACATCTCTTAAAATTAAAACTCTATCTTCAAAAGACAGGTGCACTTCTCCCACTGCTTCAGCTGCCACTCTCGTAGCATCGCCCAGTGTGATGAGGATCTCACTCCCACTAAGTTTCCGGGTCCGCTTGAACCCATGTAATGTGAAACAAACATGATCAGTGGATCCCGTATCTGTTGGGATTATACTGAAAAGTATGTTTTTTACTTTGTATAATCGAAACTGAATTTTCAGAATTATTTACAGAAATAAATTGTTTATCACTGATGCTTTAAATATGATTGAATGTTACATATATTTACTGCATAACTGTTCAATAATTCGTACGTGTTACATTGTAGTTAATTTAGTGATACCAGATCACAGAAGATTAAATTAACAGTCCCTTGTAACTAAAAGTACGCCATTCACGACCTAGATGGAAATGAACAACCCATCGCGAAAGGTTGAGGTGTAAGGCTCAGATTGGTTTGTCTTGACCAAGAGATTACACTAGTGCATGACTGATGCACTGAATAGGACCTACAGGAGGATAAATTCTTCAGAACTGAACAAGGAAGAATTAGACCTCAGTGGTTCGTTGTTTCTTAATCTTCGTTCCTTAAATAGGATCACGTGGGATTGGTAACTATTGCTTTGACTTATCATGGGTAGCGAATCAAAGAGATTCAATACTTTTTATCTTGGGCAATATTATTAGTCACATGTGATTGCTAAGATTTAATACGAAGAATCGTGTGCAAGTACGCTTGTTTGATTTGCCCCCTTGGGAGGTTCATAAGCTTTATCATACCAAATCTTGTAAGTGGAATTAGTTTCCGGTATGGATAATAATGTTGAACCGTTCCTTGACCAAGGATAAAAGATATTAATTAATGGAAAACTATTTCAGTGGCTTGAATTAATTAATGGGCTAGATAATCTTAAACACGGGAAATAATGACCAGGAGCCATATTGACTGTAATATGAGTTAAAATGGATAGTGCAATATTAATTATGTAGTGGGATTAATTAATATTTATGGGCTTGAATTATATTGTGGCTCAATATTAGATATTCAAGGTCCATTAGAAGGTCAAATCTTAATTCTTCTAAAGGCCCCCTGAGTAGCCCAACAAATAGTCCAATAACTGAAAAAGGTGATTAAAATAAAATAAATATTGTTGCTTATTTTTCCTTGATATTTTTGAAATTTATGGATAAAAGAGGGAGAAAGATTTTCTTTGAATTTTGTTATGGAATGAAGATATGTATTCTTGGAATACAAGATTATCTCATTAAATTCAAGAAATCTCCCACTTGGTTATTCATAAGGGATATTTTGAAATTTTTAAAAATAAAGGGCAAGAAAGATTTTCTTGATTTTCTTGAAAAGATATTATGGAAGATATGTATTTCTTGAAATACAAGAATATCTCATAAATTCAAGAAGATCCAAATCTTGGAATCTTGGGACCCTTAATTTTTGAAAATTCCATATATTGAGAAGGTGGGATTTTTGTGGAATATTTTAATTATGGGAAAAAGAATATAGGAGATATATTCAAGATTTCTTGGTGATCAAGAAAAGTCTTTTCCCACATTGGTTTTCTACTAAAAATGTCGACCACTTCTCACCTATAAATAGGGGATGATTCTTTCATTCCCAAGTACAATTCCATGTGCTGGAAAAATTAGTAAATCCACATAAGTGGTGCAACAAAGTTTATTTTTTTCCTTTTGTTAATTGTTCGACAAGTGTCCTTCCACCGGATAGTTGAGCAAGAGCTAAGGGAATACTTGGGAAGTCCTTTTGGTTAGTCCGTCCAACCGAATTGACTGCCATCCCGAGAGGTACGTTCACGTAAACCCGTAGATTCCGCATGCGTAGGTTTTACGTGGCTTATTATATGCATGATATGTTGTTGCAATTATTATTTGAATTAATATAGGATTAATTCATGCTAGTAATAATTAAAGAATTAAATTTGTATTTAAATATTCATCCCGAATAGATCTGTGCAACTCATTCCCCAACAGTATCCACCACCCATAAATGGGAGGCATACGCCGCTAAACAAGTTTCAACAACTAGTGCGTGAGAATTACCTTTTTTTCCATTCCCTTTGGGATTGGAACAGGCTGACCTCGAGTGTCCTACTCTCCCGCTTTCCAATACTTTCCTCATGCTTGATTCCATGCTCTTATTTGATGTTGAGTCTGCTTGGTTCAACTTTCTTCTCTTTTCATCATCCTTGTCACCACATGACCTAGGATGAAAAGAAGATTTCTGTTTTCCCAAGTTCTTTTCCTCGCGCTCCCTTTCCCTTTCAACCAAAGTGAGAGCATTTACAAGATCATCCACTGTAAAATCTAGATCTTCCATTAGATACTCAAGATAGTGGTGATTATAGCTCTTTGGTAAGGATTGGAGAATGAAATCAATCTTAGTCTTGAAATCACATTTTTTACGAGGATCTCAAGTTCCTCAAATAACACCATAACCCTAAGGGCGTCTGTCTTTGCGATCATCCATTTTTTCATTTTTAATTCAAAGCATTTCTTGCTTCACACTTTGGATTGCCATATGGGTCTGATGTGCGAACATCGCTTCGAGATTCTGTAAGATGTCTGCAGCTGACTCATATTCTTGATGAAGGTGTCTCAACGCATCTGACAGATGTGCCAGAATTGTATCCTTCATCAATTCATTTGCCATCTCCCATTCACCATAAATCATCTCATCCCATATTCCGGCGTCCTTAGTTGG
This sequence comes from Stenogyne calaminthoides, assembly GCA_037126765.1. Taxonomy (NCBI): domain Eukaryota; kingdom Viridiplantae; phylum Streptophyta; class Magnoliopsida; order Lamiales; family Lamiaceae; genus Stenogyne; species Stenogyne calaminthoides. The sequence continues at coordinate 35,285,208 of JBBCBC010000009.1, forward strand.
TTTTTCGGGTTTTGGTGTATCAAGTACCCATTTGGAAGGTGATGCGGTTAGGATGGAGTTTTAGTTTGTATTTCCAATCAAAATAGTTTTTCACCAAGAAGCAAATTGTCTTTAAGTATATTGACCGATGGATTAGAAGGTTGCGACATGAATAAATCGAAATAAACAATAATATGCATAAGCACAAATATATCACAAGGTTCGATCACATGCATCATATTAAAATCTCAAAAAAATATGAACATGCATCAGCCAACATCTCAAAACAGTTTAAATAAGCCACGTGGGGTGGGTCATTATTTAAACACATTCAAGCAGGTTACAAACAAGAACAGTTACAAACGTTTAATATCCATATTAATAGTTGGCTCCCACTTGACCAATATAAAATTGGGATCGACTTGAGGGAAGTATATGCATATCAATTTTATACCTAAGTAATAACCATGATTAAATACATGATTATTATTTCGTATTGAACGAGCCTCGTGGGGAGGGTCATCGTCGCCACTAGTAATAATCCACAATCATCCATTTGGAATTCATTCATGTGAAAGCTAACTTTTGACCGTCCCGTGGGGGGAATTTCTCCAAAAGAATTCACAAATAAATAAATCATGGAGGTCAAAATTAATTCAATTTTATTATCCGGAATAAAATTATCAATTAATTATTTAAACATATTTAGTAATTTTTGATTGTGAGATTTTTCATTGGGCATCTCTCATGCAAACACATTTAAACAAATTAAATAAAGCATAAGATAACACAATAATAAATCAAGCAAAGCAGAAAAATAAACATATTGGGCACAAATTATCCAATTGTCATGGTTTGATTTTTCTTGGCTTGATCTTGAAGAAACGTCGTCTTTCATTTCTCCCACTCGATCGTCTCGAAAAGAACTCCGTCTCGAAATGCCACGCCAAGTAGCTCGCAGCCGGGATGCACGCCCGCATCCGGCCGGCCACTTGCCCAAGTCAGCCTCGGCACCCCTCGGCGAGCTTTAGCACCATGCCTCGGCAAGACGCCTCGGCGAAATCTGGCGGTTCCTCGGCGAAGCGGCAGCGTACCCGCGTGCATCCGTCCCAGCCTTCGCCATAAGCCTCGAACCCCAGAACCAGCGATGCACTTGGCGCCCCCACCTTGCGCCCGGTATGGCCTTCGCCTCCGTCCGCCCGACCCGCTCGCGCCTACGGTTCTTGTCGCTTCGCCCGCCCGCCAGCCGGTCGCGGCACGATCTCGCGCTTCGGCCTCGGCCTGCGCCCACGCCCATGCGTGCCTACACGTGTCCACGTCACGCTCGTGCCTCCCTTGTCATGTTTTGCGCGACGCACGCCGCCTACGCCCGGTTCTGGATTTTATCCTTTAATTCTTTGTCTCCGTCCTCGTTTTTAGTCCGGTTACAATTTATTTACAAAAAATAAATAAACCTAGATCTAGACTAGTCTATTACATTGATCAAATCAAACAAATCCTAATCTACTCGTGAATTTTCTCCACGAGCAAAAAACGAATCCGAGCAGATCGAATTAAAAACCACAATTTATATGCATGCATAAATAAACACATTAAATTCCATGACAATTGGATACCTGCAAAATAGATCTAGCAATTATACTATCCAATTTCAAATTTAATGTCAGCGAATTAAATTACAATTTAAAATTGAGCAAAACCGTGGTCGCTCTCGATACGATTGATGGGGAATAAGTTGCATAATCTATTAAGGGTGAATATTTAAATACAAATTTAATTCTTATAATTATTACTAGCATGAATTAATCTTATATTAATTCAAATAATAATCCAACAACAAATCATGCATATAATTAATTCACGTAAATCCTACGATGATGCGAAATTCTCACGTTTACGTGAATTTTTGACGACAATGGTGCAGCTGATTAGACTAACCAAAAGAACTTCCCAAGTATTCCCTTAATCCTTGTTCATTATCCGTTGGTAGGACACTTTGTTGGGGATTATCTTTGAAAAGTATGCTTTTTACTTTGTATAATCGAAACCTAATTTCGGACTTATTTATTGAAATAAATTGTTTATCATCGATGCTTTAAATATGATTGAATGTTATATATATTTCTTTGCATAAGCTGTTCAATAATTAAATGCGTGTTACCTTTGTAGTTAATTTAGTGATACCCGATCACGAAGATTAAATTAACGATCCGCTTGTAAAAAAATCGCCATTCACGACCTAGATGGAAATGAACAACCATCGCGAAAGGTTGAGGTGTAAGGCTCGATTGGTTTGTCTTGACCAAGAGATTACACTAGTGCATGGTGATGTCTTTGAATCGGACCTACATGAGGATAAATTCTTGAAATCGAACAAGGAAGAATTAGACCTCGATGGTTCGTTGTTTCTTAACCTTCGTCCGCTTAAATAGGATCACGTGAGATTGGTAAGTATTGCTTTTGACTTATCATGGGTAGCGAATCGAGAGAGATTCAATACTTTTTATCTTGGGCAATATTATCGGTCACATGTGATTGCTAAGATTTATCTGAAGAATGGGTGTGCAAATACGCTTGCTTGATTTGCCCTTGGGAGGTTCATAAGTTTTATCATACCAAATCTTGCAAGTGGAATTAGTTTTAGGTATGGATAATAATGTTGAACCGTTCTCGACCAAGGACAAAAAGATATTAATTAACGGAAAGCTATTTCAAAGGCTTGAATTAATTAATGGGCTAGATAATCTTAAACACGGGGAAATAATGACCAAGGGAGCCATATTGACCGTAATATGGGTTAAGATGGATGGTGCAATATTAATTATGTAGTGGGATTAATTAATATTTATGGGCTTGAATTATATTGTGGCTCAATATTAGATATTCAAGATCCATTAGAAGGTCCAATCTTAATTCTCCTAAAGGCCCATTTGAGTAGCCCAACATATAGTCCAATAACCGAAAAAAGGTGATTAAAATAAAATAAATATTGTTGCTTATATTTCCTCTAATTTTTTCGAAAATTATGGATAAAAGAGGAGAAAAGTTTTTCTTTGAATTTTGTTATGGAATGAAGATATGTATTCTTGGAATACAAGATTGTCTCATTAAATTCAAGAAATCTCCCACTTGGTTATACATAATGAAATTTCAAATTTTGGAAATATAATTAAAGAAAAGATTTTCTTGAAAAGATATTATGGAAGATATGTATTTCTTGAAATACAAGAATATCTCATAAATTCAAGAAGATCCAAATCTTGGATTCTTGCACACTAATATTTTCGAAAAATTCCATAAAGTAGAGGAGGTGGATTTTTGTGGAATATTTTAATTATGGGAAAAAGAATATATGGGATATATTCAAGATTTCTTGGTGACCAAGAAAAGTCTTTTCCCACATTGAAAAAACACACAAATTTCGTTCACCCTCCCTCCTATATATAGGGGATGATTAGTTCATTCCCAAGTACAATTCCATGTGCTGTAAATATTAGCAAATCCACATAAGTGGTGCAACAAAGTTTATTTTTTCCTTTTGTTAATTGTTCGCGAGTATCCTTCCACCGGATTGTCGAGCAAGGGCTAAGGGAATACTTGGGAAGTCCTTTTGGTTAGTCCGTCCGACCAAAGCCAACGCCATCCCAAGAGAGTGCGTTCACGTAAACCCGTAGATTCCGCATGCGTAGGTTTTACGTGGCTTTTTATATGCATGATATGTTGTTGCAATTATTATTTGAATTAATATAGGATTAATTCATGCTAGTAATAATTAATGAATTAAATTTGTATTTAAATATTCACCCCGAATAGATCTGTGCAACTCATTCCCCAACACACTTGTGAACAATTAACAAAAGGAAAATAAATTATGTTGCACCACCTTTGTGGATTTACTAATTTTTCCAGCACATGGAATTGTACATGGGAATGAAAGAGTCATCCCCTATTTATAGAGCATAGGTGGTCGAAATTTTGGGTAGAAAATAATGTGGAAAAATCTTTTCTTGATCTCCAAGAAATCTTGAATATATCTCCTATATTTTTTTTCCCATAATTATAATATTCCACAAAATCCCACCTACTCTTTTTTATGGGATATTTTCGAAAATAATAGGCAAGATTCCAAGATTTGGATCTTCTTGAATTTATGAGATATTCTTGTACTTCAAGAAATATATATCTTCCATAATATCTTTTCAAGAAAATCAAGAAAATCTTTCTTGCCCTTTATATTTCAAAAATTTCGAAATTATCTTCATGAATAACCAAGTGAGAGATTTCTTGAATTTAATGAGATAATCTTGTATTCCAAGAATACATATCTTCATTCCATAACAAAATTCAAAGAAAATCTTTCTCCCCTTTTATCCATAAATTTCGAAAATAATGAGGAAAAATAAGCAACAATATTTATTGTATTTTAAACACCTTTTTCAGTTATTGGACTATATGTTGGGCTACTCAGGGGGCCTTTAGGAGAATTAAGATTGGACCTTCCAATGGATCTTGAATTATCAATATTGTGCCACAATATTATTCAAGTCCATAAATATTAATTAATCTCACTACATAATTAATATTGCACTATCCATCTTAACCCATATTACAGTCAATATGGCTCCCGGTTATTATTTCCCGTGTTTAAGATTATCTAGCCCATTAATTAATTCAAGCCACTGAAATAGTTTTCCGTTAATTAATATCTTTTGTACTTGGTCAAGAAACGGTTCAACATTATTATCCATACCGGAAACTAATTCCACTTGCAAGATTTGGTATGATAAATCTTATGAACCTCCCAAGGGGGCAAATCGAACAAGCGTGCTTGCACACGATTCTCCGTATTAAATCTTAGCAATCACATGTGACCAATAATATTGCCCAAGATAAAAAGTATTGAATCTCGTTGATTCTTTACCCATGATAAGTCAAAGCAATAATTACCAACCACATGTGATCCTATTTAAGGAACGAAGATTAAGAAATAATGAACCACTGAGGTCTAATTCTTCCTTGTTCAGTTCTGAAGAATTTGTCCTCCTGTAGGTCCTATTCAGTGCATCAGTCATGCACTAATGTAATCTCTTGGTCAAGACAAGTCAACCTGAGCCTTACACTTCAGCCTTTCACGATGGATTGTTCATTTCCATCTAGGTCGTGAATGGTGTACTTTTAGTTACAAGGGACTGTTAATTTAATCTTCTGTGATCTGGTATCACTAAATTAACTACAATGTAACACGTACTGTTTAATGAACAGTTATGCAGTAAATATATGTAACATTCAATGATATTTAAAGCATCAGTGATAAACAATTTATTTCAGTAAATAAGTCCGAAATTCAGTTTTGATTATACAAAGTAAAAAGCATAATTTCCAGTATAATCCCAACATCTAATTAAGGAGTACTCTGATAGACCTCAGATTTCAAAACTATCAAATACAAGCGAATCTGGATTTCTTCCAACTGATAAGGAGAAAGCTCAGTATCAGAATCCCCTGCCATTTCAATATAAGATAATTCCTCTTCTTCAATAGTTGTCTTTTTAGTGATGGCTTCAATAGTTTCCAAATACTTCCTTCCTAGCTCAATTGTTTGTTGCAAGGTGGTCGGTTCAAACATTGTGATGAAAGCTTGTGATTCTTCAGTGAGCCCACTAATAAAACTAGCAACAAAATATTCTTCAGAAAAATCCATGTTGTTCAATAGTAGCAACCCAACCTTCAACTCTACAAATCTTTCTACATAATCTGAGTAAGAACCACTGTGCCTTAATTTATCAAATTCTGAATTAATTTTAGCTTCATTCCATTCCTCAAATCTAGCAGATAACACTTCTAAAAATTGTTGCCATGTAATATCTACTTGATTTAGCCTGGAATTTTGACACCAATGTGCTGCCTTACCCTCAAAGTGCCAACACGCTAGTGTGATTTTTTGTGAATCCATTATATCAGGAATACATTTAAAATACCCGTTGCATTTGAGGATCCAAAGCCTAAGACGAGTACCATCAAAATGGGGGAAATCGACTTTAGGTAAGGGGTTCATAGCTTGAATACCTTGGTTTTCCCACTGCAATATATTCCTTAAATTGTTGTTGTCACTGCACGATGCTTCTGTGTTCACCGGTTGATCCACGTTCACCGCACCAATAGATTCAAGTTGACTCTTAATTCCACCTTGAAACCCTATTCCAATTGCAGTTCCCGAATCATCAATTAAATCGCCTTCATGGAAGATCTTTTCCTCCTTGAGCCGTTGATTAGGATCATAACCCACAACCCGAGAAAAGTTCGCTCTGATACCAATTGTAGCGATCCCAGCACTACCAACACTATAATCCATATTTTTTCTATAATTTTCTGGAAATAAGAAGGTAAATTGCATATAGAGGAAGAGAGTAAGAGATCGAGAGATGAAGATTTGAAGAAATTGGGAGAGAGAGAATTAGATAGGAAGAGAGATAGTTAGAGGAGAGAGAATAGTGTAAATTTTTCTGATATCTCATTCATCGGCCGTAGGCCGTATTTGTAACAAACAATGGGGTCCACACACAGATGGATATTCCTTAGGTAAATTTAATGCATAATTAAAATAGATAATGGAGATTCCAGGTCATTCTAAATGTCTGGGCCCAACACTGAGAAGCCCAACATTTCCTCGTTCAGATAATTACACTCAGGCGGATTTGACTCAGGCGAATTCTGCTCGTTCAGATAAATTCACTCAGGTGGATTTGGCTCAGGCGTATCCTCCAACTCAGATCCCTCGTTCAGATAAACTTGAGAGCCCGACTCTTCAGCTTCCTCTATCCTGAGCGAGCCCTCCTCATTCAGACTATCCTGAGCTTCCTTTAACCTGAGCGAACCCTCCTCATTCAGACTATCCTGACCTTCCTTTAACCTGAGCGAGCCCTCCTCATTCAGATAAACCTGAGCGCCCGACTCTTCAGCTTTCTCTAACCTGAGCGAGCCCTCCTCATTCAGACACATGTACTAGAAATCTCTTTTCTCCACTGACACCGAAAACCCCAATTCTATCTCTCCTTTCGTTCCCAACTCATGATCATGACATTCGAGTACAAGAAGTACTCCACCATTACAACACAAAATACATGAATCGACTCCGACTTACGTCATGACAAATGGAAATAACTAACACTTCTATCCCATGATATGGACTCGCCTGATATTTTCTAACCAAAGAGAAAATGAAGTATTCTTAGCATTTCATTCTTAATCAATATTTTTTTCCAAAAAAATGAGTGATAATTATAAAAATAAGTGATTCTAGATATTGTTTTTAGAGTTTTAAAATACACCCTTTCGATATGCACAACACCGGACCAAAATATTCTATAATTTTTTGTAAAAAAGTTAATACTCCATTTTTTTAATAATTATTTGCATGCACTAAATTCTTCTAATAATTTGTAGACATGAATGCTCTGGTTGCATCTCATATGCAATGTAATTCATTGAGACATAGTTTGATTTATTGATGAACTTCAAGTTGTGGTCAATTTTTTGCCTTTAGTGAGAACTTTAATTTTGACTCTGTGGGTTTAAACAACTGTGGAACTTTCTTCTTGAAAATTGCATATGTGCAAATATATATGCAATTGTTTTTTTTAAACATGCGCAACGTTTTAGGGAGTCGAAAATTACAAATAGGGACCGACAATAGAAAATCGCAAACAGGGCGCAACAATAAAAAAATCGTATGTTTCTAGTATATCAAGCTCATCAAAATTCTTTTCATTAATTTTTTTCTTTATGATTACCCGCTGATTGGAGCTGGTCATGTACAATTTGTTGTTGCGCAATTGAATTTAGAAAAAAGAATAATAGAATTGGTTGATTATTGAGATATTTTTGTACATGTGCTTCCTATTTTATATTAATTAGCAATTTTTTTTTTGGTAGTATTACATTGCAATGTTTGACTCCAAATTATACCTAATATTAGTGAGCACCTCAATAGTTGTATTTTTATTAAAATTAGAAGTAGATATTGTCAAGAGAAAGTCATCTTGGTTTGTTCACATTTATCATATTTTTTTTCTATTTTAAGCACCTCAACAAAATGCCTCAAAAGTTCAAAACTCTCACTAAAACTCTAAAAACTTAATTGCACTCTCTGTTTGATACTTGATTTTTTTTTTTCGGTTTAATTGATCATTCGTGGATTTCAAATTATGAAAACATTCAAAAACACCTCTCCATTAGGCTGTGAAACCTTTTAATAGTAAAAAAATATTTTTTTGAATTTGATGTATGTTTGATTGCCATGGTGTATTAGGGCAAGATTATATTAAAGCAGATGACAGTGATGTTATTATATTGAACAAAATCAAGATGTGAATGAATATGTCTAATATGTTAGAATTATAGTGATTAAATTTTAAAAAGTGGTGATTTTAAAATCTAAAATCCTTAAAATAAATATATAATGTTACATGCTTATAGAGTTGTTGACCCAGGTGTGTTCGGTTGGATCTCTCAATTTGTCCGTTGAATTTTAATTGAGTAAGTCATACTTAAGAATAATAACCCTCGATTTTTTCAGAGGTACTTAATAATGGTGCTTCAACTTTAAGATAACTAAGTAGTGAAATTAGTACTTGTTAGTATATAGATATTGGCAGACATGCAAAAGCAGGCGTTGAAATCAGAGTATAATACTTGGCAAGCTAGTTAATTAGGAGAAACAACTTAATGGAAACAATCCAAAATTAAAATAGGATTCATGACATATTTCTTATATTATTTTAGATGTTTAAATTATTCTTTAATTTTTTATACAATAGAAGTGAAGTTTAAAGTTAAACATTTATAAATATTGTATATTTTTTTTAACGAGTGAGCTTCGAGTGTGTTTATCTTGAAGAAAAAAAAAATTTGCCTTGGTGATTTAAATGACTAAGTCTTATATGCATTCAGGTGCACCGTGCATTCATAGTGCATTTTAAAAATAATTTGTAATACTAAAAATGCAACTTTTTTATATTGAAACATGTAACTATTTTTTATATTAATAGTTGTGCGGTTCATTGTAAACAAGTTGAATGTTTCAGTATAGCATGTTGCACAGCTCTAAAATGCATTATAAATGCACAATGCATCTAAATGTACATGATACCCACTTGATTTAAATTAGGCCTAGCTAACATTTTTTATGGAAACAAATAAAAATGGGCAAGTGGGTATGTCTAATATTAGGTCCGTTGTGCAATTAATTAAATGTGTAATGTATACATTATATTCAGGTACTCCTAATAATATGATCAGTTTCTCTTTTATATGTGGGTGCTGAAAGGCTAAAACAGAATTATTGAGGGACTATGTGGTGTCAATCCATCTTTGAAGTAGGGTCTCATTAATTGTTGCATATATATTGGCATATAGTTGAATCAATATTTTAAATTATTAATGAAGCAGAATGTTGGATCTCTATGGAGTTTGATTGTGAAAAATAAAATAAAAATCACTAATGCTCTATTACAAAGTGTATCTAATTTATGTTGAAGTTGATTCTTTAATAAATCAGACGTTGGGCTTTATTCATATCAAGCAAATACTCAGTGATGATGATAAGTAGTCAAATGTTGGGCTTTCTAATTGAGCTGAATAATAAATTTACTATAAATTAATATAAATGTGGGCTTTTATTACTTAAATAAAATGGAATGGAAAAATAAATAAAAATTCTAAATGTTTGAATTTGATGAGCAAAGATAAAATAACAGGTATGCATCAATGAACATGACGTGATTTAAATTATGGACCCAATCAAGATGAGTGATGGACTTATGTTTCATGTGCAATAAAAAACAAGCTGTGAATATCCCTGTTTTTTAGTTCCCCAACATTTATGGGCCCGTATATTAACCGACGAATGAAACTTCATTGTTGCAAACAATGCCTAATTTAGCTGCCTTATATATTACCACTATGAATGATGATAAAAAATTGAGTACACTCTAGTTATGAGAGATTTAAATATAATTTAGAAACGTTATCGACGCTTTTAAATTTTTTGAAAAATGAAGTGTTAATTTATCTTTAGATTATCATTTCATTTATATATAAAATTGTCTCATATGAATTTTTGTCTAAAACTTTTGTATCAAGACCATTTCACAAAATGTATTTTGTACTATAACAAAAGATGTAATACTTTTTTTAGTAACAAATGATACTTTTGCATAAAAAAAATATAGGTGGGGAAAACGTGCTATAGAAAATTGATAAAAATGCTCCATATTGATAGTTCGAACTCTTTCTTTCCCTTTCATGACACATTTATCATTACTAAAAAGAGTCGTCCATGGTTGCTCGACTTAGTGGGGGGATAGACATTAATTTAGTAAAAGTGAATATGTCATAAAAGACAAAAATAAAATAAAAATTGTCATTTTCAATAAATTTTGTTAGACGGGATGCAAATAAGTGGACTCACGAGTTGGCTAGGAGTTCTCAGTCCTACGAGAGTCCGCATATATGGGACGATCCTCCTACCTTTGTGGATGGACTTCCTACTAATAATTGTACCTGCGAACGGATAATATAAATTCTTTTGGTTTAGAAAAAAAAATCAATGATATAGGGCAAATAAGAGTTTGTCCCATAATACTATATTAGTATTATTTTTTTTGTGAAAAAAGCATATGTAAGTAATAATACTACCACGTTTGATTTTAATTGAAGTGAGATAGTGTCACAGAATTTTTTTAACTAATGACTGATAACATTCATCATATGATTCATATGAAATGAAGAAACCAAATGCATTACATTACATATCAGACTGAAATGCACTACATAACTTGTTTCAATTACTCAGATTGCAGGCAAAGTAAAATCAGACAACCATATTTTCACTTGTATACTGCACACAATTTATAAAAGTTTTAAAAGAAAAAAACGATTGGTTTATTTACTGTTTGTACTGATAATACTTGTAAACGAACTGCAAATCGTGCCTCCACCACTGATGAATACCATGAGCTTCCTTAAAACTCTGACAACGCTCCATATTAATACTCAAATAAGCCGACGGAATCAGATGCACCGCCCCACACTCCTTTTTCCCAATCGAAAAAACACTCCCAATCGAATGCTTCGTAGCCAGCCTCCCAATTTTCCCCGCCCCAATCGCCTCCATATCCTCCCTATGCTTAAAATACCCCACATACTCCGAACAAACCGGGTCGGACGGGTTGATAAACAAATACGGTACCCACCCGGCCAGAACCGTAAACGGGTCAACCGCCCTGCTTTTGTCTTTCTGCTGCACGCCATTGGCAGCGGCCGCCAGGCCCGCGGTGATGACGCTGTTTGCGAATCTCAGCCCGAGTTTTACCTTCTCGTTTTTGATCCGTTCGATGTGGGGCGACCCGAATGGGGGGTTGAAGAGGTATGTCTCGAGGTGGATTCCGGATCTGACCATGTGTTTGCCTAGTAGGAGTGATATGGATGACCCAGTGAGTGGCTCGCTAGCCAGATGCTTGCGGGGCCCACTGACTAGACGACCTGGGTTAGTGATTGCATTGCTATTTGGAAGCGGGTGGTTTTTTCGAGGGTGTTGATGAAGAGCTGGAGGTTGAGCTTGAAGTTCTGTTCCCTGTTTCCGGGCTTGTTGATGCTGCCGCGAAAGGCCACTACGTACCGTGGGGGGCGGTGGGTCGGGTTGGGGCTTTGGGAGGGAGCGGACTCGTAGATGGCGCCGAAGTATGACGCGTCTACGGGGTCACCATGACCTGTATTAAGGGAATTTATATAATATAAATTAATTGATTTCACATTTCTATGTGAGTGCTGATTTTGAGATGAGAGGGAATTCTTTCGACCTGAATTATCTGGAAGTTGAAGAAGAGCCACCAGGGCGGGGCGAGGGCTTGCGGGCCCTGGCGGTTTTGTCGCCTGTCGCGTTCCAGGGTGTAGACACCCTGGACTAGACTGGCTACTATGGACCTTCTGTGGTGGGAGTTGTTCCTGTATGGTAATGGGGTTTAGTAAAATGAAAATCTTTTTCAAATGAGAAGGATTTGAATATGGTATTTTGATCTTACCAATCAATCTCTGTTAGAAATGATGGTCCTGAAGAGTTGAAAATCTCCTTCTCATCAAATGCCATTCCTGATTACGCAAATAATTTTATAAGTTTCATACGGATCAGGTCCACGTACACAAAAACACTAAACAATAATATATCTTATGCTTAAAGGTTTATATTTTTTACACTAGACAATATTATCGAGTTCACCACAAAACTTTCATGATCAAAATTCAATGAAGTTTTGTCAAGTTAGAAACACTGTGTATCCACATTGAATGATAATTTTGTAGGTGTAATGTAATAAAAATAGGTTTCAATCATTGGAATATAACTAAAGAAAAAAACTTGGCCTAATTTTCATGGAAAATTGTTATGAGAAATATAAGTCTGAACCTGGATATTTGCTAGTTGGCCTGGAGACCTGGATTTCCTTTACACACACGCATATAATAGATATATCAGTTGACTTGCATTGTTTCCATTTCCAGGTTTAGTTTTCTTCAAGATCCATCTTGTTTTACTATTCGAAACAAAGATCAAGAACACAAACAAGCCAAAAACAATGTTTTCCGATATATGGATGTATCTTTTATACGAAATGACATGAAATCGGAAAGGTTAACAGAGAGTGCACAAAAAAGAGACTATAAAAAGGAGTTTAGCCCAAAACAAGAAGTTATGTACATAATCACAAAATAATTTCTCAAGCTCATAAAAATTGATATAATTACCTCAAAGATCGAAAGTTCCACTCCAAGAACAGATTTTTGATGCTACTATTAGCTTGGTCGTACACTCATAATCATCATTATAAATTAAAGATGTACAAAGAGAAATAGTCAAACTTCACCTACAACTAAAACCAAGTTGCTATTAATTAAAACAATAGTAGTATATTCTTTTTTATTATTCGCTTTGCGTGGAACATATAAAGTCAATGCAAGTTGAAGTTTTAAACACAAACCTCTTTTATATTAAGAAATATCCTTACATTCTTGCTATGTTATATAATTCCTGGATTTAATGATATTAAATATTTAAAAATATGTTGAAAAGTTGTCGAAGATCAATAGTAGTTGTATCCACTATCCAGCAAATACAACAGGACAGCACAAAACTTTTTCTGGAAACATGAAATTTGATTAAAGAACAACTTCAGAATGTCTCTTTGCATTTGTCAATATCTATAAGTTCCATATTTAATGCCAATGTTTTCACCAATATTATGCTTTATTGTAATTTTTTAGATTAATCTGCATGAATAGAGAGCACGTTGGAAAATCTTTGCTGATCCACTGATTATCAAACATACATAAAAATAATTTTTACGAGACGCTGTCATGCATTAGACATGATATTTATGTTGGTTCTTGTGATACTTTTGAAAAATGAGTGTCACAAAAACCAGCAACATTATCGCATCTCAGACTCCCAGTCTCATTTTATATGAAGCAATTATCTTGGCTATTATATGAAAGGGTATAAATGTACTTAATTAGCTGCATCAGATAAAATGAACTCATCAATGAAGAAAGAAACTGAAAATCTTAAGAAAACAGTTTAAAGTTAACAAAAGAATCAGTTAATGATGCATTTCAACCTTGAACCACACAACAGTATATATTTTCACAGTTGGTGCAGATTAAAGATGTTGCTATTCACACAAAAACCAAAAAGATACATTTTTCACTTATACTGGTGAAATTTGTTGCAAAACTGCATATCTTGCCTCCACCATTGATGAATCCCATGAGCTTCTTTAAAAGTGCGACAAGGGGTAACATTAACAGTGAGATAAGCAGAAGGAATAAGATGCACTGCTTCACAATCCTTCTTCCCTGTAGCACCTGACAAAATGCTCCCTATTGAATGTTTTGTTGCAAGCTTCCCAATTCTTCCGGCACCAATTGACTCCATATCCTCCCTATGTTTGAAATAGCCCCCGTATTCCGAGCAAATGGGGTCCGACGGATTGATAAACAAGTGCGGGACCCACGTAGATAACACCATGAACGGGTCGTTTTCTTGATCTTTCGTCTTTTGGGAGCCATAATTGACAGCAGCAGCCAGGCCAGCGGTAAGGACACTGTTTGCGAGCCTTAAACCGAACTTGAGCTTGTCGTTGGCTAACCGCTCGATTGGGGGAGAGGCGAAGGGGGGGTTGAAGAGGTAGGTTTCGAGATGGGTCCTACTTTGCTTAACCATTTGTCGTCCAACAAGCAATGCGATGGACGAGCCTAGAGAATGCCCTGCTATCCAGACGTTTTCGGGGCCCACTGTTTGGACGATCCGATGAACGCAATCCAAACCAATCTGGAAACGGGAGCTGTTTGCAAGATTGTTGATGATCAAGTGGAGATTGAGCTTGAAATCCTGTTCACGGTTTCCAGTCTTGTTGATGGTGCCCCTGAAGGCAACGACGTACTGTGGAGGCCTTTGGGGGTGATAGGGAAACGGGGGGTTTAGAAACTCGTAAATGGCGCCAAAGTATGAGACATCATGGTCGTCCACAAGAACCTGGATCAGCCTGAAATTGAAGAATTGCCACCACGGTGGGGCCAGGGCTTGGTGGCCCTGCCGATTCTGCCACCTGTCGCGTTCCAGGGTGTAAACGCCCTGGACTAAGCTAGCAGCAATGGACCTTCGATGGTGTGAGTTGCCCCTGTGATGTATGATGCAGTGAGAACATATAAGAAATTAAGAATAATGAATGTACGAAGAAACACATGCTAATTGTGTTGATTCCAAGTATATCTGGAAAAGGGATGTGCTCAAATACGTTGACTCACAAAGAAATAATGCAAAGAGTAAGTCTCCCTATGAACCAAATTCATGTGAAATCTCTTCTTCAAAGTATCACCTCTTAATATATGCTTGATTTTATGTGTTATCTTTCTCAAAATCACTGAACTGTGAAACTCACATGCTGTAAACAGTATTAGTATACTAAACAGTATTACTGAATTCATCTTAAAGTGTACCAGGTTAATTCACAGATGTTTCTGTTATTACAAGAAAAAATGTATAAATGTTTACTTGACTAAATCAAGAATGGGATCTCACCAATCTATAGCTTTGAGAAATGTTGGTCCTGTGAGGCTGAAGATTTCTCTCTCAGAGGGCATTGATTGATCCATGATTTTGCAATCTGATGATATATTAAACAACTCAAATTGTCTCATAATCTTGATCCAGGTAAAAAATTGCAGGGAAAATAAGATAAAGTAGACCTAATTATCCTTGGAAATTAACTCAAATTAATATTTTTGTATGAACATACATTAATTTCTGCAACTTGACCTGGTATCTGCTTGGATTTACTGCCCAAAAAACACACTCACAAAATCAGTTGACTTACACTCGAGCTTTTCCCAAGATCCATGGCATTTTATAATTCAACAAAAGCGCTTAATTTCTCTATTTTAGCGTGTTTCTTTAATTGAATTGATGGACATATGCATTAAATGACAAAGAACGTGGAATTTAGGCAAATTGTTTCCACACACGGAAATGTTGAAAATTGCAATATTCATCATGCAAACGCGTCACACTATAAAATCAGAAATTAATTTGTGAAACTCATAAATTAAATTACCTGAGATTAAAATCAACGCCCCCCTCCCCCTTCAGGCAGAGAAATCTTGCTTCTGTTGGAATTACCCCAAAATGTGCATCATTATATGCTAAGAGAGACGACGATTGGAAGAAAAAGAGAGCAATTCATCAAAAAGATGAAACCAAGTTCATTTTAAAATAAAAGTTCCATTTGGGCATAAAGTCAATGGGTCCTCAGATTTTAATACAACTACATCTTACCTCTCATAAATAAAAATAAAAAGGGTTTAAATTTTTTTGTAGTCATGTAACTTTGCTTCGTTTTGAAATTGATCCTGATTGTTTTGACTTTTTTATTTTGGTCCTATAAGTTATCAAAAAATTTGAAATTGGTCCTTTAACATGTTGTAACAGGTCACCAAACAGGTAATCGTCACCTATGCAATTATTATTTTTTTCTTTAATTTCGAAATGTCACCTAAACTTTTTTAATCAAAACAATTTTTGTCGGGATTTTATTTTGTATTTTTTTAGGAAGGGAGAGTAGTTTTCTACGTATATTGATTTAAATTTTTTATTTTTGGGTCATTTTAGACCCAATAAATCGATTCGATTCACTTTATCTTTTAATATACAAATTGTTTTAAATCCGACCTAAAACCTGACCAAAATTATTAGGATTAAAAAGGTTCAAGCAATGCTTCGAAATTAAAGAGAAAAATAAAATAATTACATATGTGGTGTTTACCTGCTTGGTAACCTGCTGCAGCAGGTGAAAATGATAAATTTCAAAATTTTAGAAAACTTACAGGACCAAAATAAAAAAGTCAAAACAATCAGGACCAATTTTAAAACGATACAAAGTTACAGGACTACAAAAAATTTAATCCCAAATATACAACTACATCTTAAATTAAAATGGGTGGATTTTCCTTTTTTAAAAAATGGGTGGATTTTGCATTTGTTGTGGAAATTGGCTTAAATCAATTTGAATTTTGTTTAATTATTTTTTTATTGAATACTCATTTTTTTATCAATTATTAGAGAAACTAAAGTTTGATTTTTGAGAAATTAAATTATATATGTTCGATCGATCTACTTTCAAATTAGATGATTGTAATATATTTATAATCTCAAAATTGAATATCGTTCAAATGTGTTATATATGTGAAGAAACACTTTTATGTCTTAAACTATTTAGAAAATGTGATAATTATGTGTTCATCAATTCATGTGAACTATTTTTCTTCAAGCATCACTTTTACATATATATATTATATATTATTATTTAGAAAATCAATATTAATACATATATATAGTAATAATGCTTATGCATATGATAGTAACACTAAAAAAAATACACCACATAAATTCGAGATTACTAAGATCTATCCATTCTTAATAAAACTTCACTTTTGACCTTTGAGAAAGTCACCATTAAACAAATGAAAACAGAGTAGATACGTCGAAATTTCATAGAAGACGTAGCGATTGATTGGAGTTCACGATCAATTTGGTTTTGGTTCAATTTTTGTTTTTGACTTTGGCGTTGCTTAACCAAATCAATTAACCTGAAATTAGTTTTATACATTTAGATAGATGTTGTAAAATATTTATATTAGTGTTAATTTATGCAAGCAAGGTAATAAAGAGGATATTTATCATACTTTTTTGTTTATTATAGTATTATATAATAATGATAAAGATGAAAGTTGTTTCGATATTTTCATCAAAGTACAAATATAATTTGACAGTTTGACTTAATTCGTTTGGCTCAAACGAACTCCTCCCGAAATCTAATCAATATGATTATTTCCTTTTAAAAATAAAAATAATATGATTATTTCCTTTCGTTGAAATTTTCTTGATTATATCTTAAAATGTCTAACCATAAATAACTTCAATCCTTATTGCCCAAGAATTCCTATGTAGAGTTCCATAAATAAATAATAGCCATTCTTCGAATACTGAAGAAATCTTTTCAAATTAACTTAAATCTATCCAAATATATATAGAGAAGATCTTGTTTGAAATATTGCATATTAATGTTATGTGCAATAGAACATAAATAAGTAAAAAATGATCTAAAATTCGAGGGTCAGGGTGGGTTGGGCGCGGACAAGGCGGGCATGAGTTGTGGGATGTGGGTTTCAGGTTGGGCGCGCATATGTATTTATAGAAGGATATCTTTATCAAATATGTGTTGTAGCCTATTGGTTCAAGTTTGTTGTTAATAAATTTGGTCGCAGGTTCAATTCCCGCGATGGAAGAAGATGAAGAAAGCCCATTAGCCCGCCAACAATCTGTCATAACCCGTGCCCTACCTGACCAGCGAGAAAAAAAAAATTCGATTACACATATCACTTATATGCAATATTGTATTAAAATTTTTTCTATATATATTATTTGATTTGATGTCAATTTATAGATATTTTTATTGGGCGTGTAGTGTTATTGTATAGACAATTTTGATACGAAGCCCATAATGGGCTCCTTATGGAGCCAAATTAATGATGTGACATACACACATCATCATATTACTTAATATTAATAATTTAGTGTTTAGGAGATAATTTCCACACGGTTTATACCCCTTAGAATTAGGAAACAAGATCTCAATTGTTATAAAAGAAAAATTGGGTAAAAAAAAAAATCCAAATCCCCACCCTTAGAACTAGGCAACAAAATCTCACAATTAGATTTTAAAAAATTCACACGTCCCCCACTTAGATCAAGCCTGCTTAATTATTAAAAAAATATATAATTTATCTCTACACAAATAATTAGCATCACACCATCCTCCCAATATTTAACACCATGAGGCAAATATTATGAAGATTAATTTATTCACTAATTTTTATTTCTCCCTTAAGTAACTTATTAATTACTTAAAAAATTAATCTTCTTTCTCTAACCCAAAACCAAAAATAAGAAAATTGTTAAATTCCTGCCACCAAACACAGTAAGTTCTTAAAATGTTGTATTATTGATAAAAAAAGTAAGAAAATTAAATATTGGAGCAAAATGTATAGTTAAAAGTGTTGGGGAAAATATTTTTTTCCAAATGCATGATTTTGGCTTCATATTTTCCAGTTAATTAGTTCTTCAAATTTGAGACGAATGAAGGAAATAATTTTGTTAATTGTGAATCCAAAGGATTTAGCATAATACATCAAAAAATTTGTTTATTAATTGTTATTAATAATTAGAAAATAAGTCATTTCTTAATAAATAAATCATAAATATATGTAACTGAATAAAAACACCTATGCAATTTTCTTAGCTAATAAAAGTTGAAACAAAATGTACAAAAACAATAAATTCAGAAATTATATGACAAAGTTTAAAATTTTAGCCTACTAGAATAGTTTACTTTCACAATCAAAGTGAAATATGAAAGTAAATGTATGGAGAATTATTTGCTTTTCACTGCCATGGAAATGAGATCTGCACACAACTCAATCCAGAACATTCCTGCCTTGTCCAATGTTTTACCTAACAAATATTGTTAAGAACAATTTATTATAAACAATTATTATGATGAAGTCACAAAATTTATTACCTCCAGCAGAAGCATAATCATTTGTATCCACATTATCATCAGAGCCACTTTGGTCATCATTAATAGTAGATCTACACATATTGTGCAAGGAAAAAAGGTTATTTATATTTTTTGTTCTTACGAGTATAGGATATAAGTAAAATGATAACACTAATGAATATCTATCAAGCAATTTTGGACAATTGCGTTTTTCATGTGATTGTCCACGAAGCCCGCAACCATGACATAATCTTTTCTTGGGGATATTTTTTTCCTTTGACAATTGCAATCTTTTTTCACTTCCTTTTGCTCTCACTTTTGAAGGGTCAATGATACTTAAATGGTCTTCGTCATATTGCTCATCTAAATGTTGTTCGTCCACTTCTCGACCACTATTTATTTCTCTCACTTTATTATGCAAGTCTTCAAAAGCATTGAACACAAGGGCAGTGCTATCATTAGTTAAAGACGCATCGTCGATCAATAATGTTGCTACATGAGATAAATTTCTAAGACGAGCAATCAAGGTTGCATCTTCACTTTCTTTGATAAATGCGCCATTTTTATCGTTTACCACTCCTACTTTTGCATTCTTTGTCCACCTATGCAGGATGTACTTATTAGATAACTCAAATACTTGTTTGACCCTAAAGTACTGAAGCATATGTCTACATGGTAATCCTTCAAACTCAAACATTTTACAACTGCATGAAATGTGATCCACTAGCTTGTCATATATAAGACGTCGACGTCGAGACCCATCTTCTTTATCAACTCTTCTAGCGGTGTAAACCTCATTCTCTTGACAACTAGTCTCAAGATCAATGCTATATGTATTACTTTCATCAACTTCAGCTTTGAAGCGCAAAAATTTCTCCTTTGTATACAAATTCCTCATTTGGCATTCTATTGGCCACAACTACTTGCACTTCGGTCGCTCATTTATGTCAACATGATCAACTTTTAAGTCATTATGTCGTTGATTTCTAAGAGCACAATTGAATCGGATGATAAAATTCATAAGTGAGTTATGGCATGATACATACCTTTTGAAGTAAGCATGTGCACTTTCAGCTTGTTGACTACTTGATATCCCCGCACTAAAAATGTGGTTTACATATGGTGGTACCCACTGATGCCGCAAATCATAAACGTTGTGCAATCACTCATTATCATCCAACTTTGTAGCTTTCAGCATCTCACTCCATTTTAATTCAAATTCTTCGGGTGTCTCGGAATAAAAAATCACACTATTTATTATATGATAATGGTCTCGATAAGCTATCGGATTTATCTTTTCTGAAAACTTGTTAACGATGTAACATATGCAGTAACGATGAAATGTTTTGGGGAAGACCTGAGCTATAGCTTTCTTCATTGCAGTATCTTGATCTGTGATGATTATACCCGGTGGTCCTTTTGTCATTGCTTCCATCAATATACTAAACAACCACACAAATGATTCAGTTTTTTCATCACTCAAAAATCCACAACCGATAGTAATTGTTTAGCCATGATGGTTCACCCCAGCAAACGGAGTAAAGATCATGCCATATTTATTTGTGTTGTATGTCACGACCC
Organism: Stenogyne calaminthoides; assembly: GCA_037126765.1. NCBI lineage: Eukaryota > Viridiplantae > Streptophyta > Magnoliopsida > Lamiales > Lamiaceae > Stenogyne > Stenogyne calaminthoides. The sequence continues at coordinate 35,305,931 of JBBCBC010000009.1, forward strand.
ACCCTCAGATAACCAAATAAATAATATATTCAACATAAATTTACGAGAAATGACTTGTGACTTTTTATTTTACAAGAAATGACTCGTACGCACAAGTGATATAAATTGATTAAACACGTTGAAGCTGTATAAAAGAACTCGTAATAAAATATAAAACAATATATATATATATACTAAAACTCGAACACAAGCCCCACAGGCCGTCATCCATGTATACAATTCTCAGAATCTGCAGGTACTCCAACCACCACCAGTGTAGGTTGCCAAAAATACCTACAATGCATAAACTAGGTGAGATATATAAATCTCAGTAAGCAGAAATTATGCATGATGCTGTGAATCATTTAAAAATCCTCCACATGCACTCTCTTTTAAAATCACCAATTTATTTATGAAACACTCATTAGGGCCCCTGACACACTGTTATACATCAGAATGAGCTCAACATCCACATAATCAAATGGCCAATATAAATATCACATAAGTATGATCCGGACGTGAGGCTCATGTTGGGATTATACTGAAAAATATGCTTTTTACTTTGTATAATCGAAACTGAATTTTCTGACTTATTTACTGAAATAAATTGTTTATCACTGATGCTTTAAATATGATTGAATGTTACATATATTTACTGCATAACTGTTCAATAATTCGTACGTGTTACATTGTAGTTAATTTAGTGATACCAGATCACAGAAGATTAAATTAACAGTCCCTTGTAACTAAAAGTACGCCATTCACGACCTAGATGGAAATGAACAACCCATCGCGAAAGGTTGAGGTGTAAGGCTCAGATTGGTTTGTCTTGACCAAGAGGTTACACTAGTGCATGAATGATGCTCTGAATAGGACCTACATGAGGATAAATTCTTCAGAACTGAACAAGGAAGAATTAGACCTCAGTGGTTCGTTGTTTCTTAATCTTCGTTCCTTAAATAGGATCACGTGGGATTGATAACTATTGCTTTGACTTATCATGGGTAGCGAATCAAAGAGAGATTCAATACTTTTTATCTTGGGCAATATTATTGGTCACACGTGATTGCTAAGATTTAATACGAAGAATCGTGTGCAAGTACGCTTGTTCGATTTGCCCCCTTGGGAGGTTCATAAGCTTTATCATACCAAATCTTGCAAGTGGAATTAGTTTCCGGTATGGATAGTAATGTTGAACCGTTCCTCGACCAAGGACAAAAGATGTTAATTAATGGAAAGCTATTTCAGTGGCTTGAATTAATTAATGGGCTAGATAATCTTAAACACGGGAAATAATGACCGGGAGCCATATTGACTGTAATATGGGTTAAGATGGATAGTGCAATATTAATTATGTAGTGGGATTAATTAATATTTATGGGCTTGAATTATATTGTGGCTCAATATTAGATATTCAAGATCCATTAGAAGGTCCAATCTTAATTCTCCTAAAGGCCCCCTGAGTAGCCCAACAAATAGTCCAATAACTGAAAAGGTGATTAAAATAAAATAAATTTTGTTGCTTATTTTTCCAACTAAAATTTCGAAATTCATAGATATGTTGGGAGAAAGATTTTCTTTGAATTTTGTTATGGAATGAAGATGTGTATTCTTGGAATACAAGATTATCTCATTTAATTCAAGAAATCTCCCACTAGGTTATCTATGATGAGTTTTTCGAAAATTTGAAAATATAGTGGGCAAGAAAGATTTTCTTTATTTTCTTGAAAAGATATTATGGAAGATATGTATTTCTTGAAATACAAGAATATCTCATAAATTCAAGAAGATCCAAATCTTGGATTCTTGTAACACTAATTTTCGAAAATCACCATATCTTGAGGAGGTGGGATTTTTGTGGAATATTTTAATTATGGGAAAAAGAATATAGGAGATATATTCAAGATTTCTTGGTGACCAAGAAAAGTCTTTTCCCACATTGATTTTCTACAATAATTTCGACCACTCCCTCTCCTATAAATAGGGGATGATTAGTTCATTTCCAAACATAATTCCATGTGCTGGAAAAATTAGCAAATCCACGAAAGTGGTGCAACAAAGTTTATTTTTTCCTTTTGTTAATTGTTCGCGAGTATCCTTCCACCGGATTGTCGAGCAAGGGCTAAGGGAATACTTGGGAAGTCCTTTTGGTTAGTCCGTCCAACCGAAGTCACTGCCATCCCGAGAGGTACGTTCACGTAATCCCGTAGATTCCGCATGCATAGGTTTTTACGTGGCTTATTATATGCATGATATGTTGTTGGATTATTATTTGAATTAATATATGATTAATTCATGCTAGTAATAATTAAAGAATTAAATTTGTATTTAAATATTCACCCGAAATAGATCATCAACTCATTCCCCAACAAGCGGTATCGAGCCACGGTTTGAACTCAAATTTTTAAATTGTAATTTAATTCGTTGGCATTAAATTTGAAATTGTATAGTAGAACTGTTAGATCTGTTTTGCAGGTATCCAATTGTCATGGATTTTAATGTGTTTATTTATGCATATAAACTGTGTTTTTTTAATTCGATTAGTTCGGATTCGTTTTGCCTCGTGAGAAAATCCACGAGTAGATTAGAATTTGTTTGATTTGATCAATGTAATAGACTAGTCTAGATCTAGGTTTATTTATTTTTTGTAAATAAATTGTAACCGGATCGAAAATGAGGACGAAGACGAAAAAAATTAAGGACGAAATCGAGAATCCCAGGCGTGGGCGTCGTCATTTGTGGCGAACAAAGCGAGGCGGCGTGTGTGGCGACGCGACGCGCTGCTGCAGTACGACGGGCGTAGGGCGAGGCCGAGGGCCGAAAAACTTGAGGATCAACAAAAGTGTTTAAAGATTTTGGCCATCTAATGCAAACAAAAAAAGCGGATCGCCCTCTGGAAATAGCGCTATAATATATGAATAATTTTAGGCTTTTAAATGAAAATATAAAGATTGACGGGCAAGAGCGACTGTGGCGAAAAAAATTCTGCGGGCGAATCAAATTATCGCTTCGAATTACACCGATGATGAGTAAGCGACCATGCGGGATTATTTTCTTGTGCCCAAGCCATCATAAATGAAACGGACGCGGGTTGATATTTTCCAAGGGCGGCCGGATTTTATCATAATGGTATTGATAGCTACTTAAGTGTTTGAGGCGGAGTTCTTTTTTTAGATTGATCAAGTGGGAGAAATTTAGATTTTGCGTGTTTCTTCAAGATCAAGCCAAGAAAAATCAAACCATGACAATTGTATAATTTGTGCCCAATATGTTTATTTTTCTGTTTTGCTTGATTTATTTGTGTTATCTTATGCTTTATTTAATTTGTTTAAATGTGTTTGCATGAGGGTTGCCAAATGGAAAAATCTCACCTACAAAATTACTAAGTATGTTTAAATAATTAATTGACAATTTTATTCCGGATAATAAAATTGAATTAATTTTGACCTCCATGATTTATTTATTTGTGAATTCTTTTGGAGAAATTCCCCCAACGGGACGGTCAAAAGATAGGTTTCACATGAATGAATTCCAAACGGATGATTGTGGGTTATTACTAGTGGCGACGATGACCCTCCCAACGAGGCTCAATCAAAGCGAAATAATAATCCTGTATTTAATCATGGTTATTACTTAGGTATAAAATTGATATGCATATACTTCTCCGGAGTCCCTGTCAATTTTATATTGGTCAAGTGGGAGCCAACTATTAATCTGGATATTAAAGGTTTGTAACTGTTCTTGTTTGTAACCTGCTTGAATGTGTTTAAATAATGACCCACCCAACATAGCTTATTTAAACTGTTTTGAGATGTTGGCTGATGCATGTTCATATTTTTTTTGAGATTTTAAATATGATGAATGTGATCGAATCTTGTGATATACTTGTGCTTATGCATATAGTTATTTATTTCAGTTCAGCATGTCGTTACCTTTTAATCCACTGTTATTTAGGCATGCTCACGGTTCCGGAACCGCCGGTTCGATTCGAACCAAGCGTTCAAAAAAGTCAGGAGGAACCGAACCAACCGTGGCCAAAGCGGTTTTTGTTCGGTTCTCGAACCAAGCGATTCGATTCGAACCGGCCGGTTCCGGTTCGAACCGCCCGATTCACTTTTTTTTTTTTTTTTTTTTATATTTTTTTCTGTGTTTCTTAGTTTTTTGGATCTAAAATTTGAAGGAATGTATAGATAGATCATGAAATTGGACATTGTTATTGTTAATATGAGGATTTAAATTGAAGATTACATTAATAATTGAACTATTATAAATTAGTAGCCTAATTTATTACAAAAGTAATTGAACTATTACAAAATAGTAATTTTAACTTAAAATAAGCTAGTAATCTACTATTACAAATTAATTGAACTATTACAAATTTTCAAATTACAAAGTGAACTATATCGAATTAGTAATTACAATTACAACTTAAAATTTTAAACTTTACAAAATAAATTTGGGGAAGGGGGGATTTAAAGAAATTGGACTTGAGCTTAAATTTAAGAAATAAACTTAGAAATTCTAAGTTTGAAACTTAAAATTAAGTTGCCTCACGATCCAAATAGGAATCAAAGTCCACGTAGTTCTCTTACCTCAAACTTACCTCGTTGATTTGGATCTATTCGATTCTTCATGCATCACTTCCGGTGGTAGTTTCTTCGGAGCTATCTTGATCATCATTATCAACAAATTCTTGACTTCTCTTTTCGGCTCTTAACCAATCATCAAGCGAGCATTGGTTTTCCACGTTTTCAACGGTCATATTCGATCTCGTTGCATCCAAAGTGTAGCCTCCCAAACTAAAAAGCTTGTTCAATTAAGAATCTTGAGGCGGGAGATGCAAAAATTTCTCTTCTTAGCATTGACAATATTGGATAGATATTTTTCATCCTCGACCACCACTTTAGTATATTAAAAGTAAGCGTTGTCTTCATCTTCATCAAAGCCGAGCAAATGAAGAGGATAAATAATGATCAAGTTAAGTAATAAGGGTTAGAAGTAGACCTTGGACGTTTTTTGAGAACGTTCATCATAAAAACCTGTTAATATATCTTCTTCTTGACTCATAGAAGAGCCACCACCACCACCAAAATTTTCTTCAAAACCGGGACCACTATATTCTCTAAATAAAGACATTAAAGTAACTTTAATCCGATTACCAATCTCTTCCGGATTAGGATATACATCATCTTCACCCGCCATGACCATATGTCTATTAGGAAATAAATAATTATAATACATATTTAACATCATTATTAATCCATCCAATCTTACTCTAGGATCAAACACTTTAGCAACCAAGAATAGATCGGGAATATTTGTAAAATATTTTTTCCATTTTTGCATCATAGAGAAAGTAGCACCACTTAATAAGGGATTTGTAATATTTTCATTTAACACATGAGCAACTTTAATACAATAATCAAGCGCTAAATTACACGTAGGATAATAAACACCGGATAACACTTTTGTGGAATCATTAAAAATTCCCAAAATTTTACACAAAAGAAGTGCATGAATCCCAATATTGAGGATATAAACGAATACCACAATTTTCTTGAGTAAAAAATGTACATAAAGCTTCTTTATAATCCATAGACTCCTTTAACAATTTATCGTGGAATTCAACGAGTTGACACATCAAGAGAAAATTTTTTGGGATGCATATTGTATGTTCTACAAAAAACTTTCCATTTTTTCAACAATTTTGAATGTCTCGACATATAATAAATAGCGGATCTAATAGGACCAACTTGTTCTTTCAAAGCATCTAAACCATCTTGAACACATAAATTTAAAATATGACACATACATCTAACATGAAAAAATTTTCCACCAAGATATGGTTGACAAATATTTGTAAGATCTTCAATAGTAAATTCGTATTTGCACTAGCATTATCAAAACCAATAGAAAATATTTTTTTAGTAAGAGCATACTCATTTAAAATATCATGCAATTTATCTCTAATATTAACGGCATTGTGTTCCGTATCAAAATCTCTATAAGCAATCAACCTTTTGTTAAGAGTCCACGAATCATCAATCCAAGTGCATGTAACTCCTATATAACTATGCTTTTGAAAATTATCACTCCAAATATCCGCACATATACAAACTTTAACATTTAAATCGGCAAATAGATTAATCAAAGCATATTTATACTCATAAACAACTTTAGCAACATCACGAGTAGTAGTATGACGTGAAACTTTTTTTTTGTCGGGTTGAAGACCAAGGTTAACAAAATCATTCCAATACGAATTATCGGCAAATTGAAAAGGAAGGTGTTGTGTGCACACAAATTTAGCTAACAATTTTCTATATTTCATTTGATCAAATGTAAATAGAGAAGTGGGGTTACTTACCTCGCCTTGAACTCCACCACCGCCACCGGTTGACGTAAATCCATGAAGTTGTGCTTGGTTTGAACTAATTCCAACTCTATCCGGATGGATTTTTTTCAAATGCTTCTCGAATGTTCCATATCCTCCTCCTTTGACAAAAGAATATATTTTGTCACAATAGTTGCAATGAACTTTAATAGTACCATCCTCGTTGATCACTTTATTAAAGTGACGTGCAAAAATATCCGACTTAAGTTGAGCTCGACTTGGAGTTGGCTCGGCATTGGACTCGGTTGGGTGGTTTTGGCTTTCTTGAGTAGGACGTCGTGGTGGTATAGCATCATCTTCAAGAGGATTCTCATAACCGGGACCAAGTGTGGCCTCAATATCATCTAAACTCCACTCGATCGGTGCCGGTGGATGTGGAAGACGAACGGAAGAGGTGGAAGAAGCTTTGCCTTTACCCTTACCCTTGCTTTGATGGCTTGCCATAATAATAATATGTATGTAAGTATATGTAAATAATATATGTATGTAAGTGTAGTGTAATGTAGTATGTATGTAACTATGTAAGTGTAGTGTAATATACTAATATGTAGTATAGTACTATAGTAGTATACTAGTATTAGTATAGTGTAATATATAGTGTATATATAAATATAATATAAATATAATATGTAGTGTATAGAGTATAGTTACTATAGTATGATATATAGTGTAGTATAAATATAATATGTAATGTAAATAATATGTAAATAATAAACTTTGAGAATTGAGTGAGAGTTGAGACTTGAGAGTTGAGAGTTGAGAGAGAGATGAATAAACTTTGGTGTGAATTTTGGAGTGGAATGAGTTGGTATTTATAGATGAAATATTGAAAAAAAAAAAAAAAAAAAAACAAAACCAAAAGTTCGGACCTAATCCGGCGGTTCCACCTGCTCGAACCGTGTTCCTTCAACAACTCTTTGATCTCGGCCGTTGGATCTCAACGGGCTTTAATCTGGGCCGCTGGATCTCAACGGCTAGAATTTTCAAATTTTGGGGCGGTTCGGTTCGAATGGGCGGTTCCGAATTCGAACCGGATTTCCGTTCGAATTCCGGCGGTTCCGAACTTCGAACCGGCGGTTCGTTCGAACCGGGCGGTTCCTCTTCTGGTTTTGCTATAACCGAACCGAACCGTGGATTTATTTCGGTTCGGTTCCGAAACGAAACCGAATCAAACCGCGGAACCGACGGTTCAAAAAACCGGCGGTTCGGTTCGAACCGCGGCCTCCGGTTTTTTGAGCATGCCTATCAAGTATTATATTTTAAAGTCAATACAATATGTATGGAAACTATATTGATTGGAAACGAAAAAATTATCCTAATCGCACAAAAGACAAGTGGATTCTTGACACACCAAAAATCGATGAGCTAACCGACGAGTCAAAACACGCGGACTCGTCGATCACCTTACAGAGATGTCGCCGATGAAAAAGGTGGAGGGCAAACCCGTAAGGGATTACGTCCTCAAAATAGATGGCCCATCTGAACAAACTTGAGATTCTGAGTCGCAGACATGATCCGGAGACTCGGATGAATTTGGTACTTTCACTCTACCCAAAAAAGTTTTTTGAGCATTTTTTTGCCTCGCTAGCTAATTTGTTGCAAACTTTTGGTCTCGGCGAAATCTTTGATGAGGACCAAACTCAAGCTTTGATTTTAAGTGGTCCGTCTTCATCTTCTAGGCTAAGAGTAGGCAAGATAAAGAAGAGGACCCAAAGGCCATAAGAATAAAACTCAATCATTGCCAAGCGGCAATGGTAAGATGAGGAATGCTTGTTGTGTCAAGGAAAATCCAAAGAGGAAGTGCTTAAGATGCGGTAAGAGAGGAAAATGGAGGTTTTGCCTGTTCCAACCCCAAAAGGGACGGAAAAAAAGGTAATTCTCACGCACTAGTTGTTGAAACTTGTTTAGCGGCGTATACTTCTCATTCGTGGGTGGTTGATACGAGATCCACTAATCATGTTGGCTTCACGGGTTCTAAATGATCCGACAACTAAGTGGGAGTGAGATCCTCATCACACTGGGCAACGTTACGAAAGTAGAAGACATTGCAATGCTACGTGAGTGGCAGATATTGCAATGCTACAATAGTAACGATTATTGCAATACTACGCAAGTAGCAGACATTGCAATGCTACATGAGTAGCAGTTAAAGCAGTGGGAGAAGTGCACCTATCTTTTGAAGATAAAGTTTTTTTGAGATTATCTTTATGTTCCCAGTTTTAGAAAGAATTCACTTTTAGTTTCTAAAATTCGGTTAAAGGACACTAAGTTTCTTCTAATAAGAATGACATCATTTTTGAAATGATGAGTGTATCTGTTACGGGACATTGATGGAAAATCTCTATACAATTAACTATGCACACCACTCACGAAATGCATCCTATAACACATCAACTATTTCCGACAAAAGAAAGCGTGAACGAAATACTTCTTTGGCATCTAAGATTAGGTCATATAAATCCAAAGAGGATCCAAAGGTTGGTGAAAGATGGTTCACTGGAGCGTCTCCAAGTTGAATCGATTCCAACTTGCGAATCATGTTTGGAGGGTAATATGACCAAGAGGGCATTTGGAGCCAAGGGGAATAGGGCCAAAGAAGTGTTAGAGATCGTTCACACAGATGTATGTAGTCCAATGTCAACCAAAGCAAGAGGAGGTTATGAGTAATTTTATTGATGATTATTCAAGGTACATTTTCCTTATGAAGCATGAATATGAGACATTTGAGAAATTCTAAGAATTTAAGGCTCAAACAGAGAATCATAGGGAAGAACGTATCAAGTCTCTACGATCTGATCGTGAAGGCGAATACCTCAGCAATGAGTTTTTGAACTACTTATCTGATGAAGGGATTGTATCCCAGCTCACTGCACCCGGAACCCCTCAACAAAACGGGGTTGCAGAGCGAAGAAACAAAATTCTTTTAGAAATGGTTAGATCAATGATGAGTTATGTGGATCTTCCCGAGTCGTTCTGGGGTCATGCCTTGGAAACAGTGGCTTACATTCTGAACTTGGTGCTATCCAAATTGGTTCCCAAAACTCCCAAAAAATTGTGGACCGGGCGCAAGCCTAGTATGAGACACATGAGAATTTGGGGGTGTCCGGCCTACGTGTTGGACAAGAAAGCCGGTAAGTTGGATCCTCGATCAGAATTAAGGCTGTTTGTAGGATACCCCGAGGGAACAAAAGGGTGTATGTTCTATAGTTCCGAAGATCAAAAGGTGGTAATTAGCACCCACTTTAGATTTTTGGAAGAAGACTATATGAACCAAAGAAAACCCAGAAGTGAGATTACCTTAAATGAGCTTAGAGGGCAAACCTTAGTGCCAACTGTACTAGATGATATACCAAAAATACGTTTTCACAACCGGAGCCTCGTCGTAGTGGGAGGGTTGTTAGACAGCCCGAGAGATTCATGGGAATAGGAGAGTCCTCGGACTTGATTCCCGGACAAGACGAATCAGAACCCATGGACATATGACGAGGCACTCCAAGATAAGGATGCAGATTCTTGGCAAACAGCAATGAAAGCCGAAATGGGTTCTATGTTTCATAATAGAGTGTGGGAGCTAGTCGAACCACTTAATGGGGTCAAACCCATTGGATGCAAGTGGGTATATAAGAGGAAAAGAGGATCGGACAGGAAGGTTGAAACCTTTAAAGCAAGACTAGTGGCGAAAGGTTATACTCAGAAAGAAGGGATCGATTATGAGGAAACTTTTTCGCCCGTAGCCATGCTTAAGTCCATCCGTATTCTCTTATCGATTGCTGCGCATTTCGACTTTGAAATCTGGCAAATGGATGTCAAGACAACTTTCCTTAACGGAAGTCTTGATGAAGAGATCCATATGCAACAACCCCAAGGTTTCATTGAAACAGGCCAAGAACACCTAGTTTGTAAGCTCAAGAGGTCCATTTACGGACTCAAACAGGCATCCAGAGCTTGGAACAATGTTTTGATCATGTTATAAAGTCTTATGGGTTTGATCAAAACAAGTTTGAAAGTTGTGTGTATAAAAGCGTGTCGGAACTGCATTGGGATTCTTAGTACTATACGTAGATGACATTCTTATCATCGGGGACGATGTGAAGGTATTATCAGACGTAAGGGCATGGCTTTCAAAACAGTTTGATATGAAAGACATAGGGAGAGCCGGACACATCCTTGGGATCAAGGTCACTCGAGATCGCAAGAAAAGGATGATCGGGTTATCGCAAGTTTCATACATAGACACTGTCTTAAAATGCTTCAGCATGCAAGATTCCAAGAAAGGATTTGTACCTTTCAGACTTGGAATCCATCTATCCAAGAAAATGTCCCCTAAGACGCTAAAGGAGATAGATGACATGAAAGGTATTCCTTGTGCTTCGGCTGTCAGAAACCTTATGTATACATTGCTGTGTACGAGACCGGATATCTGTTTTGCCGCATGCATGATAGCGAGATATCAGAGTAACCCAGGGAAAGCACATTGGACGACAGTTAAAAACATTCTGAAGTGTCTGAAAAGAACTCGGGATAGAATGTTGATTTATCAGTCAGATACTCCAATCCCCATCGGCTACACGGACTCGGATTTCCAATCAGATTTAGATTCCAGAAATTATCTGCCTCAGTTAGTGTGTTTCCATTTGGGAGGTGTAGCCATCAAATGGACGAGTGTGAAGCAAAAATGCATCGCTGACTCAACCATGGAAGTCGGGTAAGTAGATGCTTGAGAAGCAGTGAAAGAACCGATTGGGCTCTAGATCTTCTTAGTGGACTTGGATGGTGTTCTGAATTTGTCTAGCAATATCTGCTAGGGGCAGTTGCAAATTCAAGAGAACCAAGAGTCCACGAGTCAAACAAACACATTAAAGGAAAGACATCTTATACGAGAAATCGTTAAGAGATGAGATATAGATGTGGCAAAGATAGAGTCTGAGGACAACCTAGCAGATCCATTCACAAAGCGTCTGCCTCTGAATACATTCGAGAGACATGTGAGTGGAATGGGTGTCAAGACCGTTGCCAATCTGCTTTGAGTATAAGTGGGAGAAATTATTAGGTTCGTGTAGGTGACATTAGATGTCACGGACTACGCGAGACATGTTGTAGTATACTTAAAAGCAGACTTCGAGTATAAGTGGGAGATTGTTGGGATTATACTGAAAATTATGCTTTTTACTTTGTATAATCGAAACTGAATTTTCTGACTTATTTACTGAAATAAATTGTTTATCACTGATGCTTTAAATATGATTGAATGTTACATATATTTACTGCATAACTGTTCAATAATTAAATGCGTGTTACATTGTAGTTAATTTAGTGATACCGGATCACGTAAGATTAAATTAATGAATCCTTGTAACTAAAAAGTACGCCATTCACTACCTAGATGGAAATGAACAACCCATCGCGAAAGGTTGAGGGTGTAAGGCTCGATTGGTTTGTCTTGACCAAGAGATTACACTAGTGCATGACCGATCTTATTTGAATAGGACCTCTGGAGGATAAATTCTTGAAATCAAACAAGGAAGAATTAGACCTCAGTGGTTCGTTGTTTCTTAATCTTCGTTCCTTAAATAGGATCACGTGGGATTGGTAACTATTGCTTTGACTTATCATGGGTAGCGAATCAAAGAGAGATTCAATACTTTTTATCTTGGACAATATTATTGGTCACACGTGATTGCTAAGATTTAATCTGAAGAATCGTGTGCAAAATGCGCTTTGTTCGATTTGCCCTTGTGAGGTTCATAAGCTTTATCATACCAAATCCTGCAAGTGGAATTAGTTTCCGGTATGGATAATAATGTTGAACCGTTCCTCGACCAAGGACAAAAGATGTTAATTAATGGAAAGCTATTTCAGTGGCTTGAATTAATTAATTGGCTAGATAATCTTAAACACGGGGAATAATGACCGGGAGCCATATTGACTGTAATATGGGTTAAGATGGATAGTGCAATATTAATTATGTAGTGGGATTAATTAATATTTATGGGCTTGAATTATATTGTGGCTCAATATTAGATATTCAAGATCCATTAGAAGATCCAATCTTAATTCTCCTAAAGGCCCCCTGAGTAGCCCAACAAATAGTCCAATAACTGAAAAGGTGATTAAAATAAAATAAATTTTGTTGCTTATTTTTCCAACTAAAATTTCGAAATTCATAGATATGTTGGGAGAAAGATTTTCTTTGAATTTTGTTATGGAATGAAGATATGTATTCTTGGAATACAAGATTATCTCATTTAATTCAAGAAATCTCCCACTAGGTTATCTATGATGAGTTTTTCAAAAATTTGAAAATATAGTGGGCAAGAAAGATTTTCTTGAAAAGATATTATGGAAGATATGTATTTCTTAAAATACAAGAATATCTCATAAATTCAAGAAGATCCAAATCTTGGATTCTTGTAACACTAATTTTCGAAAATCACCATATCTTGAGGAGGTGGGATTTTTGTGGAATATTTTAATTATGGGAAAAAGAATATAGGAGATATATTCAAGATTTCTTGGTGACCAAGAAAAGTCTTTTCCCACATTGATTTTCTACAATAATTTCGACCACTCCCTCTCCTATAAATAGGGGATGATTAGTTCATTTCCAAACATAATTCCATGTGCTGGAAAAATTAGCAAATCCACGAAAGTGGTGCAACAAAGTTTATTTTTTCCTTTTGTTAATTGTTCGCGAGTATCCTTCCACCGGATTGTCGAGCAAGGGCTAAGGGAATACTTGGGAAGTCCTTTTGGTTAGTCCGTCCAACCGAAGTCACTGCCATCCCGAGAGGTACGTTCACGTAATCCCGTAGATTCCGCATGCGTAGGTTTTTACGTGGCTTATTATATGCATGATATGTTGTTGGATTATTATTTGAATTAATATAGGATTAATTCATGCTAGTAATAATTAAATAATTAAATTTGTATTTAAATATTCACCCCGAATAGATCTGTGCAACTCATTCCCCAACAGCTCATCCTCTTGTGGCCCAACAGGAGTTCTCCTCGCACATACGCCCCCTATGTCCACCAAGAAGTCATCCCACCACGCCGAATCATAATGGTGCAGTCCGAGGATCCGCCCTCTAACGGCCCAGCGAGGTCCATCACCAAACTCGACCCCCTGTCCGCTTAAGAAGTCCCCTCACTGAACACCCACACAACATATCACAACTCTCGATAAGGGTTCTCCTCGCACGTACACCCCTTATCTTATAAAACGCCCCACAAGGGTTCTCCTCGCACGTACGCCCCTTGTGTTTCCAGTGTATAACCAGTGGCCAATACACACATCATCTGCTCAAATATCTTCTCATGATAATGCATGCTATGCATGATTCAGTGCAATGCAACACAAGATATCTCACAATTCACATAACGCCGAACTCACAGGTTTCACATATAACATATCCAATTTACATCAAATATCGAGGTCACCAGCTCTTTCCACAGTTATTACTGAATATTCATCAATATCACAACTCATATAATCTTCATGTATTATCAATTAAACACATATAATTCACAAAATATTATGTTTATGCATTGTAGTTGCAGATGAATTTCTACTTACCTCGAATCCGCAAAGTGTTGATAATTCGAACTCTTAAACCACCTCCTCAGGTTCACTTACCATCCAAAATGGTATAACAGAAGCTAACCCCCACTTTGAGATTACAGGCTTTCCCAAAATTTCTTTCTTGCTTCCCTTCTTAGTCAATTGCTTTCTATCACCTTCTCACCTTATCCCTTATTATTATTTTTTTAAAAATTTTCTTTCTATTTTATATTGAGTATCACGAATAAGAGAGGTGTAGTTTGGTTAATGTATATGATAATTATTTCAATTCCACCGCCTTTCTTTTTGCTTAATAGGTAAGTAATTAACTTTTTTTTTAATACTGACTAATCTTGTTGGATATATATATATATATACACGTGTGTGTATATCCACCACCAACCGCCTCACTATTTCCTTGTCTGGTAAGCTTCCCCATTTATTTTATTATTATTATTATATATATTATACCCCACTAACTTTATATATTAATGTACTTTAACTTTAATTACTATATCTCTTAACGAATGGTGAGAAATCGGGGTATCACATTGTACGTCGTATCAAAAACAACTACATCACCAAAAAAAGTTGTAAAATCTCCTTGACACAGCATCAGACGAAAAACACCTAATGAATTAATTATTTGCGTCAACTTCGTAGGCATAAAAGAATGCTGGATTTTTTTGCCTTCTCTGACTCGAATGAGAAAATTAATGTCTCAACATCATGTCATGTGTTTAATTCTTTTTGAGACTGCTCGTAATTCCTGATATCTCTATCTGTGCATCCCATATTTTGTGGACCTCCATAATCAATCTCAATCAATTGTACCTTTTGAGAAGTTGGTACGCATATTAGCTTGAGAGAACTGTTCAACTAATGCGATTTTAGTGTCACACATTTCGATGTGCATGTGTAAGTACAAATCTCGTGAATTAAAAATATAAAACATGAAAATGATTACAACTTATTTCTTCGAATTGAAGTATTGAATATTTGCGGGTTCAAACTCTAATTTCTTCCTCTGATTCTTCTCTTCTTTGACTTTGACCTTGACTCGGACGGATTTCGTAACGGTCCTCGCCTTAATCTTGTCTAGAATTGAAGTTGGAGACTTGAAACGTTGATCCAAGGACTGGATGTCTTGTTTTGAATCAAACGTAGCTTTTAGACGAATTTCTTCTAGTTTGATGAAGAACGCCTTTGAATGTTTGAGTGCTTGATGAAGATCTTCGAATCTTCAAGGAGTTGAACGAAGAACGTCTTTAGAGAAACACCGAATCGGATGGGCTCAGCACCTTGATCTCGGATTTGGAGTCGTTTCTGGACGGTTTCGTGAAGAACGCCTTGGAACTGGTGAAGAACGTCTTCAAATCTTCAAAGTTCGCCTTTGAAGAAACGTCTGATCGGAGGGACTTTGAGCCTTAATCTCTGATCGAACTTGTCTCTGGATGCTTTGTATGAAGAACACTTGAAGCTGCTTCGAATCTTCAAGAACGGTTGTAGGGAGCTCTAGACTGTTCTCGTCTTGCTCGTCTGGATCCTTTGGAATTGTTTTTTTAGAATGAATGAGTTTACCCCCTATTTATAGGGTGAGGGGTGAACAAATTTCCTTAAATGAGGTGCCATGTGGCGGCCAATAATTGGTCGAAGAGATTTTGATGGCGTAATTAACGCAAATCATTTAATTTGATTGATTTGTCATTAATTCTCTTCTATTTATGACCAAATATCAGTCCGATTCGCCACATACGAGTATTCAAATGCTCGTAAAAATTTGACTGACTTGTAACGTGTATATATTAAATATCAATTATTTAATTATTTAGTTTGGAGAATTAATTTAGTAAATTTCCAATTAATAAATAAATAATTTCATTTGATATTAATATAAAATTGTACACGTTGGCAAATTTTAATCGCGTGCGGCTACAGCAAGAGGCGGCAGCTTCAACCTCGACGATTTGCTTCAATCGGTGTTGGTTTCGCACGGCGGCAACAAGCAAGCTGTGACTTTGGCAAGGTTTTCAACCTCGACGATTTGTGCACGAATGGCAGAGCAGCGGCTTGTCAACAGAAGAACTCAGAAGCGGCAGGAGGAGGCGCGAGTGATGTGACGACGCAAGCAAGACTGGACCTTGCCGGAGACGGAGGCAAGCCAGAGCTTCAACATTGACGATGACTACAGTGGCTGCACAACTCCAGACAGCGGCGCAAGGCGGCAGATTGGTTCATCCTCGATGACTTGTGCGCGATTTCGTGGATTCGACTTAGAGCGACGGCTGGCTTCGGGCAAGAGTGATGCCGGTGATGACTCGACCCAAGGGATTTTCAACCTCTATGAACTCGTCTGCGGATTTGTGATGATGGCGCGAAGTGCAAACGCGGTGGCGGCGATTTTGGCTTGAGGCAGAGTAGTGCGCGAAGCTTCATCCTCGATGATTAGGAAGCAATGGCAATTCAACCTCGATGAACTCGTGCAGACGGCGATTCAGAATGCAGAGACAACGAACTAGAGTGATTGGAATGGGCAGCGGAGATTCGACTCGGAGGCGTAGCATAGCTTCGACCTCAGCGGCGTTTTTCAACCTCACAACTCGTGGCACAAAGCAACTTCGGGCGCGGCTCAATTGACTCGTGGCACAAGGCGGATTTTCAACGCAGCGGTGACGGGACCGATGGTTTGAGTGCGACTGGAATGGTGCAGAGGCGCACGATGCATATTTGATTTCCCAAGCTGCGGCACAAGCGGGGGAGTGTGCGGCGGCGATGGAGCTTCATCCTCACTAAGGTGACCTTCAACCTCAGCTCTGCTTGACACGGTTGCGGGCTTCTCCGGCGGCTCGCGTGCGGAAAGCGGAGCAGCGACTGTGTGGATTTCTGGATCAGCGCGGTGGCGTTGGCGGTCAAACTCCGGTTGCGCTGTGGAGACTCGCAACAGAGGCGGCATCACGAAACCAGAATCGGGTGTATGCGGCTTCGAACGGCGGCCGATTTCTGGGAAGGAGGAAGAAGTAACGGCGTATTTGGAGGCCGGATTTTGGTGAGAAGCGTTTCACATTTGGAGAAGACGTAGGTTCCGCGTGATTTCTGGAGAAGCGGGTGTAAAATTTTGGGCTTCGTCATTTTTTTAACTTATCAACAAGACAAGAACTTGGGCCTTTTGTGTGATGTGTTATTATTTGGGCTATAAATTTCCAAGCATTTTGCAGTTGCCTTCGTATATTAATGAGAGCCCACCTAATGTCCAATTAATAAATTTAGTGAAAATTAGTGTTAGGTACAAAAATTCATTTAACCTCACTCTTAGATACAAATTGCTTTTCAAATTACTACTAAGTGCAAAACACAAATCAAATAACCTAAAATACCATTCCTTCTCACTAAATTCATTTTACAAATTCATTCCCCACATTCAAACCCTAATAACACCAATCTCCCATTTTCTCTCTCAAATCGCCAGCCACCCCCTTCTCTCTAAATAAGAACGGCAGCCCACCTCCACCCAAAATCTTACCGCCGTCACTTCCGCCTCATCCGCCCAGAAATCCGCGGCGCCGCCCACCTCCGCCTCCGCCTCCACCTCCACCTCCGCGACCCTTCCCCCAACTGAACAGGGCACTCACCAGTCGTCGCGTGGCCTACCTCTCCCACCCCACACCGCCGCGACGCCCAAAAATTCAGGCCGCACCCACCGCCGCGACCCCCTCCCCCACCTCACTCCACCGCCGCGCGTCCTCTCCCAAGCGAACACGAAGATCTGCTTCGCGAAGACGAAGATCTGCTGGGTTTCAAGACGGCGAAGACGAAAATCTCCGGCGAAGCAGCGAAGACAAAAATCCGGCGAAGCAGCGAAGACGAAGATCTGCACAGCTGCTGCCACTCCACCTCCGCCGCCAGTTTTGGCGTTAATTTTGTTTATCCATGACCAATTTCGGTAGATGCAATGTTAATTATCTTTATTATGCTTATGTTTGTTATTGTTTGTTTAGATTAATTTAAATGGAGGATTGAGATTGTTTTTGTTTCTTTATTTTTGGGGTTAGAAATGAAAGGATTTGAACTGGATAGGATACTCAATTGATGAATACATGCACGTTTTTTGTACATACATTCATCTATTTGATGAACATGTGCATGTTGGAATTTAGACGAAAATATGTAATTTTTGAGATTTTTTAAAAAAAAAATATGTAAAATTTTGTTATTTTTGTAATTTCTGTAATTTTTTAGATTTTAGGTATGAAATTTCTGCAACTTTTTCAAGTTTTTTATATGAAATTGTTTCTTTATTTTTGGGGTTGGAAATGAAAGGATTTGAACTGGATAGGATACTCAATTGATGAATACATGCACGTTTTTTGTACATACATTCATCTATTTGATGAACATGTGCATGTTGGAATTTAGACGAAAATATGTAATTTTTTGAGATTTTTAAAAGAAAAATATGTAAAATTTTGTTATTTTTGTAATTTCTGTAATTTTTTAGATTTTAGGTATGAAATTTCTGCAACTTTTTCAAGTTTTTTATATGAAATTGTTTCTTTATTTTTGGGGTTGGAAATGAAAGGATTTGAACTGGATAGGATACTCAATTGATGAATACATGCACGTTTTTTGTACATACATTCATGTGCATGTTGGAATTTAGACGAAAATATGTAATTTTTTGAGATTTTTAAAAGAAAAATATGTAAAATTTTGTTATTTTTGTAATTTCTGTAATTTTTTAGATTTTAGGTATGAAATTTCTGCAACTTTTTCAAGTTTTTTATATGAAATTGTTTCTTTATTTTTGGGGTTGGAAATGAAAGGATTTGAACTGGATAGGATACTCAATTGATGAATACATGCACGTTTTTTGTACATACATTCATCTATTTGATGAACATGTGCATGTTGGAATTTAGACGAAAATATGTAATTTTTTGAGATTTTTAAAAGAAAAATATGTAAAATTTTGTTATTTTTGTAATTTCTGTAATTTTTTAGATTTTAGGTATGAAATTTCTGCAACTTTTTCAAGTTTTTTATATGAAATTGTTTCTTTATTTTTGGGGTTGGAAATGAAAGGATTTGAACTGGATAGGATACTCAATTGATGAATACATGCACGTTTTCCGTACATACATTCATCTACTTGATGAACATGTGCATGTTGGAATTTAGACGAAAATATGTAACTTTTTGAGATTTTTAGAAGAAAAATATGTAAAATTCTGTAATTTTTGTAATTTCTGTAATTTTTAGATTTTAAATATGAAATTTCTGTAACTTTTTCAAGTTTTTGATGAAATTTTAAGTTTTTAATGATTTTGAAAATAAGAGATGAAAGTAAGGATAAAATAGTCTTTTTGATACCCATTTTGCACCTAGAAGTAATTAATAAAAAAAATTTGTACCTAAGAGTTAATGGGCCTTGGGATAAATGTAGTAGGTGTGAAAATTTTTATAATATTCCCTCTTACATTTTTCTCCAACACTTTCGATGTGGGATAAATGTATGAGATGAAACAAATTTTTATTCTTAGCATTTCATTCTTAAACAAATTTTTATTCTTGGGATATATGCAATTGTTTTTTTTAAACATGCGCAACGTTTTAGGGAGTCGAAAATTACAAATAGGGACCGACAATAGAAAATCGCAAACAGGGCCCAACAATAAAAAAATCGTATGTATATCATGAAGCTGGCAACTCATCTCATTCTGTCTTTGCTTCTTATGATCACCATCCGTGCCTGTGCCGCCGCAGCTACTGAAGAATCTTCTTCTTCAGATGCAGTGGTGGACATAGATAGAGACGAGGTGATGACAGGAGTCGAATACAAATTGTGGGCCTCAACAGGCGGTGGCTTTTCAGTAGCCAGCAGCAGCGGCTGCAAGCCTTGCCCTCTCCCCCATCCCAACCCAAATCCTTGCTCCGCCGCAGCACATGCATTTATGAGTCTGAAATATGTTGTTTTGCTTTCTCCGGTCCCAAATATAAGTGCCACTGTCGTTTGATTTTGGAGTTTAGTATGGGAAGAATGTGAGTTGAATAGATATGCAATGTTATCACTTTAGATGTTGAAATTAATTAAGGAGCAACCTCTCGGGCATGCAATTATATATGACTAAGTCTTATATGCATTCAGGTGCACCGTGCATTCATAGTGCATTTTAAAAATAATTTGTAATACTAAAAATGCAACTTTTTTATATTGAAACATGTAACTATTTTTTATATTAATAGTTGTGCGGTTCATCAGAAATGTTGAATGTTTCAAAGATAAAGATGTTGACAAATTTTAAAACGATTATAAATGACAAAACAAGATTCTAGATGTATACGATATACCCACTTGATTTAAATTAGGCCTAGCTAACATTTTTTATGGAAACAAATAAAAATGGGCAAGTGGGTATGTCTAATATTAGGTCCGTTGTGCAATTAATTAAATGTGTAATGTATACATTATTCAGGTACTCCTAATAATATGATCAGTTTCTCATTTATATGTGGGTGCTGAAAGGCTAAAACAGAATTATTGAGGGACTATGTGGTGTCAATCCATCTTCGAAGTAGGGTCTCATTAATTGTTGCATATATATTGGCATATAGTTGAATCAATATTTTAATTTATTAATGAAGCAGAATGTTGGATCTCTATGGAGTTTGATTGTGAAAAAAAAATAAAAAATCACTAATGCTCTATTACAAAGTGTATCTAATTTATGTTGAAGTTGATTCTTTAATAAATCAGACGTTGGGCTTTATTCATATCAAGCAAATACTCAGTGATGATGATAAGTAGTCAAATGTTGGGCTTTCTAATTGAGCTGAATAATAAATTTACTATAAATTAATATAAATGTGGGCTTTTATTACTTAAATAAAATGGAATGGAAAAATAAATAAAAATTCTAAATGTTTGAATTTGATGAGCAAAGATAAAATAACAGGTATGCATCAATGAACATGACGTGATTTAAATTATGGACCCAATCAAGATGAGTGATGGACTTATGTTTCATGTGCAATAAAAAACAAGCTGTGAATATCCCTGTTTTTTAGTTCCCCAACATTTATGGGCCCGTATATTAACCGACGAATGAAACTTCATTGTTGCAAACAATGCCTAATTTAGCTGCCTTATATATTACCACTATGAATGATGATAAAAAATTGAGTACACTCTAGTTAGTGAGAGACGGAATATAATTTAGACATTGACGCTTTAAATTTTTGAGGAAAAGGAAGTGTTAATTTATGCTAGTTTGTATCTCATTTCATATATAAAATTGTCTCATATGAATTTTTGTCTAAAACTTTTGTATCAAGACCATTTCACAAAATGTATTTTGTACTATAACAAAAGATGTAATACTTTTTTTAGTAACAAATGATACTTTTGCATAAAAAAAATATAGGTGGGGAAAACGTGCTATAGAAAATTGATAAAAATGCTCCATATTGATAGTTCGAACTCTTTCTTTCCCTTTCATGACACATTTATCATTACTAAAAAGAGTCGTTCATGGTTGCGCGACTTAGTGGGGGGATAGACATTAATTTAGTAAGAGTGAATATGTCATAAAAGACAAAAATAAAATAAAATTGTCATTTTCAATAAATTTTATTAGACGGGATGCAAATAAGTGGACTCACGAGTTGGCTAGGAGTTCTCAGTCCTACGAGAGTCCGCATATATGGGACGATCCTCCTACCTTTGTGGATGGACTTCCTACTAATAATTGTACCTGCGAACGGATAATATAAATTCTTTTGGTTTAGAAAAAAAAATCAATGATATAGGGCAAATAAGAGTTTGTCCCGTAATACTATATTAGTATTTTTTTTTTTTTTAAAAAGCATATGTAAGTAATAATACTACCACGTTTGATTTTAATTGAAGTGAGATAGTGTCACAGAATTTTTTTTAACTAATGAGTGATAACATTCATCATATGATTCATATGAAATGAAGAAACCAAATGCATTACATTACATATCAGACTGAAAATGCACTACATAACTTGTTTCAATTACTCAGATTGCAGGCAAAGTAAAATCACACAACCATATTTTCACTTGTATACTGCACACAATTTATAAAAGTTTTAAAAGAAAAAAACGATTGGTTTATTTACTGTTTGTACTGATAATACTTGTAAACGAACTGCAAATCGTGCCTCCACCACTGATGAATACCATGAGCTTCCTTAAAACTCTGACAAGGCTCCATATTAATACTCAAATAAGCCGACGGAATCAGATGCACCGCCCCACACTCCTTTTTCCCAATCGAAAAAACACTCCCAATCGAATGCTTCGTAGCCAGCCTCCCAATTTTCCCCGCCCCAATCGCCTCCATATCCTCCCTATGCTTAAAATACCCCACATACTCCGAACAAACCGGGTCGGACGGGTTGATAAACAAATACGGTACCCACCCGGCCAGAACCGTAAACGGGTCAACCGCCCTGCTTTTGTCTTTCTGCTGCACGCCGTTGGCAGCGGCCGCCAGGCCCGCAGTGATGACGCTGTTTGCGAATCTCAGCCCGAGTTTTACCTTCTCGTTTTTGATCCGTTCGATGTGGGGCGACCCGAATGGGGGGTTGAAGAGGTATGTTTCGAGGTGGATTCCGGATCTGACCATGTGTTTGCCTAGTAGGAGTGATATGGATGACCCCAGTGAGTGGCCCGCTAGCCAGATGCTTGCGGGGCCCACTGACTGGACGACCTGGGTTAGTGATTGCATTGCTATTTGGAAGCGGGTGGTTTTTTCGAGGGTGTTGATGAAGAGCTGGAGGTTGAGCTTGAAGTCCTGTTCCCTGTTTCCGGGCTTGTTGATGCTGCCGCGAAAGGCCACTACGTACCGTGGGGGGCGGTGGGTCGGGTTGGGGCTTGGGGAGGGAGCTGACTCGTAGATGGCGCCGAAGTATGACGCGTCTACGGGGTCCACCATGACCTGTATTAAGGGAATTTATATAATATAAATTAATTGATTTCACATTTCTATGTGAGTGCTGATTTTGAGATGAGAGGGAATTCTTTCGACCTGAATTATCTGGAAGTTGAAGAAGAGCCACCAGGGCGGGGCAAGGGCTTGCGGGCCCTGGCGGTTTTGTCGCCTGTCGCGTTCCAGGGTGTAGACACCCTGGACTAGACTGGCTGCTATGGACCTTCTATGGTGGGAGTTGTTCCTGTATGGTAATGGGGTTTAGTAAGATGAAAATCTTTTTCAAATGAGAAGGATTTGAATATGGTATTTTGATCTTACCAATCAATCTCTGTTAGAAATGATGGTCCTGAAGAGTTGAAAATCTCCTTCTCATCAAATGCCATTCCTGATTACGCAAATAATTTTATAAGTTTCATACGGATCAGGTCCACGTACACAAAAACACTAAACAATAATATATCTTATGCTTAAAGGTTTATATTTTTTACACTAGACAATATTATCGAGTTCACCACAAAACTTTCATGATCAAAATTCAATGAAGTTTTGTCAAGTTAGAAACACTGTGTATCCACATTGAATGATAATTTTGTAGGTGTAATGTAATAAAAATAGGTTTCAATCATTGGAATATAACTAAAGAAAAAAACTTGGCCTAATTTTCATGGAAAATTGTTATGAGAAATATAAGTCTGAACCTGGATATTTGCTAGTTGGCCTGGAGACCTGGATTTCCTTTACACACACGCATATAATAGATATATCAGTTGACTTGCATTGTTTCCATTTCCAGGTTTAGTTTTCTTCAAGATCCATCTTGTTTTACTATTCGAAACAAAGATCAAGAACACAAACAAGCCAAAAACAATGTTTTCCGATATATGGATGTATCTTTTATACGAAATGACATGAAATCGGAAAGGTTAACAGAGAGTGCACAAAAAAGAGACTATAAAAAGGAGTTTAGCCCAAAACAAGAAGTTATGTACATAATCACAAAATAATTTCTCAAGCTCATAAAAATTGATATAATTACCTCAAAGATCGAAAGTTCCACTCCAAGAACAGATTTTTGATGCTACTATTAGCTTGGTCGTACACTCATAATCATCATTATAAATTAAAGATGTACAAAGAGAAATAGTCAAACTTCACCTACAACTAAAACCAAGTTGCTATTAATTAAAACAATAGTAGTATATTCTTTTTTATTATTCGCTTTGCGTGGAACATATAAAGTCAATGCAAGTTGAAGTTTTAAACACAAACCTCTTTTATATTAAGAAATATCCTTACATTCTTGCTATGTTATATAATTCCTGGATTTAATGATATTAAATATTTAAAAATATGTTGAAAAGTTGTCGAAGATCAATAGTAGTTGTATCCACTATCCAGCAAATACAACAGGACAGCACAAAACTTTTTCTGGAAACATGAAATTTGATTAAAGAACAACTTCAGAATGTCTCTTTGCATTTGTCAATATCTATAAGTTCCATATTTAATGCCAATGTTTTCACCAATATTATGCTTTATTGTAATTTTTTAGATTAATCTGCATGAATAGAGAGCACGTTGGAAAATCTTTGCTGATCCACTGATTATCAAACATACATAAAAATAATTTTACGAGACGCTGTCATGCATTAGACATGATATTTATGTTGGTTCTTGTGATACTTTTGAAAAATGAGTGTCACAAAAACCAGCAACATTATCGCATCTCAGACTCCCAGTCTCATTTTATATGAAGCAATTATCTTGGCTATTATATGAAAGGGTATAAATGTACTTAATTAGCTGCATCAGATAAAATGAACTCATCAATGAAGAAAGAAACTGAAAATCTTAAGAAAACAGTTTAAAGTTAACAAAAGAATCAGTTAATGATGCATTTCAACCTTGAACCACACAACAGTATATATTTTCACAGTTGGTGCAGATTAAAGATGTTGCTATTCACACAAAAACCAAAAAGATACATTTTTCACTTATACTGGTGAAATTTGTTGCAAAACTGCATATCTTGCCTCCACCATTGATGAATCCCATGAGCTTCTTTAAAAGTGCGACAAGGGGTAACATTAACAGTGAGATAAGCAGAAGGAATAAGATGCACTGCTTCACAATCCTTCTTCCCTGTAGCACCTGACAAAATGCTCCCTATTGAATGTTTTGTTGCAAGCTTCCCAATTCTTCCGGCACCAATTGACTCCATATCCTCCCTATGTTTGAAATAGCCCCCGTATTCCGAGCAAATGGGGTCCGACGGATTGATAAACAAGTGCGGGACCCACGTAGATAACACCATGAACGGGTCGTTTTCTTGATCTTTCGTCTTTTGGGAGCCATAATTGACAGCAGCAGCCAGGCCAGCGGTAAGGACACTGTTTGCGAGCCTTAAACCGAACTTGAGCTTGTCGTTGGCTAACCGCTCGATTGGGGGAGAGGCGAAGGGGGGGTTGAAGAGGTAGGTTTCGAGATGGGTCCTACTTTGCTTAACCATTTGTCGTCCAACAAGCAATGCGATGGACGAGCCTAGAGAATGCCCTGCTATCCAGACGTTTTCCGGGGCCCACTGTTTGGACGATCCGATGAACGCAATCCAAACCAATCTGGAAACGGGAGCTGTTTGCAAGATTGTTGATGATCAAGTGGAGATTGAGCTTGAAATCCTGTTCACGGTTTCCAGTCTTGTTGATGGTGCCCCTGAAGGCAACGACGTACTGTGGAGGCCTTTGGGGGTGATAGGGAAACGGGGGGTTTAGAAACTCGTAAATGGCGCCAAAGTATGAGACATCATGGTCGTCCACAAGAACCTGGATCAGCCTGAAATTGAAGAATTGCCACCACGGTGGGGCCAGGGCTTGGTGGCTGCCGATTCTGCCACCTGTCGCGTTCCAGGGTGTAAACGCCCTGGACTAAGCTAGCAGCAATGGACCTTCGATGGTGTGAGTTGCCCCTGTGATGTATGATGCAGTGAGAACATATAAGAAATTAAGAATAATGAATGTACGAAGAAACACATGCTAATTGTGTTGATTCCAAGTATATCTGGAAAAGGGATGTGCTCAAATACGTTGACTCACAAAGAAATAATGCAAAGAGTAAGTCTCCCTATGAACCAAATTCATGTGAAATCTCTTCTTCAAAGTATCACCTCTTAATATATGCTTGATTTTATGTGTTATCTTTCTCAAAATCACTGAACTGTGAAACTCACATGCTGTAAACAGTATTAGTATACTAAACAGTATTACTGAATTCATCTTAAAGTGTACCAGGTTAATTCACAGATGTTTCTGTTATTACAAGAAAAAATGTATAAATGTTTACTTGACTAAATCAAGAATGGGATCTCACCAATCTATAGCTTTGAGAAATGTTGGTCCTGTGAGGCTGAAGATTTCTCTCTCAGAGGGCATTGATTGATCCATGATTTTGCAATCTGATGATATATTAAACAACTCAAATTGTCTCATAATCTTGATCCAGGTAAAAAATTGCAGGGAAAATAAGATAAAGTAGACCTAATTATCCTTGGAAATTAACTCAAATTAATATTTTTGTATGAACATACATTAATTTCTGCAACTTGACCTGGTATCTGCTTGGATTTACTGCCCAAAAAACACACTCACAAAATCAGTTGACTTACACTCGAGCTTTTCCCAAGATCCATGGCATTTTATAATTCAACAAAAGCGCTTAATTTCTCTATTTTAGCGTGTTTCTTTAATTGAATTGATGGACATATGCATTAAATGACAAAGAACGTGGAATTTAGGCAAATTGTTTCCACACACGGAAATGTTGAAAATTGCAATATTCATCATGCAAACGCGTCACACTATAAAATCAGAAATTAATTTGTGAAACTCATAAATTAAATTACCTGAGATTAAAATCAACGCCCCCCTCCCCCTTCAGGCAGAGAAATCTTGCTTCTGTTGGAATTACCCCAAAATGTGCATCATTATATGCTAAGAGAGACGACGATTGGAAGAAAAAGAGAGCAATTCATCAAAAAGATGAAACCAAGTTCATTTTAAAATAAAAGTTCCATTTGGGCATAAAGTCAATGGGTCCTCAGATTTTAATACAACTACATCTTACCTCTCATAAATAAAAATAAAAAGGGTTTAAATTTTTTTGTAGTCATGTAACTTTGCTTCGTTTTGAAATTGATCCTGATTGTTTTGACTTTTTTATTTTGGTCCTATAAGTTATCAAAAAATTTGAAATTGGTCCTTTAACATGTTGTAACAGGTCACCAAACAGGTAATCGTCACCTATGCAATTATTATTTTTTTCTTTAATTTCGAAATGTCACCTAAACTTTTTTAATCAAAACAATTTTTGTCGGGATTTTATTTTGTATTTTTTTAGGAAGGGAGAGTAGTTTTCTACGTATATTGATTTAAATTTTTTATTTTTGGGTCATTTTAGACCCAATAAATCGATTCGATTCACTTTATCTTTTAATATACAAATTGTTTTAAATCCGACCTAAAACCTGACCAAAATTATTAGGATTAAAAAGGTTCAAGCAATGCTTCGAAATTAAAGAGAAAAATAAAATAATTACATATGTGGTGTTTACTGCTTTGTAACCTGCTGCAGCAGGTGAAAATGATAAATTTCAAAATTTTAGAAAACTTACAGGACCAAAATAAAAAAGTCAAAACAATCAGGACCAATTTTAAAACGATACAAAGTTACAGGACTACAAAAAATTTAATCCCAAATATACAACTACATCTTAAATTAAAATGGGTGGATTTTCCTTTTTTTTAAAAAATGGGTGGATTTTGCATTTGTTGTGAAATTGGCTTAAATCAATTTGAATTTTGTTTAATTATTTTTTTATTGAATACTCATTTTTTTATCAATTATTAGAGAAACTAAAGTTTGATTTTTGAGAAATTAAATTATATATGTTCGATCGATCTACTTTCAAATTAGATGATTGTAATATATTTATAATCTCAAAATTGAATATCGCTCAAATGTGTTATATATGTGAAGAAACACTTTTATGTCTTAAACTATTTAGAAAATGTGATAATTATGTGTTCATCAATTCATGTGAACTATTTTTCTTCAAGCATCACTTTTACATATATATATTATATATTATTATTT
Organism: Stenogyne calaminthoides; assembly: GCA_037126765.1. Lineage (NCBI taxonomy): Eukaryota > Viridiplantae > Streptophyta > Magnoliopsida > Lamiales > Lamiaceae > Stenogyne > Stenogyne calaminthoides. Next base: position 35,333,966 of record JBBCBC010000009.1, read on the forward strand.
AGAAAATCAATATTAATACATATATATAGTAATAATGCTTATGCATATGATAGTAACACTAAAAAAAATACACCACATAAATTCGAGATTACTAAGATCTATCCATTCTTAATAAAACTTCACTTTTGACCTTTGAGAAAGTCACCATTAAACAAATGAAAACAGAGTAGATACGTCGAAATTTCATAGAAGACGTAGCGATTGATTGGAGTTCACGATCAATTTGGTTTTGGTTCAATTTTTGTTTTTGACTTTGGCGTTGCTTAACCAAATCAATTAACCTGAAATTAGTTTTATACATTTAGATAGATGTTGTAAAATATTTATATTAGTGTTAATTTATGCAAGCAAGGTAATAAAGAGGATATTTATCATACTTTTTTGTTTATTATAGTATTATATAATAATGATAAAGATGAAAGTTGTTTCGATATTTTCATCAAAGTACAAATATAATTTGACAGTTTGACTTAATTCGTTTGGCTCAAACGAACTCCTCCCGAAATCTAATCAATATGATTATTTCCTTTTAAAAATAAAAATAATATGATTATTTCCTTTCGTTGAAATTTTCTTGATTATATCTTAAAATGTCTAACCATAAATAACTTCAATCCTTATTGCCCAAGAATTCCTATGTAGAGTTCCATAAATAAATAATAGCCATTCTTCGAATACTGAAGAAATCTTTTCAAATTAACTTAAATCTATCCAAATATATATAGAGAAGATCTTGTTTGAAATATTGCATATTAATGTTATGTGCAATAGAACATAAATAAGTAAAAAATGATCTAAAATTCGAGGGTCAGGGTGGGTTGGGCGCGGACAAGGCGGGCATGAGTTGTGGGATGTGGGTTTCAGGTTGGGCGCGCATATGTATTTATAGAAGGATATCTTTATCAAATATGTGTTGTAGCCTATTGGTTCAAGTTTGTTGTTAATAAATTTGGTCGCAGGTTCAATTCCCGCGATGGAAGAAGATGAAGAAAGCCCATTAGCCCGCCAACAATCTGTCATAACCCGTGCCCTACCTGACCAGCGAGAAAAAAAAAATTCGATTACACATATCACTTATATGCAATATTGTATTAAAATTTTTTCTATATATATTATTTGATTTGATGTCAATTTATAGATATTTTTATTGGGCGTGTAGTGTTATTGTATAGACAATTTTGATACGAAGCCCATAATGGGCTCCTTATGGAGCCAAATTAATGATGTGACATACACACATCATCATATTACTTAATATTAATAATTTAGTGTTTAGGAGATAATTTCCACACGGTTTATACCCCTTAGAATTAGGAAACAAGATCTCAATTGTTATAAAAGAAAAATTGGGTAAAAAAAAATCCAAATCCCCACCCTTAGAACTAGGCAACAAAATCTCACAATTAGATTTTAAAAAATTCACACGTCCCCCACTTAGATCAAGCCTGCTTAATTATTAAAAAAATATATAATTTATCTCTACACAAATAATTAGCATCACACCATCCTCCCAATATTTAACACCATGAGGCAAATATTATGAAGATTAATTTATTCACTAATTTTTATTTCTCCCTTAAGTAACTTATTAATTACTTAAAAAATTAATCTTCTTTCTCTAACCCAAAACCAAAAATAAGAAAATTGTTAAATTCCTGCCACCAAACACAGTAAGTTCTTAAAATGTTGTATTATTGATAAAAAAAAGTAAGAAAATCAAATATTGGAGCAAAATGTATAGTTAAAAGTGTTGGGGAAAATATTTTTTTCCAAATGCATGATTTTGGCTTCATATTTTTCAGTTAATTAGTTCTTCAAAGTTGAGACGAATGAAGGAAATAATTTTGTTAATTGTGAATCCAAAGGATTTAGCATAATACATCAAAAAAATTGTTTATTAATTGTTATTAATAATTAGAAAATAAGTCATTTCTTAATAAATAAATCATAAATATATGTAACTGAATAAAAACACCTATGCAATTTTCTTAGCTAATAAAAGTTGAAACAAAATGTACAAAAACAATAAATTCAAAAATTATATGACAAAGTTTAAAATTTTAGCCTACTAGAATAGTTTACTTTCACAATCAAAGTGAAATATGAAAGTAAATGTATGGAGAATTATTTGCTTTTCACTGCCATGGAAATGAGATCTGCACACAACTCAATCCAGAACATTCCTGGCTTGTCCAATGTTTTACCTAACAAATATTGTTAAGAACAATTTATTATAAACAATTATTATGATGAAGTCACAAAATTTATTACCTCTAGCAGAAGCATAATCATTTGTATCCACATTATCATCAGAGCCACTTTGGTCGTCATTAATAGTAAATCTACACGTATTGTGCAAGGAAAAAAGGTTATTTATATTTTTTGTTCTTACGAGTATAGGATATAAGTAAAATGATAACACTAATGAATATCTATCAAGCAATTTTGGACAATTGTATTTTTCATGTGATTGTCCACGAAGCCCGCAACCATGACATAATCTTTTCTTGGAGATATTTTTTTCCTTTGACAATTGCAATCTTTTTTCACTTCCTTTTGCTCTCACTTTTGAAGGGTCAATGATACTTAAATGGTCTTCGTCATATTGCCCATCTAAATGTTGTTCGTCCACTTCTCGACCACTATTTATTTCTCTCACTTTATTATGCAAGTCTTCAAAAGCATTGAACACAAGGGCAGTGCTATCATTAGTTAAAGACGCATCGTCGATCAATAATGTTGCTACATGAGATAAATTTCCATGACGAGCAATCAAGGTTGCATCTTCACTTTCTTTGATAAATGCGCCATTTTTATCGTTTACCACTCCTACTTTTGCATTCTTTGTCCACCTATGCAGGATGTACTTATTAGATAACTCAAATACTTGTTTTACCCTAAAGTACTGAAGCATATGTCTACATGGTAATCCTTCAAACTCAAACATTTTACAACTGCATGAAATGTGATCCACTAGCTTGTCATATATAAGACGTCGACGTCGAGACCCATCTTCTTTATCAACTCTTCTAGCGGTGTAAACCTCATTCTCTTGACAACTAGTCTCAAGATCAATGCTATATGTATTACTTTCATCAACTTCAGCTTTGAAGCGCAAAAATTTCTCCTTTGTATACAAATTCCTCATTTGGCATTCTATTGGCCACAACTACTTGCACTTCGGTCGCTCATTTATGTCAACATGATCAACTTTTAACTCATTATGTCGTTGATTTCTAAGAGCACAATTGAATCGGATGATAAAATTCATAAGTGAGTTATGGCATGATACATACCTTTTGAAGAAAGCATGTGCACTTTCAGCTTGTTGACTACTTGATATCCCCGCACTAAAAATGTGTTTTACATATGTCGGTACCCACTGATGCCGCAAATCATAAACGTTGTGCAATCACTCATTATCATCCAACTTTGTAGCTTTCAGCATCTCACTCCATTTTAATTCAAATTCTTCGGGTGTCTCGGAATAAAAAATCACACTATTTATTATATGATAATGGTCTCGATAAGCTATCGGATTTATCTTTTCTGAAAACTTGTTTACGATGTAACATATCGCAAAGAACGATGAAATGTTTTGGGGAAGACCTGAGCTATAGCTTTCTTCATTGCAGTATCTTGATCTGTGATGATTATACCCGGTGGTCCTTTTGTCATTGCTTCCATCAATATACTAAACAACCACACAAATGATTCAGTTTTTTCATCACTCAAAAATCCACAACCGATAGTAATTGTTTAGCCATGATGGTTCACCCCAGCAAACGGAGTAAAGATCATGCCATATTTATTTGTGTTGTATGTCACGACCCACTCTCAGATAACCAAATAAATAATATATTCGACATAAATTTACGAGAAATGACCTGTGACTTTTTATTTGACAAGAAATGACTCGTACGCACAAGTGATATAAATTGATTAAACACGTTGAAGCTGTATAAAAGAACTCGTAATAAAATATAAAATAATATATATATATATATACTAAAACTCGAACACAAGCCCCACAGGTCGTCATCCATGTATACAATTCTCAGAATCTGCAGGTACTCCAACCACCACCAGTGTAGGTTGCCAAAAATACCTACAATGCATAAACTAGGTGATATATATAAATCTCAGTAAGCAGAAATTATGCATGATGCTGTGAATCATTTAAAAATCCTCCACATGCACTCTCTTTTAAAATCACCAATTTATTTATGAAACACTTATTAGGGCCCCTGATACACTGTTATACATCAGAATGAGCTCAACATCCACATAATCAAATGGCCAATATAAATATCACATAAGTATGATCCGGACGTGAGGCTCATCCTCTTGTGGCCCAACAGGGGTTCTCCTATCACATACGCCCCCTATGTCCACTAAGAAGTCATCCCACCACGCCGAATCATAATGGTGCAGTCCGAGGATCTGCCCTCTAACGGCCCAGCGAGGTCCATCACCAAACTCAACCCCCTGTCCGCTTAAGAAGTCCCCTCACTGAACACCCACACAACATATCACAACTGTTCGATAAGGGTTCTCCTCGCACATACACCCCTTATCTTATAAAACGCCCTACAAGGGTTCTCCTCGCACGTACGCCCCTTGTGTTTCCAGTGTATAACCAGTGGCCAACACACACATCATCTGCTCAAATATCTTCTCATGATAATGCATGCTATGCATGATGCAGTGCAATGCAACACAAGATATCTCACAATTCACATAACGCCGAACTCACAAGTTTCACATATAACATATCCAATTTACATCAAATATCGAGTTCACCAGCTCTTTCCACAGTTATTACTGAATATTCATCAATATCACAACTCATATAATCTTCATGTATTATCAATTAAACACATATAATTCACAAAATATTATGTTTATGCATTGTAGTTGCAGATGAATTTCTACTCACCTCGAATCCGCAAAGTGTTGATAATTCGAACTCTTAAACCGCCTCTTCAGGTTCACTTACCATCCAAAATGGTATAACAGAAGCTAACCCCCACTTTGAGATTACAGGCTTTCCCAAAATTTCTTTTTTGCTTCCCTTCTTAGTCAATTGCTTTCTATCACCTTCTCACCTTATCCCTTATTATTATTATTATTATTATTATTTTTAAATTTTCTTTCTATTTTATATTGAGTATCACGAATAAGAGAGGTGTAGTTTGGTTAATGTATATGATAATTATTTCAATTCCACCGCCTTTCTTTTTGCTTAATAGGTAAGTAATTAACTTTTTTTTTAATACTTACTAATCTTGTTGGATATATATATATGTACACGTGTGTGTATATCCACCACCAACCGCCTCACTATTTCCTTGTCTGGTAAGCTTCCCCATTTATTATTATTATTATTATTATTATTATTATTATTATTATTATTATTATTATTATTATTATTATTATTATTATTATTATTATTACTATTATATTAACCCCACTAACTTTATATATTAATGTACTTTAACTATAATTACTATATCTCTTAAGCTATTAATTAATAAACGAATTGTGAGAAATCGGGGTATCACATTGTACGTCGTATAAAAAACAACTACATCACCAAAAAAAGTTGTAAAATCTCCTTGACACAGCATCAGACCAAAAACACCAAAAACACCTAATGAATTTATTATTTGCGTCAACTTCGTAGGCATAAAAGAATGCTGGATTTTTTTGCCTTCTCTGACTCGAATGAGAAAATTAATGTCTCAGCATCATGTCATGTGTTTAATTCTTTTTGAGACTGCTCGTAATTCCTGATATCTCTCTCTGTGCATCCCATATTTTGTGGACCTCCATAATCAATCTCAATCAATTGTACCTTTTGAGAAGTTGGTACGCATATTAGCTTGAGAGAACTGTTCAACTAATGCGATTTTAGTGTCAGACACATTTTGATGTGCATGTGTAAGTACAAATCTCGTGAATTAAAAATATAAAACATGAAAATGATTACAACTTATTTCTTCGAATTGAAGTATTGAATATTTGCGGGTTCAAACTCTAATTTCTTCCTCTGATTCTTCTCTTCTTTGACTTTGACCTTGACTCGGACGGATTTCGTAACGGTCCTCGCCTTAATCTTGTCTAGAATTGAAGTTGGAGACTTGAAACGTTGATCCAAGGACTAGATGTCTTGTTTTGAATCAAACGTAGCTTTTAGACGAATTTCTTCGAGTTTGATGAAGAACGCCTTTGAATGTTTGAGTGCTTGATGAAGATCTTCGAATCTTCAAGGAGTTGAACGAAGAACGTCTTTAGAGAAACGCCGAATCGGAGGGGCTCAGCACCTTGATCTCGGATTTGGAGTCGTTTCTGGACGGTTTCGTGAAGAACGCCTTGGAATTGGTGAAGAACGTCTTCAAATCTTCAAAGTTCGCCTTTGAAGAAACGTCTGATCGGAGGGACTTTGAGCCTTAATCTCTGATCGAACGTTGTCTCTGGATGCTTTGTACGAAGAACACTTGAAGCTGCTTTGAATCTTCAAGAACGGTTGTAGGGAGCTCTAGACTGTTCTCGTCTTGCTCTTCTGGATCCTTTGGAATTGTTTTTTTAGAATGAATGAGTTTACCCCCTATTTATAGGGTGAGGGGTGAACAAATTTCCTTAAATGAGTTGTCATGTGGCGGCCTATAATTGGTCGAAGAGATTTTGATGGCGTAATTAACGCAAATTATTTAATTTGATTGATTTGTCATTAATTCTCTTCTATTTATGACCAAATATCAGTCCGATTCGCCATATACGAGTATTCAAATGCTCGTAAAAAATTGACTGACTTGTACCGTGTATATATTAAACATCAATTATTTAATTATTTAATTTGGAGAATTAATTTAGTAAATTCCCAATTAATAAATAAATAATTTCATTTGACATTAATATAAAATTCTACAGGGTCACTATTTAATTGGGGGCAAATTTTAATAGTGTTCGGCTACAGCAAGAGGCGGCAGCTTCAACCTCGACGATTTGCTTCAATCGGTGTTGGTTTCGCACGGCGGCAACAAGCAAGCTGTGACTTTGGCAAGGTTTTCAACCTCGACGATTTGTGCATGAATGGCAGAGCAGCGGCTTGTCAACAGAAGAACTCAGAAGCGGCAGGAGGAGGCGCGAGTGATGTGACGACGCAAGCAAGACTGGACCTTGCCGGAGACGGAGGCAAGCCAGAGCTTCAACCTTGACGATGACTACAGTGGCTGCACAACTCCAGACAGCGGCGCAAGGCGGCAGATTGGTTCATCCTCGATGACTTGTGCGCGATTTCGTGGATTCGACTTAGAGCGACGGCTGGCTTCGGGCAAGAGTGATGCCGGTGATGACTCGACCCAAGGGATTTTCAACCTCTATGAACTCGTCTGCGGATTTGTGATGATGGCGCGAAGTGCAAACGCGGTGGCGGTGATTTTGGCTTGAGGCAGAGTAGTGCGCGAAGCTTCATCCTCGATGATTAGGAAGCAATGGCAATTCAACCTCGATGAACTCGTGCAGACGGCGATTCAGAATGCAGAGACAACGAACTAGAGTGATTGGAATGGGCTTCAACCAAATCGACGGCGCTACGTGAATTTTGCCTTGGATTTGAGCGACAGCATCGCGGCGGAGCTTCAATCGGTTCAGTTCAGGAACGCAGCGGCTGGCATGGCAGCGGAGATTCGACTCGGAGGCGTAGCATAGCTTCGACCTCAGCGGCGTTTTTCAACCTCACAACTCGTGGCACAAAGCAACTTCGGGCGCGGCTCAATTGACTCGTGGCACAAGGCGGATTTTCAACTCAGCGGTGACGGGACCGATGGTTTGAGTGCGACTGGAATGGTGCAGAGGCGCACGATGCATATTTGATTTCCCAAGCTGCGGCACAAGCGGGGGAGTGTGCGGCGGCGATGGAGCTTCATCCTCACTAAGGTGACCTTCAACCTCAGCGGCTGCTTGACACGGTTGCGGGCTTCTCCGGCGGCTCGCGTGCGGAAAGCGGAGCAGCGACTGTGTGGATTTCTGGATCAGCGCGGTGGCGTTGGCGGTCAAACTCCGGTTGCGCTGTGGAGACTCGCGACAGAGACGGCATCACGAAACCAGAATCGGGTGTATGCGGCTTCGAACTGCGGCCAATTTCTGGGAAGGAGGAAGAAGTAACGGCGTATTTGGAGGCCGGATTTTGGTGAGAAGCGTTTCACATTTGGAGAAGACGTAGGTTCCGCGTGACTTCTGGAGAAGCGGGTGTAAAATTTTGGGCTTCGTCATTTTCTTAACTTATCAACAAGACAAGAACTTGGGCCTTTTGTGTGATGTGTTATTATTTGGGCTATAAATTTCCAAGCATTTTGCAGTTGCCTTCGTATATTAATGAGAGCCCACCTAATGTCCAATTAATAAATTTAGTGAAAATTAGTCTCAGGTACAAAAATTCAGTTGACATCACTCTTAGATACAAATTGCTTTTCAAATTACTATTAAGTGCAAAATATCAATCAAAAAACCTAAAATACCCTTCATTCTCACGGAATACATTTCACAAATTCATTCCCCACGTTCAAAACCCTAATAACACCAATCTCCCATTTTCTCTCTCAAATCGCCAGCCACCCCCTTCTCTCTAAATAAGAACGGCAGCCCACCTCAACCCAAAATCTTACCGCCGTCACTACCGCCTCATGTGCCCAGAAATCCGCTGCGCCGCCCACCTCCGCCTCCGCCTCCACCTCCGCGACCCTTCCCCCAACTGAACAGGGTACTCACCAGTCGTCGCGTGGCCTACCTCTCCCACCTCACACCGCCGCGACGCCCAAAAATTCAGGCCGCACCCACCGCTGCGACCCCCTCCCCCACCTCACTCCACCGCCGCGCGTCCTCTCCCCAGCGAACACGAAGATCTGCTGGGTTTCAAGACGGCGAAGACGAAAATCTCCAGCGAAGCAGCGAAGACGAAAATCCGGCGAAGCAGCGAAGACGAAGATCTGCACAGCTGCTGCCACTCCACCTCCGCCGCCAGTTTTGGCGTTAATTTTGTTTATCCATGACCAATTTCGGTAGATGCAATGTTAGTTATCTTTATTATGCTTATGTTTGTTATGTTTGTTTAGATTAATTTCATATATGCTGGACCTTGAAATGGAGGATTGAGATTGTTTTTGTTTCTTTATTTTTGGGGTTGGAAATGAAAGGATTTGAACTGGATAGGATACTCAATTGATAAATACATGCACGTTTTTTGTACATACATTCATCTATTTGATGAACATGTGCATGTTGAAATTTAGACAAAAATATGTAATTTTTTGAGATTTTTAAAAGAAAAATATGTAAAATTCGGTTATTTTTGTAATTTCTGTAATTTTTTAGATTTTAGGTATGAAATTTCTGCAACTTTTTCAAGTTTTTTATATGAAATTGTTTCTTTATTTTTGGGTTTGAAAATGAAAGGATTTGAAGTGGATAGGATACTCAATTGATGAATACATGCACATTTTTCGTACATACGTTCATCTACTTGATGAACATATGCATGTTGGAATTTAGATGAAAATATGTAACTTTTTGAGATTTTTAGAAGAAAAATATGTAAAATTCTGTAATTTTTGTAATTTCTGTAATTTTTTAGATTTTAAATATGAATTTTCTGTAACTTTTTCAAGTTTTTGATGAAATTTTAAGTTTTTAATGATTTTGAAAATAAGAGATGAAAGTGAGGGTAAAACAATCTTTTTGATACCCATTTTGCGCCTAATAGTAATTAATAAAAAAAATTGTACCTAAGAGTTAATGGGCCTTGGGCCTTGCACCCGAGAGTAAGCCACTCATAAATTTAGAGGACAATAAAAATAGATTAGCAATTAATCAACTTCACGCCTGCTTGCCCTCTTTATATTTTACCTCATTTTCTTTGTCCACCTTTAACTTCAATATATTTTTATTTTTTTCGCAGCTTTCTTTTCCTCGTTGGTTTGGAATATTATCATGCTTCTCTTCAAGAACTTCAGGACATCTTTTGGGACATGACACTTAGTAATCTTGAATGACGAACACCAACTTTAAACAGAGGAATCACTCAGTTGTTGACAAAATTCACCGCAGCCGAAGACTTGAAGATGTTATAGTGGGCATTAGAAAACAAACAAAGACTTGTAGCCTGTTGTTTAGTTTGTTTAGGACTTCGCTTTTTCTTATTTCGCCTTATGTAACCATCTTCATTATATATCAATAAAATTTGTTGGATTCGTCTTTCATCTCACATGCTGCTTTTCCATTTCAATCACTTATTAAGCTTATGAACTTAAACAAGATAAATTGAATCGTGACTGAACTCAGAGGATTTCTAAGCTGCCTACGTAACCCTTTAAAGAGGATCAAGTCATGACGTAGTTCAAGAGAGACATAATTTGATTTGAGGGGGGTGTCGTGCACAGTTTATACTCATGTGGGCCAGGAGTGACATGCAGTTTAGGCTCGTGCTTCATGGAGCTAACTGGCTTGATTTACGCGTAGTAGCGTTTCAAAAATTTCCCATTTGTGGGGAAAATCCTCAAGTCACCCTCAATTTTTGGAGGAGCATCTTCTGACATGGTGATGTGATTCACAATCACCACTACATCATCGAATTTTGATGAAGACACACTCTCTCTATCATCGTCTTGATCGCCCTTAGTGTGGATAATTGTTTGCACTTTTGCCTTCAAAATTTCCCCGCATGATACGATCAAAGTATTTCTTCGTTTCATTCGAGATGTATAAAGGCTTTGAAGTTTATTGAAGTTTGAAGGCTTGACGATTCGCACCTTGTGACAATCACTTCTTTTAGGACCCAATCTCTCAAAGATGGATCCTGGTTTTCTTCGACTACTTTCTCGTTTGTGTGGTCCTAATCTTTCAAAGATGGAGGCACGTTTCACCTTATTATTGTTTTCGTCAAAAATATCTTCAGTTGAAGAGAATTCTCCTTCAGATATATGATTTGCATTTGCCATATGACATGAAATCTTATCATAACCATCATCATCATCTTTAACAGTGACCAGGTTCGCCCCTGATTCATCTTCCAAGACAATTGTTTCTTGCTCGACCAGCTGCATAACTTTATCTTTGAAGACAAAGCAATCTTGAATTAGATGACCCACGAGCCTGTGATATTTGCAGTACTTCGGATCATTGACACGTTCAGCTTCTTTCGGTCGCTTCATTTCTGGCAAGTCGATGAGCTTTTTCTCTATCAAGTCATCGAATATCCCCGCAACATCGGAATTTAAGAACGGGTATTCCCTTTGCTGCATTTCTTTCAAGGTTCTTCTTCTTTGTCCCCCTTCTTGGGCAACATTTTTTCCCTTGTCAGCTCGATCTTCACGGCCTTTTTGATACATAGTATTCCTTGTATTTGTTTGCATGGATTATCTATTTGGAGTCTTCTTGACCTCCTGATTGTCTTCGAACCTTCGAGGATCCTGAATTGGCGGTCCATCAGCTCCAGTTGCAGTCATGCTGAGCTCCATGTCATGAGCTCTTGTAGCTAACTCTTCAAAGGTCCTCGGTCGTATGCCTTGAAGAATGTAGCGGAGACCCCATTGCATGCCTTGGATACACATTTCAATTGCAGAAACTTCAGTTAGCCGGTCTTTGCAATTCAAGCTCAAATTCCTCCATCGATTAATGTAATCGATCACAGGCTCTTCTTTCCACTGGCGAGTGTTAGTCAGCTCGATCATGCTAACCGTTCTCCTTGTGTTGTAGAAACGATTCAGGAATTCTTGTTTCATTTGATCCCAGCTATCGATGGAGTTGGCTTCCAAGTCAATGTACCAATCGAAGGCATTCCATTTCAACGACCGTACGAACTGTTTGGCCAAGTGATTGCCATACGTCTGTTGGGATTATACTGAAAAGTATGCTTTTTACTTTGTATAATCGAAACTGAATTTTCAGACTTATTTACTGAAATAAATTGTTTATCACTGATGCTTTAAATATGATTGAATGTTATATATATTTACTGCATAATTGTTCAATAATTAAATGACGTGTTACATCAGAAGTTAATTTAGTGATACCGGATCACGTAAGATTAAATTAATGATCCCCTTGTAACTATAAGTACGCCATTCACGACCTAGATGGAAATGAACAACCATCGCGAAAGGTTGAGGTGTAAGGCTCAGATTGGTTTGTCTTGACCAAGAGATTACACCAGTGCATGACTGATGCGCTGAATAGGACCTACAGGAGGATAATGTTGGGATTATACTGAAAAGTATGCTTTTACTTTGTATAATCGAAACCGAATTTTCAGACTTATTTATTGAAATAAATTATTTATCACCGATGCTTTAAATATGATTGAATGTTATATATATTTATTTGCATAACTGTTCAATAATTAAATGCGTGTTACATCAGAAGTTAATTTAGTGATACCCGATCACGAAGATTAAATTAACAATCCTTGTAACTATAAGTACGCCATTCACGACCTAGATGGAAATGAACAACCATCGCGAAAAGGTTGAGGTGTAAGGCTCGATTGGTTTGTCTTGACCAAGAGATTACACTAGTGCATGACCGATCTTGTTGAATAGGACCTCTGGAGGATAAATTCTCCGTAATCAACAAGGAAGAATTAGACCTCGGTGGATCGTTGTTTCTTAACCTTCGTCCTTAAATGGGATCACGTGGGATCGGTAACTATTGCTTTGACTTATCATGGGTAGCGAATCGGAGAGATTCAATACTTTTTATCTTGGGCAATATTATTGGTCACATGTGATTGCTAAGATTTAATACGAAAGAATCGTGTGTGCAAGTACGCTTGCTTGATTTGCCCTTTGGGAGGTTCATAAGTTTTATCATACCAAATCTTGCAAGTGGAATTAGTTTTAGGTATGGATAATAATGTTGAACCGCTTCCTCGACCAAGGACAAAAGATATTAATTAACGGAAAGCTATTTCAAAGGGCTTGAATTAATTAATGGGCTAGATAATCTTAAACACGGAAATAATGACCGGGAGCCATATTGACCGTAATATGGGTTAAGATGGATAGTCAATATTAATTATGTGGTGGGATTAATTAATATTTATGGGCTTGAATTATATTGTGGCTCAATATTAGATATTCAAGATCCATTAGAAGGTCCAATCTTATTTCTCCTAAAGGCCCCCTGAGTAGCCCAACAAATAGTCCAATAAATCAAAAAGTGATTAAAATAAAATAAATATTGTTGCTTAATATTCCTCTAAATTTTCGAAAATTATGGATAAAAGAGGGAGAAAGATTTTCTTTGAATTTTGTTATGGAATGAAGATATGTATTCTTGGAATACAAGATTATCTCATTAAATTCAAGAAATCTCCCACTTGGTTATTCATAGTGAGATTTTCGAAATTTTTGGAAAATAGAGGGCAAGAAAGATTTTCTTGATTTTCTTGAAAAGATATTATGGAAGATATGTATTTCTTGAAATACAAGAATATCTCATAAATTCAAGAAGATCCAAATCTTGGATTCTTGCACTATATTTTCGAAAATAATCCATATATGAGGAGGTGAGATTTTTGTGAAATATTTTAATTATGGGAAAGAGAATATATGGGATATATTCAAGATTTCTTGGTGACCAAGAAAAGTCTTATCCCACATTGAAAAATAACACAAATTTTCGTCCACCCTCTCTCCTATAAATAGGGGATGATTAGTTCATTCCCAAGTACAATTTCATGTGCTGGAAATATTAGCAAATCCACATACATGGTGCAACAAAGTTTATTTTTTTCCTTTTGTTAATTGTTCGCGAGTATCCTTCCACCGGATTGTCGAGCAAGGGCTAAGGGAATACTTGGGAAGTCCTTTTGGTTAGTCCGTCCGACCGGGCCACCGCCATCCCGTCAGGTAATGCGTTTACGTAAACCCGTAGATTCCGCATGCGTAGGTTTTACGTGGCTTTTTATATGCATGATATGTTGTTGCAATTATTATTTGAATTAATATAGGATTAATTCATGCTAGTAATAATTAATGAATTAAATTTGTATTTAAATATTCACCCCGAATAGATCTGTGTAACTCATTCCCCAACAGATAAATTCTTCAGAACTGAACAAGGAAGAATTAGACCTCAGTGGTTCGTTGTTTCTTAATCTTCGTTCCTTAAATAGGATCACGTGGGATTGGTAACTATTGCTTTGACTTATCATGGGTAGCGAATCAAAGAGAGATTCAATACTTTTTATCTTGGGCAATATTATTGGTCACATGTGATTGCTAAGATTTAATACGAAGAATCGTGTGCAAGTACGCTTGTTTGATTTGCCCCATTGGGAGGTTTATAAGCTTTATCATACCAAATCTTGCAAGTGGAATTAGTTTCCGGTATGGATAATAATGTTGAACCGTTCCTCGACCAAGGACAAAAGATATTAATTAACGGAAAGCTATTTCAGTGGCTTGAATTAATTAATGGACTAGATAATCTTAAACACGGGAAATAATGACCGGGACCCATATTTACTGTAATATGGGTTAAGATGGATAGTGCAATATTAATTATGTAGTGGGATTAATTAATATTTATGGGCTTGAATTATATTGTGGCTCAATATTAGATATTCAAGATCCATTAGAAGGTCCAATCTTAATTCTCCTAAAGGCCCCCTGAGTAGCCCAACAAATAGTCCAATAACTGAAAAGATGATTAAAATAAAATAAATATTGTTGCTTAATTTTCCAACCAAAATTTCAAAATTTATAGATATGTTGGGAGAAAGATTTTCTTTGAATTTTGTTATGGAATGAAGATATGTATTCTTGGAATACAAGATTATCTCATTAAATTCAAGAAATCTCCCACTAGGCTATCTATATAGTAATTTTCGAAAAATAGGAAATATAATGGGCAAGATAGATTTTCTTGATTTTCTTGAAAAGATATTATGGAAGATATGTATTTCTTAAAATACAAGAATATCTCATAAGTTCAAGAAGATCCAAATCTTGGTATCTGGCACATTAAAATTTTCGAAAAATCCATATTTAGAGGAGGTGGGATTTTTGTGGAATGTTTTAATTATGGGAAAAAGAATATAGAAGATATATTCAAGATTTCTTGGTGACCAAGAAAAGTCTTTTCCCACATTGATATTTCATTAAAAATTTCGACACCCCCTCTCCTATAAATAGGGGATGATTAGTTCATTCCCATGTACAATTCCATGTGCTGGAAATATTAGCAAATCCACATAAGTGGTGCAACAAAGTTTATTTTTTCCTTTTGTTAATTGTTCGACAAGTGTCCTTCCACCGGATAGTTGAGCAAGGGCTAAGGGAATACTTGGGAAGTCCTTTTGGTTAGTCCGTCCGACCGAAGTCACTGCCATCCCAAGAGATACATTCACGTAAACCAGTAGATTCCGCATGCGTAGGTTTTACGTGGCTTTTTATATGCATGATATGTTGTTGCAATTATTATTTGAATTAATATAGGATTAATTCATGCTAGTAATAATTAAAGAATTAAATTTGTATTTAAATATTCCTCCCGAATAGATCTGTGCAACTCATTCCCCAACAACTGGTATCAGAGCCATGGTTTAGAGACTCAATTTTTTTAAGTTGTAATTTAATTAAATGGACATTAAATTTGAAATTGGATAGTAGAACCGTTAGATCTGCTTTTGCGGTATCCAATTGTCATGGATTTTAATGTTTATTTTTGCATGCATATAAACGTGGTTTTTTTAATTCGATTCGTTGGATTTGTTTTTTTCTTGAGAAAATCCACGAAGTAGACTAGGATTTGTTTGATTTGATCAATGTAATAGACTAGTCTAGATCTAGGTTTATTTATTTTTTGTAAATAAATTGTAACCGGATCGGTAACGAAGAGACGAAGAATTAAAGGACGAAATCCGTAACCGTGCATAGGCGGCGCGGGCGCCAAGATCGGCACGCATGGGCGCAGGGCGAGGTCGGGCAGCCGAGCCGTAGGGGTGCCAAGACGGGCGGGCGTTAAGCGCGACGCTGACTGCGGCGCGCTTAAAGCCGAAATGACGGGCGGATGATCGCGGGCGCCGGCGCGGGCGCGATACGTGGCGCTTCCGGCGAAGCGAGGCGAGGGCGGAGGCGGCGAGAGCGCGGATATGCGCACATCGCCGATATCAAATACTGCCGAGGCATCAGGTGGGCGACCCGCCGGGCCCGCCCGAGGCTATTCTAGGCAGTGGCGGTCGGATCTTGGCGTGCATCCCCTTACCGAGCCGCTTGGCGTGGCGTTTGAGACAAGTATTTTTTTCGAGACGAACGAGTGGGAGAAATTCGAGACGTAGTTCTTCAAGATCAAGCCAAGAAAAATCAAACCATGACAATTGGATAATTTGTGCCCAATATGTTTATTTTTCTGTTTTGCTTGATTTAGTTGTGCTATCTTATGCTTTATTTAAATTGTTTAAATGTGTTTGCATGAGGGTTGCCAAATGGAAAAATCTCACCTACAAAATTACTAAGTATGTTTAATAATTAATTGACAATTTTATTCCGGATAATAAAATTGAATTAATTTTGACCTCCATGATTTATTTATTTGTGAATTCTTTTGGAGAAATTCCCCCAACGGGACGGTCAAAAGATAGGTTTCACATGAATGAATTCCAAACGGATGATTGTGGGTTATTACTAGTGGCGACGATGACCCTCCCAACGAGGCTCGATCAAAGCGAAATAATAATCCTCTATTTAATCATGGTTATTACTTAGGTATAAAATTGATATGCATATACTTCTCCGGAGTCCCTGTCAATTTTATATTGGTCAAGTGAGCCAACTATTAACTGGATATTAAAGGTTTATAAGCGTTTTTGTTTGTAACTTTTGTTGAATGTGTTTAAATAATGACCCACCCAACGTGGCTTATTTAAACTGTTTTGAGATGTTGGCTGATGCATGTTCATATTTTTTTGAGATTTTAAATATGATGAATGTGATCGAATCTCGTGATATACTTGTGCTTATGCATATAGTTTTTTATTTCAGTTCAGCATGTCGTTACCTTTTAATCCACTGTTATTATACTTAAAGTCAATACAATATGTATGGAAACTATATATTGATTGGAAAATTATAATTGTCCTAATCGCACAAAAAAGCACGAAAGTGGATTTTGACACGTAAAAAAATCGATGAGCCAACCGACGAGTCAAAACATGCGGACTCGTCGGATCACCTTGAGAGATGTGTCGTCGCTTAAAATGGTGGAGGGCAAACCCGTAAGGGATTACGCCTCAAAATTGATGGCACATCTGAACAAACTTGAGATTCTCGAGTCGCAGATTATGATCCGGAGACTCGGATGAATTTGATACTTCACTCTACCCAAAAAAAGTTTTTTGAGCATTTTGGCCTCGCTAGCTAATTTGTTGCAAGCTTTTGGTCTCGGCGAAATGATGAAGAGGCACCGAACTCAAGCTTTGATTTTAAAGTGGTCCGTCTTCATCTTCTAGGCCAAGGGTAGGCAAGATAAAGAAAGAGGACCAAAGGCCATAAGCAATAAAACTCAATCATTGCCAAGGGCAATGGTAAGATGAGGAATGCTTGTTGTGTCAAGGAAAATCCAAAGAGGAAAGTGCTTAAGGCTGCGGTGAGAGAGGACAATGGAGGTTTTGCTGTTCCAACCCCAAAAGGGACGGAAAGAAAGGTAATTCTCACGCACTAGTTGTTAAAACTTGTTTAGCGGCGATACTTCTCATTAAGTGGGTGGTTGATACGAGATCCACTAATCATGTTTTTCACGGGTTCTAAATGATCCGGCAACTTAGTGGGGAGTGAGATCCTCATCACAATCGAAACAACGTTCAAAGTAGAAGACATTGCAATGCTACGTAAGTGGCAGATATTGCAATGCTACGATAGTAACGATTATTGCAATACTACGCAAGTAGCAGACATTGGAATGCTACATGAGTAGCAGTTAAAGCAGTGGGAGAAGTGCACCTATCTTTTGAAGATAAAGTTTTTTGAGATTATCTTTATTTTCCCAGTTTTAGAAAGAATTCACTTTCAGTTTCTAAAATTCGATTAAAGGACACTAAGTTTCTTCTAATAAGAATGACATCATTTTTTAAATGATGAGTGTATCCGTTACGGGACATTGATGGAAAATCTCTATACAATTAACTGTGCATACCACTCACGAAATGCATCCTATAACACATCAACTATTTTCGACAAAAGAAAGCATGAACGAAACAATTCTTTGGCATCTAAGATTAGGTCATATAAATCCAAAGAGGATCCAAAGGTTGGTGAAAGATGATTCACTGGAGCGTCTCCAAGTTGAACAAATTTCAACCTGCGAATCATGTTTGGAGAGTAATATGACCAAGAGGGCATTTGGAGCCAAGGGGAATAGGTCCAAAGAAGTGTTAGAGATCGTTCACACAGATGTATGTAGTTCAATGTCAACCAAAGCAAGAGGAGGTTATGAGTAATTTTATTGATGATTACTCAAGGTACATTTTCCTTATGAAGCATGAATATGAGCTCTTTGAGAAATTCTAAGAATTTAAGGCTCAAACAGAGAATCATAAGGAAAAACGTATCAAGTCTTTACGATTTGATCGTGGAGGCGAATACCTCAGCAATGAGTTTTTGAACTACTTATCTGATGAAGGGATTGTATCCCAGCTCACTGCATCCGGAACCCCTCAACAAATCGGGGTTGCAGAGCAAAGAAACTGAATTCTTTTGGAAATGGTTAGATCAATGATGAGTTATGCGGATCTTCCCAAGTCGTTCTGGGGTTATGCCTTGGAAACAGCGGCTTACATTCTGAACTTGGTGCTATCCAAATCGGTTCCCAAAACTCCCAAAGAATTGTGGACCGGGCGCAAGCCTAGTATGAGATACATGAGAATTTGGGGGTGTCCGGCCAACGTGTTGGACAAGGAAGCCGGTAAATTGGACCCTCGATCAGAATTAAGGTTGTTTGTAGGATACCCCGAGGGAACAAAAGGGTGTATGTTCTATGGTCCTGAAGATCAAAAGGTGGTCATAAGCACCCACTTTAGATTTATGGAAGAAGACTATATGAACCAAAGAAAACCCAGAAGTGAGATTACCTTAAATGAGCTTAGAGGGCAAACCTCAGTGCCAACTGTACTAGATGATATACCAAACGATACGTTTTCACAACCGGAGCCTCGTCGTAGTGGGAGGGTTGTTAGACAGCCCGAGAGATTCATGGGAATAGGAGAGTCCTCGGACTTGATTCCCGAACAAATGAAATCAGACCCATGGACATACGACGAGGCACTCCAAGATTAGGATGAAGATTCTTGGCAAACAACAATGAAAGCTGAAATGGGTTCTATGTTTCATAATAGAGTGTGGGAGCTAGTCGAACCACTTAATGGGGTCAAACCCATTAGATGGAAGTGGGTATATAAGAGGAAAAGAGGACCGGACGGGAAGGTTGAAACATTTAAAGCAAGACTAGTGGCGAAAGGTTATACTCAGAAAGAAGGGATCGATTATGAGGAAACTTTTTCGCCCGTAGCCATGCTTAAGTCCATCCGTATTCTCTTATCGATTGCTGCGCATTTCGACTTTGAAATCTGGCAAATGGATCTTTCCTTAACGGAAGTCTTGATGAAGAGATCTATATGCAACAACCCCAAGGTTTCATTGAAACAGGCCAAGAACATCTTGTTTGTAAGCTCAAGAAGTCCATTTACGGACTCAAACAAGCATCCAGAGCTTGGAACCAATGTTTTGATCATGTTATAAAGTCTTATGGGTTTAATCAAAACGATTTTGAAAGTTGTGTGTATAAAAGCGTGTCGGAACTGCATTGGTATCCTTAGTACTATACGTAGATAACATTGTGATCATCGGGAACGATGTGAAGGTGTGATCAGACGTAAGGGCATGGTTTTCAAAACAGTTTGATATGAAAGACTTAGGGAAAGCCAGACACATCCTTGGGATCAAGATCACTCGAGATCGCAAGAAAAGGATGATCGGGTTATCGCAAGTTTCATACATAGACACTGTCTTGAAACGCTTCAGCATGCAAGTTTCCAAGAAAGGATTCGCACCTTTCAGACTTGGAATCCATCTATCCAAGAAAATGTCCCCTAAGACGGAGAAGGAGATAGATGACATGAAAGGCATTCCTTGTGCTTCGGCTGTCGGAAACCTTATGTATGCATTGCGGTGTACGAGACCGGATATCTGCTTTGCCGCAAGCATGATAGCGAGATATCAGAGTAACCCAGGGAAAGCGCATTGGACGACAGTTAAAAACATTCTGAAGTGCTGAAAAGAACTCGGGATAGAATGTTGATTTATCAGTCAGATACTCCAATCCCCATCGGCTACACGGACTCGGATTTCCAATCAGACTTAGATTCCATTTGGGAAGTGTAGCCATCAAATGGACGAGTGTGAAGCAGAAATGCATCACTGACTCAACCATGGAAATGAACAACCATCACGAAAGGTTGAGGTGTAAGGCTCAGATTGGTTTGTCTTGACCAAGAGATTACACCAGTGCATGACTAATGCGCTGAATAGGACCTACAGGAGGATAAATTCTTCAGAACTGAACAAGGAAGAATTAGACCTCAGTGGTTCGTTGTTTCTTAATCTTCGTTCCATAAATAGGATCACGTGGGATTGGTAACTATTGCTTTGACTTATCATGGGTAGCGAATCAAAGAGAGATTCAATACTTTTTATCTTGGGCAATATTATTGGTCACATGTGATTGTTAAGATTTAATACGAAGAATCGTGTGCAAGTACGCTTGTTTGATTTGCCTCCTTGGGAGGTTCATAAGCTTTATCATACCAAATCTTGCAAGTGGAATTTGTTTCCGGTATGGATAATAATGTTGAATCGTTCCTCGACCAAGGACAAAAGATATTAATTAACGGAAAGCTATTTCAGTGGCTTGAATGCTAGATAATCTTAAACACAAGAAATAATGACCGGGAGCCATATTGACTGTAATATGAGTTAAGATGGATAGTGCAATATTAATTATGTAGTGGGATTAATTAATATTTATGGACTTGAATTATATTGTGGCTCAATATTAGATATTCAAGATCCATTAGAAGGTCCAATCTTAGTTCTCCTAAAGGCCCCCTGAGTAGCCCAACAAATAGTCCAATAACTGAAAAGGTAATTAAAATAAAATAAATACTGTTGCTTAATTTTCTAACCAAAATTTCGAAATTTATAGATATGTTGGGAGAAAGATATTCTTTGAATTTTGTTATGGAATGAAGATATGTATTCTTAGAATACAAGATTATCTCATTAAATTCAAGAAATCTCCCACTAGGCTATCTATATAGTAATTTTCGAAAAATAGGAAATATAATGGGCAAGAAAGATTTTCTTGATTTTCTTGAAAAGATATTATGGAAGATATGTATTTCTTAAAATACAAGAATATCTCATAAGTTCAAGAAGATCCAAATCTTGGTATCTTGCACATTAAAATTTTTGAAAAATCCATATTTAGAGGAGGTGGGATTTTTGTGGAATATTTTAATTATGGAAAAAAGAATATAGAAGATATATTCAAAATTTCTTGGTGACCAAGAAAAGTCTTTTCCCACATTGATATTTCATTAAAAATTTCGACACCCCCTCTCCTATAAATAGGGGATGATTAGTTCATTCCCATGTACAATTCCATGTGCTGGAAATATTAGCAAATTCACATAAGTGGTGCAACAAAGTTTATTTTTTCCTTTTGTTAATTGTTCGACAAGTGTCCTTCCACCGGATAGTTGAGCAAGGGCTAAGGGAATACTTGGGAAGTCCTTTTGGTTAGTCCGTCCTACCGAAGTCACTGCCATCCCAAGAGGTACATTCACGTAAACCCGTAGATTCCGCATGCGTAGGTTTTACGTGGCTTTTTATATGCATGATATGTTGTTGCAATTATTATTTGAATTAATATAGGATTAATTCATGCTAGTAATAATTAAAGAATTAAATTTGTATTTAAATATTCATCCCGAATAGATCTGTGCAACTCATTCCCCAACAACGTCCCGACATTGTTGCATGTTTCAACGAAATGAGCCACGTGTTGCTTCGGATTTTCCTTGCCATCAAACTGTTGGAACTTTGGAGGTTGGTATCCAGCTGGCATCTTTAGACTATCAATCCTCTTAGTGTACGACTTGGAGTAGGTGAAGGATGATTTGGAACCTTCGTCATATTTTCCTTTTATAGTTCCCAAGATGAACTCCTTGAGTTGATCCATATCAATCCCTCCATCAGAAGAAATCAACATCTCTTTCTCCGTCTGCTCAGTTTCTCCAGCTCGATGCTTGGTTGAATTTTCATCAGATTCTTGCTCATCAACCTTCTTTTCATTTGTGTGGCTTGCTTCACAACCATTTGTCTTGTTCAAGAACGGTTGTAGGGAGCTCTGGATTGTTCTCGTCTTGCTCGTCTGGATCCTTTGGAATTGTTTTTTTAGAATGAATGAGTTTACCCCCTATTTATAGGGTGAGGGGTGAACAAATTTCCTTAAATGAGGTGCCATGTGGCGGCCTATAATTGGTCGAAGAGATTTTGATGGAGTAATTTTACGCAAATCATTTAATTTGATTGATTTGTCATTAATTCTCTTCTATTTATAACCACATATCAGTCCGATTCGCCACATAAGAGTATTCAAATGCTCGTAAAAATTTGACTGACTTGTACCGTGTATATATTAAACATCAATTATTTAATTATTTAATTTGGAGAATTAATTTAGTAAATTCCCAATTAATAAATAAATAATTTCATTTGATATTAATATAAAATTATACACGTGTCACTATTTAATTGGGTGTAAATTTTATTTTCTTACAGCATGCAATGAGTGATCCTTGTTGGGTGTTGTTAGAGCATGATTATGGCTCTCCACAAATTTGCTAACAATAAAATATGGCCCCATTTGTTGGTTTACTATTGTCATCTTTGTTTTGCAACCCACTCTAACTTGACCTCGATTTCTTTCTCTTGTACGCGGCTTACATCTTTTATATTATTTTGATATATCTCATTTGTTTGACCCTCCTTATTACATGAAAACTCTCTACATAACACTTCAACGGTTTTCTTATCTTTCCTGGAGTTGCGTATTTTAGCACTAAACCCACTCTCTCGTGCATATTAGTTTTAGCAAGCGAATGCATGTTTGATGGTTGTAAATTCTTGGCCAACATAAGGTTTATGATTATCTTCAACTTGAGGAATGTAGGTATCATCATGCTGAGTTTCTCCATCCATCATTAAAATCTAGAAAAAAGATTAGTTAAATAAATTCACAATTTTAATAAATAAATGACATATCCATACTATATTAAAAAGTGGCTAACTTATGAGAAACATTTTTGGACGAATATACCCATCCCATTTTTTATCTTGTGCAATTAAGTCCACTTATTAATTAATTTAACTTTTTACATTCTATTTATTATTATTAGAATATTTATTAATTAAATCTTCTAAACTCCTTCAATCTCATAAATATTCCTGCAATTAAATGGGCCTACTCAACTTCATCAGTTTCGGACTTTTGGTTTGTAAAACAAGACATCCGTCCATCTTCTTTAATTTATTTTTTTCATTCTATTTACTATTATTAGTATTTTTTAAATCTTCTAAACTCCTTCCATTAAATTCCTGAAATTAAATTAAATGGGCTACTCAACTTCTCCAGTTTTAGGTATAAAGAAGCATACGCCCATTTCCAATTCTCCATAGAGCCACGGTGGGCTTGGCTAAATACAACTTGGAGTTTCAGATGAACCAGGGTGAGGATTCCCCCGAAACCTTGCGGGGATGAAATTCCCGGGGAACGGGGCCGATTTTTTCCCCAAATGGTTCGCGGGGATTCCCCGCCCCCACCCCCGCTCCAAATTTTGCGGGGACGGGGATGGGAAGTTGTCCCCCAGCTCCGCCCCGTCCCGTTGCCAAGCCTACTCATGAAGCAAAGTGGCTCGCATATGAGAATGAGGCGCCGGCCCTCGCGAGCAGCGGTCTAAATTTGATCAGATTTAAGAAAAAAAATCAAAGGGAGAAACGAGAATTTAGAATTCAAGAAATTCTTAAACGGGTGTGGAGGTTGCACGATTTACAGAGGAGGGTTTGAAGGGATGGTCACTTTGCAGCGGATAGGTGTAACGAAGCCTGTGTCAGACGATACTTTTACAAAATATATACATCTACGAATTTGATCATATGCCCGCAGGTGGACACAAACTTATATGTCCACCTCTTATGTGGCGCGCCACATGTGCAAGGTCTCCACCATCATTTAATTAGTTTTTTTTAATTAATTCAATCTTCTAATTTATATATATTTCATACTTTACCTAATTTCATTAATTATATTAAAAAAAAATTACCCGATCCGAACCCAAACCCGTCCGAGTGGTTCTTGGTTTACCCGGCCCGAATGGTTCATGGTTTAGGGTTCATAGTTTAGGGTTTATGTTTATATAATTAAAAAAATAAATTTACGCGACCCGAACCCAACCCAACTCGAACTCGAACCCAGCCCGAGTGATTCATGGTTCATCCGGCCCGAATGGTTCATGGCTTAGGGTTTAAGTTTATATAATTAATGAGAAGATTGAATTAATTAAAAAAATTAATTAAATGATGGTGAGACCTTGCATATATGGCGCGCCACATAAGCGGTGAGCATATAAATTTGTGCCCACCTGCGGGCATTTGGTCAAATACACACACCCTTTTTAGTGGTGTTGTAGATGATTCGGTTATTTGTGTTGTACACCAATTATTACGGAAGGATGTTTATGATGTGGTTATGTGATTTGGTGATACAAACAAGTATTAATGAGAGTAAAGTGTATTCAATGAGGAGCAAAGTGAATGTTCTTCATTGAATAGCAATGATCAAGATTCGGAAGAATAAATGCAAGTAAGTAAATGCAAGAGGATTTGGGCCGAAGACCTCTTTTGTTGGCTGATAAAGCCGTTGTATTGAATGTGAAATTTTCCGACCTTTTAATGAGTCTTAACTTCTACTATTTATAGTACATGCAAAATGACCATCTAGTTGACCTAGCTACAACTCTCGATGGAATTTGACCGATCATTAATTGTAACCAGCTACTTTGGACTCTACAGTATACTCTAAATCTTAGTCTCACATAACTAAACACGCCACCTGCGACTCTGAATTGGCGGTTTGCAGGTAGAGCAGAGATTTGTGCCTAGGTTTTCCCTTTTGAGTCCGCGGCGGTAGAACCAGCAATATCCTCAGAGTCATCTCGGCCATTTTGGGTAAGATTCCTTGATGTTGGTTGTTTGCGTGTTAGGTTAGCTAAAATCAGGTCTTGGTAAGTGGAAAAACTTTGACTTTAAGTCTCTCTATCCCATTTACTTTGATAAAAAATCCCATAAAATTGGCTAAGTATAACTTGCCTCTTTAGCGAAGTGGGGGACTAAAGGGCGAGTTGCCTGGGCGTAGGCGAACTCGTCCTCCTTCTAGCCAATAGGGCGACTACTAGGTGAGTTCCCGCGACTTGGTAGACGAGTAGCACGAGGCGACTTCGTGCGGGGCGACTAGCACGGGGTGACTTGCACAGGGTGACTTGGGCGAGTTGCTCGGCTATGGGGCCAACTCGCCCCATTCCTTCTCGATAAGCGGCGACTTGGGCGAGTTGCCCGGCTACGGGGCCAACTCGCCTTATTCCTTCTCGGGGGACTTGGGCGACCAGCGGGCGAGTCGGAACTCGCCCATCCGTTTGGCGTAATGGTCGACTAGCGGCGAATAGCGTACGGGCGAGTTTCTATGTAGCGGGCAACTCGCCCGCCTTGATGACTAACAGACGACTTGGAGGGTGACGTCTTATGGGCGAGTAGCCCGGAGTAGGGCGAACTCGCTCGTCTTTGGGCGACTAGCGGGCGAGTTACCCAGGAGTGGGGCGAACTCGCCCGCTTTGTTGGCGTAGCGGGCGACTAGCGTGAGGGCAAGTTGCTAGGTAGCGGGTAACTCGCCAGCCTTATTGACTAACGGGCGACTTCGTCGGGCGACGTCTTACTGGGCGACTTGCGTGCGAGCAACTCGCCCCATATCTTATGTTTAATAGAGGTTAGTGGGTCCTCCATTTGTAACTTAATGGCATGAGAAATTCAAATAATTAACCCAGATCATTTGGCACACAACAATTGCCCCTCATGTTGCTATTCCTTTTAAGTGAGGAGTGACGTGATAAATATCTTGAGCTTGCGCCTTTTGACTTGAACTGGGCGAGCTACTTTGCCTTTCAGGCGACATGGGTTGTGAATTGTTCGATTTCGGATGGGCCAAGTGGGCGAGTTCGCGGGACGAGTCTGGTTCTTGTCTCATGGCTGAGTTCGATGGATTAGGCGACTGATCGTGGCCCCACTTGGATAGCCTTTTAAATCGGCCAGGATTTGACCATGAAATGACCCTTCATCTATATTGGAAGTTGAAAAAGCGACGAGTAAGCTTTACTCCAATGGTAAGAGCATGTGATTTGATTGATTTGAAGTCCAATACCCAATTTCCTCTATAAATATAGGGCTCACTTTCTTTTTCCCTCTTCTTCTCCTTTTGAAATCGACCGTCTCTCTCTAAATCTCTCTTCACGATTTTGTTTTTAACAAAATCGGTCATCTTCCTCTCATCTTGCTGTGAAAGAAATTGACCATCCCCTCTCTTATTTTGGCAATCCACGACGGCGGTTGAGGCAGTGTTAAGTGGCGACTGGGACTACTAGGTGCGGTTGTAGTTTTCAATTTCTTTCCGTCGCCCCTTCTCCCTCTCACATCGGAAACCGTCTTCCCCTCTTTTAGATACTTGTTCTTCGCAGGGAGGGGAGCCTTGGACAGCGTAGGTGGTCTCCACTATGTTGGGGGCAGCAACCGGATGGTCCGTTGAAGCTTGCTCGCCATTTCCGGCGACAACAGGTTTTTTTTTTCCTCGCCTAAAGAGGCCTTTCTTGTGGAGTAGGCAACTCGCCTGGGCAGTGAGGCGGCGACCCAACGTGGTTGAGGGAGTAGCAACGGCGGCCTATTTGCACGGTGGCGACAACAGGTATTTCCCCCTCCTTTTCCCTTTAGATTGCCTTAATATGCTTGTTTATCATGGAACTCGAGACATGTATGTTGTTTCTTTTGGGTGTGAGAGTGAATGGGGAATTTCGAATTTTTTTTTTTAATGCTCTAGGGAAGAATTAGTGATCCTGTTGGCATATACATGGGAGTGGGAATTTGGTGATTTCATTTTGATATTTGTATGTGGTCTTTCAATAAGAAGACTTGAATATTTGAGGTTGTGGAATTTCACTTTTGTGTAGAATGAAGTATGTTTGCCCATTGAATTGCAATGAGTTTGGCTATATTTCCATGCTTCATTCATTATGACCGAAAGATTGGGTGTTGAAATGTGGATGAATTTTCTATACTAGCATATTGGCCATACGTGTTTGAATGATGGGTATATTAGCATGAATATGAGCTTTTGAGTGACTTGGTGTTGCAATTCCAATGGTCTTGGTAGATATTGGCTTGCTTTGGTGTGGGATGTGATGCACGTGATATGATAAGTAGGAATCAACAAGTATTCGATTGTATGTAGATACCTTAATGGTCAAATTTTGATAGTTGATCTTGTTGAATTTCTTGATAGTTGATGTTGATTAGTCGAACCCCTTGACCATTTGTCTCAATTATTCATCCCATGTTTTTCTAAAATTTTGTTGTCCCCAGGTGGTTCGATCCTTTCTCGAGATCCTCTCTTTTGTGGATTTGATTCTTCCTCAGCATCATAATATAGGGTAAGATTCTTCCCCACCTTTGGCTCCTTATTTCGATGTGGTGGATATGTCAGGTGTTAGTAGCGCTTCCGACTCCAAGGGATTGTCTGATTCTGGTGACTTGGAGACGCGTTATGGGCATCGTTACTCTATTTTTGATACGGAGGAGTCTAGTGGTTTTGGGCTCACATCGACAGCGTCAACTTCTTCTTATGATTCCGACCATATTAATTTTCGGCACTCGGAGGTGCCCGAATCCATTTTAGCTTCCCACCGTGACGGTGGTGGGAATGGTAGTAGAGATGTTATGAGAGAAGAATCGAACGAGGAGGCCGAATTGGATGACGGGGCCGATGAAGTTGGGTTGGACGAATAAGTGGTTGAAGTTGAGCCCAGTGGGGGGTCCAAACAGGTCAGGATTCGGGGCAGAACTAAGAAAACCGTTGTGGATAATACGGAGGTTGATCGCCTAATCGGTGAGGCAAAGGAGGCGACACAGATCCAGATAAGTTTGCCTAGGGACTGTCCTACGGCCTTCGATTTTGGAGCTTACCGGTTGCAATTCATGCGTAGTAATTCTCCACAGCCACACCGTGATTTCACAAAAGATATTTTTGCGGCGACCGGGTTTGTTTCTTGTGTAAAAGATTACGATCTTGCCAACCTTCGGGCCAAGTATGAGATCCCTAATGATGTCCACCTCTATGCCCCGGCACATAAAGAGCGGGCGAGTCAGCCTCCGGCGAATTGTATCGCAGTGAACACGGTGCAATGGAAGCCAGAATTTGGTTTCCTCTTCATCCCGTTGTTAGCCGATTTCTTGACTATTGGAACTTATCATTGGCTCAGATTACTCAGAATGGGTGGAGCACATTTTTCGGATTATTGGGGTTGTTTGGCGAGATTCAAACTTCGGCATTCCCTTCTCCCGCCGAGCTCCACTATTTCACTCAATTATCCAAAGGTGATGGTGAAGGTTATTATGCTCTTCGGGCCCGGAATGGTTGGAAAATTATCGAGGAAGTTCCCAATAAGGCTAAGCGTTGGAAAGACTCATTTTGGTTTGTTGGTGGGGACTGGAGAAGTCCGGCTGATGAATCTGGTAGCTATGCCCGTCTTGATGTCCCTTGTGATTATGGAATTAAAACTGGTAAGTCCTTTAGTTTTAAATTGAACTTATCTCGGACTGACCTAACTTCGTTTCATTTCTTTCGGATCATGACCCTCTCGAGGATAAGCAACTGAGCAGGGACTTTGCTGGCCGCCTATTCCAAATAAGTTGTGTCGACCTTGCTAACTGGACTATATCTCGTCTGACCTACGATTCTTTTCGAAAGGAGATTGGGCTAGTGCTTCCTCCGAATCAAGTCAGAGATCGGATTGTCCTTGGTACGAAATCGTTTTCCTTTGCTTTCTTCATTTTTTATGTTGTTCTTTGTTACATGACTTGCTTTACTGATCCCTTGGCTTTTTATTTCAGCGCCGCTTCTCATTGCTATATCTCATATCGACTCACCGTTTTGTCAAACAATGGTTCGAACCACCCCTTTTCTACTTGCCAAGAACAACAAGAGGGTCATCACCAAACAGAAAGAAAAGTCACCTTCCGATAATGTCGGGACCGCTACTTTGGCGCTACCCGCTCCTACGGCTGCTCGCCAAGGCCTGACCCGCCAGCCATCTCTCCCAGCCATGGCCCAATCGACTAGGACCCATCCCAAAAGTCAAAAGAGAGGACGTTCCGATGGCGCCTCAGTCCAGGAAGATCAGGCGCCCCATCGGGCCATTCGCCAACGGGTGGAACTGGGGGACCCGACTCTGTTGACCCCCCTCCTGTTATTCGTACCGTGGTTTTGCCTACTCGCCCCCAAACAGAAGGAGATGATTCATATTTGGGTTGGAGCAATGCACCGGACCTCAAGTAAACTTCTCCTCCATCTACTTATTTCATGCTTATAATGGATCTGTGTTTACTTTGATGACTGTGTTTCTGTTAATGTCTTCAGATATGATAGTGACTCTATACATCGCTCCGAGCCGTACCTTAGCTATCTCCGATCGAGAGAGTCAAAACCTGATGACCGCGTTCCTCCGTCCGTTAGGAAGGTGGGGGAAATGACGCTCTGATGTTGGACTCAATCACATGAGCGAGATGCTCAGGAGCAAGACCTCGAGGCAAATGCTGCCACGACTTCCGTTCTAATGGCACGGGCTCACGTTTTCCAAGATAGAACATGACCTCGCGCAATCCTCATTTATCCGGCGACAACAAAAAGATAAAATTGAAGCCTTGGAGAGAGCGCAGAGCCAGTGGACAAAGGAAAATGGGAAGATGTATTCTCAACTTGAGTCGATTCAAACTAATCTTGCTCAAGCTCAAGGTGCCCTTGCCCAAAGGGAAAATGAACTTGATCGAGAGAAACGTCGATATGCAGATATGGTTCACGTGGCCAAATGGGCGGAGAGTGGTCTAGAGAAGATGGGGGCCAATCTCGAGGTTTCCTTGGTTGCGAATTCGAAGTTGAAGGAGTAAAACAAGAAGTTGGCTGGGAAGATCGCGAGCCTGGAGACCCAGATGGTCGACTTGTATGATGATGAAGGGGCAGGCAAGTTGACGAACTTCACTTATATCTTAGCCTTTGACGATTCTATCTGAGCCGCCCATGCACCTAATTGTGATCTTCCGACATTCAAGCGGCCCTCCGCCATCAGCTCATGGACTTTTTGAGGCTGAATCCTCCTGGCCCGGATTATGCTTTGCCCATCGCGGACCTCGTTTGTGATTTTGGTTATGACTTCTCCTCCTTTGGCGATGGAATTGAAATTGTGTACCCGGCGGATTCAGCCACTGATCTGTCTCGCCACGAGCCGGGCACTTCCCTTATTGATGAGCTAGATACTTTGGTGGGAGAGAAAGACATGGGTGAGTCCTCTGCCCTGTTTGGTCGAGTTATAGTGGCGGGCGAGAAGGACGTTGGGGGAGGTGCCCAAGCTGTGGAGGCGAGTGTTGGCAAGAGGGTTGAGAATGTCGGTGGAAGAGAAATGGATAAAGTTGGAGATATCCTTGGTGGGTTGGTTAGTGAGAAGGTTGGTGAGACGGTTCCCGAGATAGGGGAGACGATGCCCTAGTTGTTGATGTTGGGCGAGATGATCCAGTTGTTGAGGATCTCGGCCCTAATGGGGAAAGTGTTGTAGCTCCTTCCTGAGATTTAGTCTATTTATATTTCCTTGTATTTCCATTGTTTAGTACTCTGTTAGGCCGCATGCCTCTGATTATTATTAGGCCCTTGGTGGCGCTTCATTTTTCTGCTTGTACTTTGCTTGATTCGGATTGGAAAAACTTTGTGCTTGATCTTTATTTACATTTCTATGTATTTTTGACCTACTTGATTGACATAAATTGGCGATTTATGTTGTCTTATTGCTATGCAACTTCAATGCTTTATCGTTTTGCCATTAGATAGTCGTCATAATTATATGCGACTTTGTTGCCTTATAATTTTTTCCGCAACTTTCATTTGTTAGTCGTCTTACTTGTGTGCGACATTGTTGTCTTATTGTCATGCAACTTAACTCTTTATCATTTTGCAACTGGCTAGTCGTCTTAATTATACGCGACTTTGTTGTCTTACCTTTTTTGCAACTTGCATGCCTTTTAATACCTCGAGTAGAGTGTTATGAACATTTTATGCTTATGAACTATCTTTTTAGGTACTTTAGCCTATCGACTTCCTTGGGAGGTCGACGACCTGCCCCTTAGTTCGTGACACAAAATGTTCTAATCGTCTTATTTTTATGCGATTTTTGGGTCGTCTTATTTTAGCGCGACCTGATGCCTTAGTTTTTTGCGTTTAGAAAACATAAACACTGATCTCGTTAGAGGTCAGATGACCTGCCCCTAATTTCTGACCGCTAAAACCTAAGTGCATCTTCTAAAACAGCTTAAACTTTTGGCAACTCGTAATAAGATGAAAATGACAACTTATATTATATAAGGCAATGTAGTTCGATTACAGGGAAAGCTCGACTACATATTTGAAATATAAAACTTCTCTTACTGATAGAATTTCTTGAGGTAGGTGGCATTTCAAGGGTACTGTGCTTGAGTTCCATCAATGTCCTCGAGCTCGTAAGCTCCATTTGATAAAACTTTGACGATTTTGAATGGTCCCTTCCAAGTCTGCCCAAAAGGGCCTTTGTGAACTCCCAAAACTTTCTTCAGGACGAGGTCACCTTTTTTGAACTGGCGAGCCCGTACCTTTGAATTGTAGTACTTTTCAGACATTTGCTTGTAGGTGGCGTTTCGGATGTTGGAGTCGATTCTTTTTTCTTCAAGTAAATCGAGCTCAACTGCCTGGGCTCGATCGTTTTCCTCATTGACGACCTACGACGATCGATAGGTGGGAAAGTTTACTTCTGGTGGAATCATAGCTTCTGATCCGAACACGAGTGCGAATGGAGTTTCGCCAGTTGAATTTCTGCATGTGGTCCTGTATGACCAAAGTATTTCCGTCAACTTGCTAGCCCAAGTTCCTTTCGACCCCTCAATCCTCGTCTTCAGAGTGTGTTTGATGATTTTGTTGACGGCCTCAACTTGGTCGTTGGATTGAGGATGGTAGGGAGTGGAGAACAACTTGGTGATCCTCCACTTATTGAAAAAAAACATCTATTTCCAATCCATCAAATTGCTTCCCATTGTCGGATACAATTGCTTGAGGGAGGCCGAATCTGCATATGATATTTTTCCAAATACACCGGATGATGGCCGTCTGATCTGTGCTTCCTAGTGCTTCCGCTTCGGCCCACTTTGTGAAATAGTCCACCGCCACTACAGCGAATCTTACGGTGCTCGGGGCCGTGGGCAAAGGTCAATTAGGTCAATCCCCCATTTGGCAAAGGGCCACGGGCTGTAGATCGAGGTGAGTTCTTTTGGAGTGAGTTTGATTGTTGGGGCGTAGATTTGGCATCTCATGCATGCCTTTGCGTATTCTAATGCATCCTTCTTGAGAGTAAGCCAGAAATAGCCTTGATGAATGATCTTATAGGCGAGAGACTGCCCTCCTGTATGATTTCCACAAATTCCTTGGTGGATGTCCTTCATGATCTCCTTGCCCATCTCCGGGGTCACACACTTCAACAATGGTAGTGCGAAGCCTCGCTTATACAATTGCTCATTGATGATCACGTACCTAGCGGCTCACATCTGGAGTCTACGAGCTTCCACTCTATCTTCTGGCAACTCGTCGGTCTTGATGTATTTAACTATTGGAGTCATCCAAGTATCCACTTCCGGATTGAGGTTTGCGACCGTGACTTGGCTCCCAGATGGAGCGAGGAGCTTGATGATGGTGATGTCGGACATGTCGGCCGCACCCTCTAAGGTTTCCAGCCGAGCTAGCACATCAGCTTGAGTGTTTTCTTTCCTCGGGATCTGACTGATAAAAACTTGCTCGAACTTCTCCATTAGGTTTGTCGTAATTTTATGATAGGCGATCATCTGCTCACTCCGGGCTTCGTACTCGCCCGACACTTGAAAGGCAACCAATTGGGAATCACAAAAAATCTCTAGCCGTTGAACGCCTATAGTCATAGCCATCTCCAAGAATGCCTCATATTCTGCTTCATTGTTGGTAGCCTGGAAGTCGAAACGTATCGACGTTGTGAATGACTTGCCTTCTGGGCTAATCAACACCACTCCTGCCCCCGTTCGCTCATTGGTCGATGAGCCGTCGACATAGAGTTCCCAAGGTACTCACTCTGTTTTCATTTGATCCGAAGGGAAAGTGAGCTCCACTATGAAATTTGCTAAGACCTGCGCCTTAATCGCCGTCCGTGGAGCATAGGTCACCCCAAACTGACCAATTCAATTGACCACTTCAGACACCTGCCGGTCGTTTCGGGTCAATGTAGAATACGTCATAGTGGCAGTGAGGTTAGGACTTCTACGTGGTGATCAAAGAAATATGGGCGAAGTTTTCTAACACTCATTACCAAAGAGTACGCGAGCTTTTCCAAAGGAGGATACCACAACTCGGCATCGTTCAAAGTCTGACTCACAAAGTATATCGGCAAGTGTGCTTGCCCTTCCGCCCTAACCAATACCAAACTCAAAGACGATTTTGAAGCAGCCAGGTATAAATAGAGCTTCTCGCTCGGGACGGGCTTTGCCAGGATCTGAGTGTTTGATAAATACTCCTTGATGCCTTCAAAGGCGAGTTGGCTTTGAGTCGTCCATTTGAATTTTCCTCTCTTGATTGCCCCAAAAAAGGGCTTGCACTTGTTAAGTGCCGCTAAGCGCCCCGTCAACCGCTGAACCTCTTTGATATTTCGAGGAGCACTCATATCTAAAATGGCTTTAATCTTTGCCGGGTTGGCCTCGATCCCGCGCTGACTCACCATGTGCCCCAAGAATTTTCCAGACTCAACTCCAAAATTGTATTTTTTTTTCGGATTGAGCCTCATGTTGTACTCTCGCAGTATGTCGAAAGTCTGTGCGAGATGCATCAGATGGTCCTCTTTCTTCTCGCTCTTGACCACCAAGTCGTCTATATAGACTTCCATGGTCTGCCCAATCTGATCCTCAAACATATGATTTACGAGCCTTTAGTAAGTTACCCCGGCGTTCTTAAGACCAAAAGGCATTCGCTTCCAGCAATATAGATTCTTTTCCGTGATAAAAGAAGTATGATTTTGATCATCTTCATGCATAGAGATCTGATGATATCCCGCAAAAGCATCCATAAAGGACATCATCTCGTGTCCTGTTGTACTATCAATCAAATGGTCAATGTGGGGCATGGGAAAGTAGCCTTTTGGGTCGATGCAAAGTCTCCACGAGTTGTTAGCTTTTTTTACCAAAACCGCACTCGCCACCCACTGTAGCTTATCGGCCTACTGAATGAGCTTATTATCGAGCAGCTTCTTCACTTCCTCAGCCAAAGTGGCGTATTTCTCTAGTCCGAACTTCCTTCTCTTCTGCGAGACAGGCTTCTGGGTGGGATCAATGTTGAGGTCGATCCCAACCATATCCTTGTGTGACCATGCGAAAACATCCAAGTTAGCTTTTAGAAATTGGATTATCTGCTCTCGCATGCCGGCCGCCATTTTCGTACCGATAATTACTTCCATCTCTGGTTGCGCTACATTAACTAGAATTTTTTCAAGTTCCTCCACTGGTGTAGCTCGCTGCCCCCAAGTCTATCTCGGATCATTTATTGGCTCATACCCCAATCTTGGTTCCAAATCTGGCAGCTTGGCGGGGACCACAACTTGATCTACTCCTTGCTCGGGTTGAGCTTCCTCTGGTTGATTCGTGTCTTTTTGGAGTACTTGGTCGGTTCGCATTTTCTTGTTGGGTTCGTTATCTTGTAGTAAAGTCTGATCGTTCAAATGATCTTGCAAGACTACGAAAACGCCACCCATTTCACAAGAAGGACTAGTCAAATTTAGATCGACGTTAGTCTGTAGCATGCATCCCCTCGACATGGCTTGATTTCCCTTCATGGTTCCCACAGCTCCTCCTTGGGTGGGAAACTTGATGCAACAGTAATGTGCCGATGTCGCCGCGCCAAACTCATGCTCGAAGGGTCTCCCCAAGAAACCATTGTAGGTCGAGGGGAGGTCAATTACAACAAAGTCGAGTTGCCTCATGGACTTGAATTCTGGATCTCTGTCTGAAACTAGCTCCACCGCCAGCCGGATAATGCCATAGGGCTTTACCGAGTAATCACCGAATCCTTTAATGACGATATCAAATGGCTCAATGTAATCCTTGTAGTCTCCAATTTGGTCAAGCATCTTTTTGAACAATATGTTGCAGAAGGATCTATTGTCTACCAGCAGATGATGGACTAGGACTCCCATGATCTTTGTCGAGATCACGATTGGATCATTGTTGGGGTATTGGACCCCGTGCTTGTCCTCATCCGAGAAGGCGAGTGAATAGGTCTTCTCGGCCACATGGCTGACTGGGAGACAGATTTGATGAACATTGTTCATTGCCCGGACCTCGGATTTCTGTCTTCGACGTGATAAACTGAAAGAGGGGAGTAACCCACCCAAAGTGCCCTCCATTGGCGAGATCATTTGAATGGCCCGTCCTGCGGCATTGTTTGGGATAAGAGACACTTGTTGCTGGCCGGCTGCCATGGGATTTTCCTGCGGCGGGGCTTGTGGCTGTGGTTGGGCGTTCCCTTGCGCCTTTGGTTTGATAAACTCACTCAACTTTCCATCCTCGTATAACTTCCATAGTTGCTTTAGAAGATCCCGACAATCACTAGTATTGTGGCCAATACTTCCATGGTAATTACAATACTTGTTTGGATTCATTTTGTTATTTTCCTTGACAATCTTTCTCGGCTGGTTGAGGAGTTTTTTGTCCTTGATTCGGTTGAATACCTCATTCGGAGTGGTACTCAGGACCTCTAACAGCTTGACCTCGATCTCGCTGTTGAATGGCTTGAAGTTATTTGCGGGCTTGTGTTGGCCTCCGCCTCTTCTGTGCGTGCTTTGGGGCTTCTGCTTTGGCTTTTCACCGCTTCATTGTTGTTTGTAACTTGCCCGCCCAGACGCAAGGCCATCATCTCAGCTTTGCTAATGTGGTTGCCCGCTTTCCATCGGAAGTCAGCGTATGAGCTCGGATACTCTTTATACATCAACTTCCATAACTTAGTATTCAATCGCAAGCCTCTAACCGCTCCTATTACTTTGGCTTCATCTCCCATGGGCTCGCCCCCCATAATGAGCTTATCGACCCACTCGATATAGTCCCGATCAGACTCGGCTGGTCCCTGCTTAATATTTGCAAAAATTTGTTTGCTGGTTAGCCTTGGTGCCATCATGATGAAGTGATTGAGGAACTGATTAGCCAATTGATGAAAAGATTCGATTGAGCCCGGGGCGAGCGAGTTGAACCATCTATACGCTTGATCCCCAAGTGTGAGTGGGAACAAACGACATTGGGTTGCATCAGTAGCTCCCATCGAAGTCATGTGGGATGAGAACTTCCCAATGTGAGTTTTGGGGTCGGAGTCACCATTATATTGGTTTATTGAAGTCGTGTTGATCTTGATCTGAACAGGAGCGTGGACGATTAAAGGATTTAGTGGTGAGATCGGCAGTACGGTTGGAGCGGCCTGTCCTCCCTGCCGATTCATTTGATCTTGCAAACTCTTAAGGGTTTGTTTGATGGCCTCAAGTTGTTCATTTTTCGGATTCTGAGGTCGGAGAGGGGCTGGCCCTAAACGGCTGTGCACAGACACTCAC
Source organism: Stenogyne calaminthoides (assembly GCA_037126765.1). NCBI lineage: Eukaryota > Viridiplantae > Streptophyta > Magnoliopsida > Lamiales > Lamiaceae > Stenogyne > Stenogyne calaminthoides. Next base: position 35,371,071 of record JBBCBC010000009.1, read on the forward strand.
GGTCCCTCTTCAGCCTTAGCTCGAGCGCCATTCTCAGCCTCAAAAGATGCCTCCAAGTTTTGCCTAGCTGGGAATGAGCTTGCATTTGACTCAACTGGGCGACCACGAGGCCTCCACGGAGCATTCTTTCCCAATCTGTCAAATACAGACTCAGGTTGGCGAGATTGGTGAAAACTCCCACGTCTGGGGGATGGAGTTTCTTCCCGCCAATTTTTGTTTTGATGGGGTCTGCCAGATTTGCGGGCGGTGTTGCATGTCTTAGCCGGTCAGCGGTTTTCGGATCCTGCGCCCTCCCCCATCTTTCTTTTCCCTCGGGACGCTGAGGCCCGTTGAGATTCAGCACGCCGGTGTGGCCCACTCCGTTCTCCAGCGAGGTTGCGCTGATGGCGTTTGAGTATTTTCATTGCCTCTCGGAGATCCTTCGGAGTTTTGATGTCATTGAGGTTTTTAAGTGGACCTTTGTTGGATGAAGATGTCTCTCTCTGTTGGCCGGACATTTGCATTCCGGTGGAAACTATGTCGGAAACTGGGTTTTGATAAGAACTCTTGAAGATTTGAAGATTCGAAAGGATAAATCAAAAGGAAACCTAGGAACTTCCTAGTGAAATACCCTCCTTCTAGCGCCAATTGTTGTACACCAATTATTACGGAAGGATGTTTATGATGTGGCTATGTGATTTGGTGATACAAACAAGTATTAATGAGTGAAGTGTATTCAATGAGGAGCAAAGTGAATGTTCTTCATTGAATAGCAATGATCAAGATTCGGAAGAATAAAAGCAAGAGGATTTGGGCCGAAGGCCTCTTTTGTTGGCTGATAAAGTCGTTGTATTGAATATGAAATTTCGCGACCTTTTAATGAGTCTTAACTTCTCCTATTTATAGTACATGCAAAATGACCATCTAGTTGGCCTCACTACAAGTCTCGATGGAATTTGACCGAGCATTAATTGTAACCAGTTACTTTGGACTCTACAGTATACTCTAAATCTTAGTCTCACATAACTAAACATGCCACCTGCGACTCTGAATTGGCGGTTTGCAGGTAGCGTGGAGATTTGTGCCTAGGTTTTCCCTTTAGAGTCTGCGGCGGTAGAACCAGCAATATCCTCAGAGTCTTCTCGGCCATTTTGGGTAAGATTCTCTGATGTTGGTTGTTTGCGTGTTAGGTTAGCCAAAATTAGGTCTTGGTAAGTGGAAAAACTTTGACTTTAAGTCTCTCTATCCCATTTACCTTGATCACAAATCCCATAAAATTGGCTAAGTATAACTTGCCTCTTTAGCGAAGTGGGCGACTAGCGGGCGAGTTGCCTGGGCGTAGGCGAACTCGTCCGCCTTCTCGCCAATAGGGCAACTACTAGGTGAATTCCCGTGACTTGGCAGACGAGTAGCACGGGGCGACTTCGTGCGGGGCGACTTGGCAGACGAGTAGCACGGGGCGAGTAGCACGGGGCGACTTGGGCGAGTTGCCTGGCTATGGGGCCAACTCGCCCCATTCCTTCTCGACAAGCGGCGACAGCGGTTCCGAACTGCTGTCCATTAGCCCGATATTAGTTATACGTACGCGTACACACCCAAATCGTGAATTCCAGAACCCTTCTCCCTTAATAGTCTTCTCCCCCAAATTGTCTTCCCTTCCCACCAAATCGAACCATTAATTTCCTCCCTCTCCCCCAAATCGCCCTCATCTTCCCTCTACCGCCGCCACCATCGCCCTCCTCCTTCAACCTATCATCTCGCGTCGCCTTGCCGCCGTCGCCCTCCTCCTTCAACGTCATCCCGCGCGTCCTCCCCTACCGCCGCCTTGCCGCCGTCCTCCTCTACCTCTGCCACCATCACCGCCTTCCTCCACCTCCATATATAGATAATTTTTCTTTATATATATATATGTATGTATATATATATGTTAGTGTTAGAGAAACAATATATTGGTGTATGTATATATATGTTAGTGTTAAAGATTAATTGTTGTTATTATTAGAGATAAATAATTTGTTAGAAATGAATTAATATGTGTGTGGCTTAATTGACTTGATTTTTTATGCAATTTAGAAATGAACAATTGATGCACTCAAGGTGTTTGATAATACGCTTGTGTGAGTATTTAAGCATAAATTAGTGTTAAATTGATGCACTCAAGGTGTTAAATTATGGATTGGTTGATGAGTTTATATGATTTTTTGGTTGGTTGGTTGGTTGTTTAATTGATGCATTTAAGGTGCTTGATAATATGCTTGTGTGAGGATTTAAGCATAAATTAAGATTAATACATTAGGATATATTTGAGTTATTGATTTGATGATTTGGTGAATGAATAATGTGTTGCTTTAGATATGAATAGATTGTTTAATTTAGTTTTTGGGATGTGAATGTTCTTGCAAATGTGTGGATTAAAATGTGAATTTATATATTTTTTGGTTTGTTGATGATATATATTTCATGTTTTTGGTAGCATTTAATTAAATTATATATTTGCGATTATATATATTTCATGTTTTTGGTGTATTTGACGTATATATATGTTTATAATGTGTATGTTTATTTATTTCATGATGTGTATATTTATTTATTTGATGTTTTGGTATTGGACGTATATATATTATAGTGGTATAAGTTTTGGTTTATGGTTTTATTATAGGATTTTTGTTATAAAACTAATTGAAATACTATAGAGAATGCAAAGTAAAGAGAAGACAATGTAGGGAGAAGAATTTTATTCAACTTCTTAGTAGTTTACAATGAAGGTGTCATGACCTCTATTTATAGGGGACTCATGCATGAAGGTACATAACGACAATTTACTAGGACAATTAAAAAGAAAATAAAGAGTCCTTGTAACTCCTATTGAAATAGTCTTGTAACCTCCAAGGACATTCAACATTATTTAACACTCCCCCTTGGATGTCCGTTATTATGCCTCGTTAAAAACCTTACTAGGAAAACCCCAGTGGGAAAAAAAAACCTAGTTAAGGGAAAAAGAGTACATATATTATTTAGTGTATTAATTATCCCCCTGATTCAAACATCATTTGAGATCTTTTAACCGACGCATTCCAATATGTTTTACCAATTTTTCAAAGGTTGCAGTCGGTAATGCCTTGGTAAATAAATCGGCTAAATTGTTACTTGATCGAATTTGTTGCACATCAATTTCACCAGTCTTTTGCAACTCATGAGTAAAGAAGAATTTCGGTGAAATATGTTTAGTTTTATCTCCTTTAATATATCCTCCTTTCAGTTGAGCTATACAAGCTGCATTATCTTCATATAGTACAGTTGGAGGATTTTTATTATCATGTGATAAACCACAATTTTTTCTGATATAATTGATCATTGATCTTAGCCAAACACATTCTCGACTGGCCTCATGAATCACTATAATTTCAGCATGATTTGATGAAGTGGCAGCAAATGACTGCTTAGTGGATCGCCATGAAATTGTTGTACCACCACATGTAAATATATATCCAGTTTGAGACCTTGCTTTATGTGGATCAGATAAATATCCAGCATCAGCATAACCAAGCAATTCAGGCCGAGATTTATTTGAGTAAAACAAACCAAGATCAATGGTTCCTTGGAGATAGCGTAAGATGTGCTTTATACCATTCCAATGTCGTCGTGTAGGACATGAACTTGATCTTGCTAATAAATTTACTGCAAATGATATCTGGTCTTGTACAGTGTTGGGATATTTTAGTTTTGATGAATTATGCCAAAACATTATCAACTTGTGTTTTTGAAGCTAATCTACAGATAACAAGTTGAGGGGAACGAGAGAACAAATTGAGAGGGAACTCACGAAATCAGACGTAGATGATCGAGATCGACGAGGTCAAGAGAGGCAGACCGACGAGATCGATGAGTTAGATGAGTTCCGAAGTTAACCGATGAAGTCAGTGCAAAATCGTAAGAGAAGAAAAGCCAAGCCACCGATCGGAAGAATCGAAAAAAGTCAAATGATCGATGACCGAAATGCACTGATCGGATGATCGGAAGAATACGGTCCCGCCGATATGGTGATCGGAAAGAGCGCATAAGTCGACGAAAAAAACCGACCGTAAGATCGAAGAGAAGGTTGAAGATCGTAAGAGAAGGTTGCGGATCGAAAGAGGAAAGCGGATGAGACCGATCGAGATCGACGTGATCGAGATCGATATGAAGATGAAAGCGGATGATCAAGATCGACGTGATTGAGATCGATGTGCTAAACCGATATGCCGACTTCGATGCTATCCCCGAGATGTTGATCCGAAGATATGTTGATCTGATCAAAAAGCTTATCGATCGTGCAAAGAAGAAATCGATAGCCCGAAAAAAGTAACTTGAAGGTCGATGTCTGCAATTCAGAGAACCGAACTCGACAACTGAGTGTCGCGATGCCCGACGTAAGGTCCGGCCAAGAGAAGTCACCGAAGGCTCGATAGACCAAGGCTCAGACATTGCACTCAAGGCTCGATAGAACCCAAGATCCCGGATACTCGGAAGAACCTGAGGAATATAGCCGTTAGAATCAGCTGACGTGGACCAATGAGAGGAAGACAACCAAACAAAAAGTCGCAAAGAAAGTTACAAAATAGTATGGATTTGAATGTGACTCCATCCAACGGTAACATTCAAATCCACACTATAAATACAAGTTCTTCCCTCATTATCAGGTGTGGAAAATGCGTGAAACATCCATCAAGCCAAATCATCTAGCATTCCCACCCTAGAACACAAATCTGTAGATATACACGCATATATTCAAGAGTGTTCTAGAACCCAATCTAAGCAACCCACGATGTATCCTAAGCTTAGAGAGATTTTCCCAACCTTAGCATTGAGGCTAAACAAATGTAAGGGAAAATCTCAACCTAGTTGGAAACCAAACAAACCTTACCCAAATCAGTCGGTTAAGTTTGTAGGTGAGTGTGAACTCGGTAAACATCTAGCAATCCCGAAAGGGAGGGTAGGCAATCCCGAGTGTGGGTGATAAGTCCCGTTGGAGTTTGAACTCAGTAAACATCTGTAGGCAATCCCATGGAGGGTGATAAGTCCCATTTGAGTGAGAGCTCGTTAAATATCTAGAGGCGATCCCGAGAGGGTGATAAGTCCAGTTGGAAGGAATTTCCCTAGGAACAGGGAGAGTGGATGTAGGAGCTTGAGCCTCCGAACCACTATACTTTGTTGTGTTCTTTACTGCTTTATGTTCTTATATTGTCTTATGCATTCGATTATAAGCAAAACACAACACATGAGCTTAAAACGCAAAAATTTGTAATCATCATTCCTTCACCCCTGTTTTTATATGCATAGCACGAAATGTTTGCTTCCGCAAGCGCAAAATGGGTTTTCCCACCGGGACCAACAATTGTTAGCAAGATACATTAGTGCACCAATCGCACTGAGATATGGTACTTCAGGACCAAGTATCTCTTCATTTTCTTCTCTTGGTCTAAAAGGGTCCCTATTAGGATCAAGCGATCGGACGACCATTGGGGTACTCAAAGGATGTGTCTTTTCCATGTAAAATTGCTTCAATACCTTTTGGGTATAAGCAGTTTGATGAACAAATATTCCACCTTCTAGATGTTCAATTTGTAAACAAAGACAAAACTTAGTCTTTCCAAAATCTTTGATCTCAAATTCTTTCTTTAAGTATGTAACTGCCTCTTGAATCTCTTCAGGAGTTCCAATCAAATTGAGGGCATCAACATATACTGCAATGACCACAAAATTTGATCCATTCTTCTTTATAAAAACGCATGGACATATTGGGTCATTAGTATAACCTTCTTTAACTAGACATTCAGTAAGTCGATTATACCACATACGTTCAGACTGTTTGAGCCCATACAAAGACCTTTGCAACTTGATAGAATAAACTTCTCTTGGATGTGATTTGCATGCTTCAGGCATGCTAAATCCTTCAGGGATTTTCATATAGATTTTACTATCAAGATTACGGTATAAATATGCAGTAACCACATCCATTAGACGCATGTTGAGTTTTTCATGCGCGGTAAAACTTACAAGATATCTAAATGTGATCGTATCCATTACAGGAGAATAAGTTTCATCATAATCAAATCCAGGCCTTTGTGAAAAACCTTGGGCTACCAATCGTGCTTTATATCTCACAATCTCATTTTTCTCATTTCTTTTCCGCACGAATACCCATATATGTCCCACTGGCTTTATTCCTTCTGGTGTTTGGACTATAGGTCCAAATACTTCTCGTTTAGCCAGTGAATCCAACTCAGATTGGATTGCATCTTTCCATTTTGGCCAATCATTTCTACGGCAACATTCATCAACCGATCTAGGTTCATGATCCTCGTTTTCTTCCATAATATCAAGTGCTACATTATAAGCAAAAATGCTATCAATGGTTGTTTCTTTTCGATTCCAACTTTTTCCCGTAGTGACAAAATTTATTGAAGTTTCTACATCCTCATTTACTTCGGAGATTAGCTCTTCCGGAGAAATGTCCTTAGATGGAACCTCTTCAAGAGGTTGAATTTTCTCACTACATGCAAGTCTTTCATTTTTATTTAATCCTCTTTTCTTTCGAGGATTTTTGTCTTTGGAACCAAGAGGTCTTCCACGCTTCAGGCGTGCTTTAGATTCATTAGCACTTGTTATTTGTCCTTCCGGGACATCTATCTTAACCGGAATATTTTCTGCAGGAAGATGTGACTTAGTAACTCTTCTTCAGTCACTAAATGCATCCGGTAATTGATTTGCAATTTGTTGCAAATGTATGATTCTTTGAACTTCTAGTTCACATTCTTTTGTTCGAGGATCAAGAAAACCCAATGTTATTTTCCAATTAATTTCTTTTTTTGGTTGATCCTTACCTCCCCCTAATGTCGGGAAATGAGATTCATCAAAATGACAATCTGCAAATCGTGCAGTAAATAAATCACCTGTTAATGGTTCAATATATTTAATAATAGAAGGTAATTCATACCCGACATATATTCCCAATCTTCGTTGGGGACCCAATTTAGTTCGGTGAGGCGGTGCAATTGGGACATAAACCGCACACCCAAAAATTCTTAAATGAGAGATATTGGGCACATAACCAAATGCTAATTGTAGGGGAGAATGATTATTATAACTTGTCGGTCGAATTCTCACAAGTGTTGTTGAATGTAAAATAGCATGTCCCCAAGCATTCAAAGGAAGCTTTGATTTCATTAGCAATGGTCTAGAGATTAATTGCAAACGTTTAATAAACGATTCCGCTAGACCATTTTGTGTGTGGACATGGGCTACATGATGTTCAACAGTTATTCCAATTGACATGCAATAATCATAAAAGGCGTGTGATGAATATTCACCAGCATTATCTAGACGAATTTTCTTAACTAAATAATTTGGAAATTGAGCTCGTAACTTAATTATTTGAGCAAGTAATCTTGCAAACGCGACGTTACGAGAGGATAATAAACATACATGTGACCATCTTGTGGATGCATCAATTAGCACCATAAAATATCGAAATGGTCCACGTGGTGGATCTACGGGCCCACATATATCACCATGAATTCGTTCTAAAAATACAGGAGATTCAATTCTCACTTTAGTTGGTGAAGGTTTAACAATTAATTTTCCTTGTGAGCAAGCAACACATGAGAATTTATCGGAATTTATCACCTTTATATTTTTCAATGGATGGCCATTTGAATTTGCAATAATTCGTCTCATCATTATGGAACCAGGATGCCCAAGATGATCGTGCCAAACCATATAATCTTTGGGATTAATAGACTTATGTTCTATTAGGTGATGTGTTTCAGCTTTATATATTTTCGTAAAATATAAGCCAGAAGAAAGTGAATACAACTTTTCTAACACACACTTCTTTTCAGAAATAACTTTTGTAATCAACAAGCATTCATCATTTTTTTCATTTCGAGTCTCGATATGATACCCATTTTGACGGATATCTTTAAAACTTAACAAATTTCTTCGAGACTTGGGAGACAGTAGTGCATTATTTATAATGAGTTTAGTTCCTTCGGGAGAAAAATAGTAGCTCTTCCGGAGCCATCAATTAGGTTTGCACTACCACTTATTGTATTAACACTTGTCTCCCTCTTTTCCAAATGAGAAAAATATTCTTTATTTTTAAGTATTGTGTGTGTAGTAGCACTATCAATTAGACAAATATCCCCATCATTATATAATTCCAAGTGTTTGACATCCATTGCCTTTTGCATTAAAAAAAACTAAATTAGAAATAAACATTAATAGAAGATGCAAAATAAATTTATTCGTAACTCATAAAATTCAAAACGAAAATACATAGGGTACTCATCATATAATTATTTGGTATCTAAAAAGAAATCAGATATATCAAGATGAGCCATTATTTCATCATCACCATTAGTAGCATTATTGTCATCCACATGATTTGTTTCAACACTTTTACCCTTATTTTTCAAGGATGCTTGATAAAGTTCAACAAGATGATCCATAGTTCGACAAATACGTGACCAATGACCTTCCATCCCACACCGGTAACAATATTCCTCATAGTTTTTATTTTCCTTCTTTTCTCCATAGTCTCTCTTCTGGGAGACATTTGTTTTCTTCTCGTTGTCATAGTTATTGTGATTATATGGAGCAAATCTACCACGACCGCGACCACGAAAATGGCCACGTCCTCCACATCCACGTCCACGTCCACGACCACGACCATAATTTTGAAATTGAGTCACATTCGCTTCAGGGAGTGGACTAGAACCAGTGGGTCGGGACTCATGATTTTTCAACAATAATTCATTATTTTGTTTAGCCAAAAGAAGACAAGCAATTAGTTCAGAATATTTCTTAAATCCTTTTTCTCGATATTGCTGTTGCAGGAGCAAATTCGAGACATGAAAAGTGGAAAATGTCTTCTCAAGCATATCATTATCAGTTATTGTTTCTCCACATAATTTTAATTGAGAAGTAATTCGAAACATAGCTAAATTATATTCATTAACAGTTTTAAAATCTTGTAGACGTAGGTGGAGCCAATCATACCGGGCTTTTGGAAGGACGACCATCTTCAGGTGGTCGTATCTTTCTTTTAAATCTTTCCACAAGACAAGTGGATCTTTCACAGTTAAATATTCATTCTTTAATCCTTCATCCAAATGATGACGAAGGAAAATCATTGCTTTTTCACGGTCTTGATTTGATGCATTATTATTATCAACAATAGTTTCTCCAAGACCTCTTGCCTCAAGATGAATTTCAACATCAAGAATCCATGATAAATAGTTCTTTCCGGTGATATCAAAAGTTGCAAATTCCAACTTTGTGAGATTAGCCATAATGAAATTACAAATTGACAAAGAAAAAGTATTACCTCAAAATCATGTATGATACTTATACTTGCCCCAATATCGATTAAGCTCAAGGTAAAGACTCGTGCTGATAACGTGTTATAAAACTAATTGAAATACTATAGAGAATGCAAAGTAAAGATAAGACAATGTAGGGAGAAGAATTTTATTCAACTTCTTAGTAGTGTACAATGAAGGTGTCATGACCCCTATTTATAGGGGACTCATGCATGAAGGTACATAATGACAATTTACTAGGACAATTAAAAAGAAAATAAAGAGTTCTTGTAACTCCTATTGAAATAGTCTTGTAACCTCCAAGGACATTCAACATTATTTAACAATTTTTGGTTTATGGTTTATGGTGTTGGACATATATATAAGTTTTGGATTTTTAAAATATAAATTAATTATTTAAAAAAAAAAGATATTGGACAACAGTTTATAACCGCTGTCTATCTAACATAATAAAAAAATTATTAAAAATAAAATAAGTTAGACAGCGGTTATAAACCGTTGTCCAAGCCCACCCTTTTGAACAACGGTTTTTTAACAGCTGTCCAAGCTTGGACAGTTGTTACTCTCATTCTTCTGCCAAGTGTCCATTTATTTTAATTATATTTTATAAAACCACCGTTTGAATTAACTATGTTAATTATGACTTTCACTAATGCTTAGAAATGCAACAGTCTCTAGCATTTAAAATGATCTCTATTTTAATTAGCCAAACTTTTTACCTTCAGCATCGTTACTTTTCTCATATTTTATATTTATATGAAGAGGGGTGTCAGGCAACTAAGACGCCGAGTCATGGCCATAAGATTGGATTCAAGTTTTTATGCTTTGGATGATTTCTTGAATCTTGACAATAAGGTATGTGTAGCTCTCAAAAAAAAAAAAGATAATAAGGTATGTGTATTTATTAATTTATGATTAGTTTATATTATATGTTATAGTTTTACTTAATATTTTGATATTGTGTGGAGGAGGAAAAAAATATGTTTTTTCGTATGAATTTCTTTTAAATATATCATAGATGAATTAGATATACATAAATCAGATTACATCTTCATAGGTAGGAGATTCGATATCCAATACTTCTACTAAATTGTATTGTATTCAAATGTTTTTATGTATTTTTATTTATTGTACATATATGTTGGTTGAACATGGTGCAGGTGACAAAGGAAAATTGTTGGTTTCAATAGGAGGGCGTGTAGTAGGGGTCCTAGGGGAGACATTTTTCATAGGTAAACCCTTAACTTGTTTATTTTTTTCATGTTTTGTATTGTATTTTATAATTATAATAAAAGTTGATTCTTAGTAAGAGATGTAATATTTTTAGATATTCTAAATTTTCAATATCTCTGTACAAGCGCAAATTTGTTATTTTATGTTTCAATTTTTGCATGGATTCTTGACATCTAGGTGTCTATTGCATATCAAATTATCATGATGATGAAATTGATTAGAGAATACTTCAAGCATAAATTTGTAATCTTATTGAATAATTAATGTATGAAATCTCTTAATACTAAATTGGTGTGAGTTTGAATGAGAAATTTGGTTAAAAACAAACTTTTTATAATTAAATTTTCAGTTTTCAGTTTTTGTTTAAAAAATATTCACAAAATTAAATTCTAGATTTATCATTTGCATTGATAAATATGAAAAAGGAAAAAAAAAATTCACCAATCAATAAGTATAGATATGCATCTTCTATTAATCTCCATTATAAGCTAATGAGAATTGAAGACTTTTCAGAATAAAGAGTAGAAACGATTGATTTCAAGTTTGTGACTTTTGGGAGAGAGTGTAGAGACTATTGTTTTCAATTTTGTTCTCGAGTGTATAAAATCTCATTGCATGTACGCATATTGTGAAAATAATTGAACCTTCTATGTTGTATGGAATAACTTACGATTATGACCTGCATTGTCATATTTTTTTATGTGTATTTGAATCTTCATTAACTAAAAGGTCACACTTAATTTCACAAGAGTTCAATACTGCAATATGTTTGCAATTTAGTACTACCAATGTGTCACAATGGGGGATATAAGAAATTAGGACATTTAAATGTATAAGTTAATGAAGTATATACTATATGTAGAGAGTGTGTGTATGTGTGTCTGAGAAAGTGAGTTTGGGCATTTAAGTTTAAAGAATGAAATGAAAGGAAAGGTAACTAATAGGATTTACTAAAAACAGAAAAAGTTAAGGATAAGAAAAGAAAGAAAGATGAATCGTAAAAAAATCGATTTTGAAAATTCCTGTTAAAAAAAAAAATTAATAGATCTTGAAATTTAGAGAACTTTAAAGTCTTGATAAATAATATTGGTTTTTTTTTTTGGTTTTTGAGTAGTGTGGTAGTAGATTTATAGGAATAGTTTTTTAAAATCATTTTTCAAAATTTCTAAACTAAAATCGATTTTAAATTTCAAAATTAGCATTCTGATTTTTTAAATTCAAAATAAACATCACCTAAGTTATTCTTTCCGTCTTTCACATATCCATAGTTAGTTTAATATTCATGCGATTTAGATTGTTTTAAAGAAAGTAAAAGAGTAACAAAAATTTAAATTTACATAAATAAATATTTATAACAGGCCCGTGCAATGCACAGGCAAAATCTAGTATAGTAAGTGAGCTAAATTGATAAAGAAAATGTACATGTCACCAGAAAAGTGAATGTTATATGTGTTATCTGTTTTGCTATTTAATTGGCGACGCTTGAATGATTTCACAATTCGTATTAGTTGTATTTTTAATGAGTTATATTTACGTATTTGCAGGATCACATGCCGGCATTCTGGTTCAAAAGTTATATGGTCCCTTTTACCTTGCTTTAACATTTCAAGTGGATATATTTATTATACATTTCTTATCTAATCCAGTGTTATTTACTTCAATAATGATTTGAAACGCTAGAAAAGTTTGGTTTTGTTAAACTCGGACAATGTTGTTGTCTCTCCTAATTTTTTAAATCCCTTTTCTAAAAATGCTTATTTATCTTTCTTTGTCAATCTGTTCATAAGCTTATCATTTGGATTGCCAATTTTATTCATAAGCTCATCATTTTGATGGCCAATTTTATCCATTTTATTGATTACTACTTACGTACAACGTGCAATGCACTGGTAAATAACTAGTTATATAAAATAACTACTGAATGCAACAATTTTACAAGTCAAATTGAGTGATTTTCTTTACTCTTAATCATTAATCGCATAAAAAAAGGGAAAAAAACATTCTCACTACAAAGTCACCCAAAATATTACAATCAGGTACAAAAGTGCAGAAAATTTGAAAAAATTGAACTAATGTACGATCGTACTTTAGTTCAAATTTCTGCACTTTGTATCTGGTTGTTACTTTTACTCAAATCTTGTATCTAGTTGTAATTTTTCCAAAAAGTATACATATCGTATATAAACACACTATAGGATAAACTAGCTTTGAGAATTAAAGAAACAATCAAAATAAATATGCTGCATAACTTAGATCATTTAATAAATTACAGAGAAATACAATGTAATAATTATATTAACATGATGAATACCATGCTCAGTTGCTAATAAGATATAAGATTAATTACTTGCAGCCCAAGTGTAAAAATAAAAGTACACATTATTTACTCTTATCAGCGAAAAAACAATTATTATTATTTTATTTTTTTGTGAGCAGCGAAAAAACAATCCTGAATAAGAAGATGTATTATTATTGTGTGAGAATTAAACTCAAAGCAAGCGTGTATCTAAGATACAAGAAGTGTGTGGATATATAAATATGGTGTAAAACGTTAGATTTGTTGCCATATATAGATAGGCACCAAAGATTTTTTGCCTTTTAATTTTGCATGGTAATAAGTTATGGAATTTTTTATACGATGGTGTTAAATATTGGGAGGATGGTGTGATGCTAATTATTTGTGTAGAGATAAATTATAATTTTTTTTTAATAACACTCCTGGCTTGATCTAAGTGGGGGACGTGTGAATTTTTTAAAATCTAATTGTGAGATTTTGTTGCCTAGTTCTAAGGGTGGGGATTTGGAATTTTTTTTAACCCGATTTTCCTTTTATAACAATTGAGATCTTAGTTTCCTAATTCTAAAGAGTATAAATCGTGTGGAAATTATTTCCTAAACACTAAATTATTAATATTAAAGTAATATGATGATGTGTGAATACCACATCACTAATTTGGCTCCATATGGAGCCCAAACTGATTGTATAAATATATATAGATTAAAATATCTTAGGAAATATTACTATTAAGATACTAAACTTGATTAGAATATCTATGGAAATATTATTATATTCGAAACGATTTACCCTATGCTAACCTATAAATACAACATTAGATAACAATACAAGTTTCAACACATTATCAGAGCACGAACGCAGGACTCCCTCCTTTGTTTCTGAGGTAATGTTAATTCCCTATGCATGTTTTTATTTGCCTTAATTTGAATTTCGTATGCTGTTTGCAGAAATCATGCTGCAATTTGTGAAATTCTTTTGTCATACAATTTTTAATTATCCAAAATAAAATTTTTGACACAAACACTCCTGTAAAATTTGTTCATAGTATTAAATTCATACTATTATATTTATAATCTTACAAACTAATACATATCTCATCTCAGTCTATAAGTGTGATAATATAAATTGATGAGTGTAAAAATATTAATTTATAAATGTAGTAATATAAATTTGATAATATGAACAAGTTTCACCGAGGACCTACTTTTTTTATAAAGACATCACTACCCGTTTATGCAAAAAATATTATTGACAATAACTTCCCGAGTTCACCATGAACTTGATTTTGTATCACTTTTATGTATAAAAATTATTACTATTATGTAAAAAACTCTCACAAAAATGCTTTATAAATATAAAATAATAGTTTTACACATAACAATAATATAATTATGTATAACACAGAAGCGTGACTCAAAAATATTATCCAAAATACTATGAACGCATGACGAAGGAAATTTTGTACTAATCAATATTATGAAAAGAAAAAGAATATCATCTTTTAATTTAAATATCTTTTTTTTTAAATGAATGCGTAGGGATTTATTGCTCGAGTAAAAACAATAGGAATTGAGTAAGGGTGTATTTTGAAACACTTAAAACAGCTTTCAAAAACACTTATTTTCAAAAACTGTGAAAGAAAACTTTAAAAATAAGTGTTTCTGAAAGTTATTTTTAGTGTTTCAAAACACGCTCTGCTATGTGACTACTTTTGTAATTTAGAGTAACGAAATCCCATGGGCCCTTCCCGAAATTTGGACTTCTAGAATATTTCTAAATCTCAATACTCCAGAATTTCCCTAACCCCTCCCAATTAAAACCCTAACAATTTCGGTTCAATTCCAAGGTCAGCTCAATCTCGGACGAATACCCTAATGGCGATACTCTCCGACTACGAAGAAGCAGAGCAGAATAAGCCGGCGTCATCCTCGACGTCGACGACGAAGAAGTTTAACGCCGCTCTGGATCCGTCGAATCCGATTGGATTTCTTGAGAAGGTTTTTGTGTTCGTCGCAAAGGAAAGCGACTTGTTCAAGAGCGATTCCCTATTGAACGATGTGAGTGCGGTGGTGAGAATGGTGAAGGACAAAGTGGAGTCGGAGGACAAGAAGAGGAAAGAAGTTAAAACCAAAGCAAATGGCGCGGTCGAGAAGAAGGCTAAGGAAGAGGTGAAGCCGGCTCCGGTGGTAAAAGAAGAAAAATTGAAGGATGAGAAGGTTAAGGAGGAGAAGGCGAGTGCGAGTGAAGTAGAAGCGAAAGATGATGGGCGTCGAGGTATATTTTATGATCCCGTGCCGAATTTCTGTTTATTTTACTTGGAACTTTGGTACATAAATATGCCTTCTTATCTGTTTATTTTACTTGGAACTTTGGTACATAAATATGCCTTCTTATTGTTATGATTCGTTGGATACATTTTGTTAGGTGTAATTTAGGATGCGTTTTTTGTTTAATTAGAGGTACTGATGCTAGTGTTATTTTGAAAAGGGTTAAATTTTTATGTGATAAGCTGTTACAGAATTCATGGCAGTGTAGTAACTATTGATTTGTTAATCGAATAAATAGAAGAATGCATTAAAGTTAGGCATTTTTTCAGTTGGATGTCTAGAACTATGTACTGTTTCTATGGTTCTATGGACAGAAGTGGAATATGACATTTTAAATATGGATAATTTAATCAGAAGTTTTGTTCCGGATGAACTTTTTTTTTTTTTTGACGGGATGTTCTGGATGAACCTGGTGCCTGCTCAGTGCTAACTATAGTCTTTTTAGCAGTTCGCATAAGCCTTTCATTGAGAAGGAGGAAATTTGATTGCTTTCAGAAATTTAAACTACCCCTGAAGTTTGATATAGCCCTGTCATGCGAATTACAGTTATCTCAAAATGGACTTTTTGTATTCTGTTACCTATTTTGATATTTTTTTATCTGCATTTCCTCCCTCGTTCATTTGTTCCCTTTTGTTGGCTTTGGCTATATCATCAGAACCTCTGTATTCGCATGATGAGAATGCTAACATTGGTTGCCAATAAACGTACAACATAAACTTTCTGGAGGATATCTATTGTTGACACGTGTGTTCCATTCTACTGAGCTTTTCTTATTGACCCTGTAGTTCTGATTGCTAACAGCTGAACACTTTTTATGTTTGAGCAGCACCTAACAGTGGCAACGGCCTTGATATGGACAACTATTCTTGGGGTCAATCCCTACAAGAAGTTAACATCACTGTTCCTGTCCCTTCTGGTACGAAGTCAAGATTCATCACGTGTGAAATAAAGAAGAATCATCTTAAAGTTGGATTAAAGGGTCAGCCACCAGTTATTGATGTGAGTGTTATACCATTCGGATCTGCAGCATTTTTTAATGTTGTCAATACTTACATGATTACAATTGATGTCTCAGAACAATCGACCACTAATTTCTGTTCAAGTACTCAGTTAGATTTTATGTTATTGCAGGGTGAACTTTACCAGTCTGTTAGGGTTGACGATTGCTTCTGGAGTTTAGGTGGGCATTCTAAATCCTAACAAACATACATATGTCACTAAATCTGTTGTTTTGACATTTATCACTAAAATGTTGTTTTCTGAATGAAATGTCCTCTTGCAGAGGACCAGAAATCTGTTTCTATTCTCCTCACTAAACAAAATCAAATGGATTGGTGGAAGTACTTGGTGAAGGGTGAGCCAGAGATCGACACTCAGAAAGTGGAACCTGAAAATAGCAAATTATCTGATTTGGATCCAGAAACCCGTTCAACAGTGGAGAAAATGATGGTAAGTTATTAGCAATTTCCTTGACTTTCTTCATGATGCATCTGTTCTGTTCTATATTCATGTGTTACATTCGATGTTGTTACCTGATACATTTGCTAAACTGCATCAATTACGAAACTTTGGGGTTGCATTTCTATCTTGGCTCGCTTGTGTATTTTGGTGCTAGCATACTATAGAGTGTTTGGCTGAACATATGAGATGTTTAAGAACTTATAAGCTCTCTAAAAGTGTATGGTTAAGTTGTATACAAAATTATCTTATTTCATCGCAAATTTAAATGTTAGGAGTAACAAGTCCTTATTCTATATGGAATCCCCATTTTGTATCTAAATTAAAGATCTTATTTTGATAAATTCCTTGAAAATGTGTGATTTTAATTACACTGTCACGACTACCATCTTATAAGCTCCATCTAGCAACTCAAACTTTTGAAATAAAATACAATCTTATAATCTGTAGTATTTCTAATGTCATGTACTTTTGATTAATATTTTAATATCAGATGGTATTAATATAGTTTATTGTTTATATATATACTTATATGAACATATTTAACACAATGACATTGTTGAACCTTACAAAATAAATTTTATGTAGTAACATGCATACATTTTATGTTGAAGTTTCAAACTTCAATTAACTTGTCGTTGGTATTTTTCCTTTTTTTATAACAAGCTGTGGCAGGTTCCTGCCTATGAATTATTGGTCGATTTGCCCGTCCATTATTATTGTTTTATCTTACTTTGTTTATCAAATCACCAATCAACATTTTCTCTTGATTTGTGTTTCTCAAGTTTGACCAAAGGCAAAAACAAATGGGACTTCCCACTAGCGATGAGATGCAGAAGCAAGATTTACTGAAGAAGTTTATGGCTGAGGTATACACAAATGATTTTCATTAGTTGTATCATTTTTGGGGTCCGTACGGACCGTACCCTCTTCTCTCAGCTTAATGGTCAAATTGTTTCTTATTTTGCAGCATCCTGAGATGGATTTTTCAAGGGCCAAGATCAACTGAAGAACCTACCTATAGTATATAAGAAGAATATTAGATAATTTCAGTTAACAAATTCTCTTCCTGCTTGCACTTTGCTGCTCTTTGTTTTGAGAGACATATTTGTGACCTCTTCTCGTACTTTTTTACTGAATTAACGGGCTATCTGTTGGATGGATATTGAATTTTATGTATCAAAGTTTATTAAGTAGTAGGCCTTTATCTTGTTTTTTGCTAGTATATTATGTTTGTTGGATGTTCTGAACCAGACTGGATTTATGGGAATTTTTTTAGTATATGTTTTTTCTTTTTAAAAAAATCTGGCAAGGTTTATAATTCTGAACTAGTCAATAAAAGAAATGAAATCTTACTAAAGTTTAAATTAATATAGCCCACTGCAGATTTTTTGCTGATTTGGGCTGAGTAGTGGACTTTGTTGCTGAACCTGGTAGTCAATAAAAGAATTGCTTTAATTATACTGATCCATGGCTAGTATTTGCATTTTCACAGCATGTGAAGACTGGGTTATTCTGTAATGTCAATTTATTCAACTAGCTAAATAATTTCATTGTATAAGTTTATGCATTTGCATTTTGAAGTCTTTAGTTTCTTCGCCCAATTTCAACATTCTCGCTTTAAAAATAGAAGTTAAAATTGATTCAAGACTTTTAAGGCAGATTTCGTTTAGGCTTCTAGAAATTTTTAGTTGATAAAAATTCATATGAGAATGATTACAAATTAACACAAATTACACACATTCCTTATAGAGTGTTCCAACTTATACTCCGTCTTATGTAAGTGTGTCTCGTTTGAGTCTGAGTTTCATTTCATTTCGCCCTATAATTTTATAGGGATGACAAAATGTGGATCGTTTTCAGTGTTGCTTTCTCTGAAAAGTAATGAGGTTGATGGACGATGCACCTTATGACTTATGTTGCCACAACCCTCCCACTACGACGAGGTTCCGATTGTGTCGGTGTGACGCTTGGTATATCAACATGTACAGTTGGTATAGGAGTTTGCCCTCTTATTTCATTTAAGGTAATCTCACTTTTGAGCTTTCGATTGTTCATAAAGTCTTCTTCCAAAAATCTAAAGTGCGTACTTATTACCACATTTTGATCTTCGGGACCATAGAACATGCACTCTTTCATTCCCATGGGATATCCTATAAACAGTCTTAGTTCCGATCGTGCATCCAACTTACCGGCTTCCTTGTCTAACACGTATGCCGGACACCCCCAAATTCTGAGGTGTCTCAGACTGGGCTTGCGCCCGGTCCACAACTCTTTAGAGGTTTTGGGAACTGATTTGGATGGCACCAGATTCAGAACGTAAGCCGATGTTTCCAAGGCATGACCCCAAAATGACTTGGGTAGATCTGAATAACTCATCATGGATCTGACCATTTCTAAGAGTGTTTTGTTTCTTCGTTCTGCAACCCCGTTTTGTTGAGGGGTTCCGGGTGCAGTCAACTGGGAAACAATGCCCTCGTCTGACAGGTAGTTCAAAAACTCATCACTGAGGTATTCGCCTCCACGATCAGATCGTAGAAACTTGATACTCTTTTCCTAATGATTCTCCACTTCGGCTTTGAACTCTTTGAATTTATCAAAGGTTTTCGATTTGTGTTTATGAGGAAAATGTACCAGAACCTTGAGTAATCATCCGTGAAAGTCACAAAATACTCATAGCCACCTCTAGCTTTGGTTGACATTGGACCACACACGTCAGTATGAACGATTTGTAACACTTCTGTGGCTCTATTCCCCTTGGCTCCAAATGTCCTCTTGGTCATCTTACCCTCCAAACATGATTCGCAAGTTGGAAGTGGTTCTAACTGTAGGTCCGACAGCGAACCCATCTTTCACCAACATTTGGATCCTATTTAGATTAATATGACCCAGTCTTAGATGCCATAGAAGTGTTTCATTCACATCTTCTGAACGTTTTCTCTTATTACATGAAACAGTCGATGTGTTATAAGATGCATTTTGTGAGTGGTGTGCACAGTTAATAGTATAGAGATTGTTCCGCAAAATTCCATGACAGATAACACACATCGTTATGGTAAATAGTAACTTGCTTAGAAAAACGAACAGAATATCCATCATTAACAAGTTTAGCAACTGAAATAAGGTTTTTGCGAAAAACTGGAACATAAAGAACATCTCTTAAAACTAAAAACTTGTCTTCAAAAGACAATTGCACGTCTCCCACTGCTTCAGCTGCTACTTTCGTAGCATCGCCCAGTTTGATGAGGATCTCACTTCCACTAAGTTGTCGGGTTAGTTTGAACCCCTGTAACGTGAAACAAACATGATCAGTGGATCCCGTATCCATTACCCACGAGTGGTAAGCATACGCCGCTAAACAAGTTTCAACAACTAGTGCGTGAGAATTACCTTTCTTTCTTCTCCTTTTGGGATTGGAACAGGCATTCCTCCAATGTCCTTTTTCACCACAGTTGAAGCACTTCCCCTTTGGATCCTTCTTGACACCCCCAACATCCCTCACCTTGCTCTTGCCCTTGGCAACAGTTGAGTTCGACTGCTTTTGGCCTTTGGCCTTTCCTCTTCTTCTTACCCTCCTTTGGCCTAGAAGATGAAGATGGTCCACTTGCTCCCAAAGCTTGAGTTTGGTGTCCCATCAACGTCTCTGTCGAGACCAAAGCTTGCAACAAGTTAGATAGCGTGAACTTCTGATTATTCATCTGATAGTTCAACTGAAAATGTTCAAAACTTTTGGGCAGAGAGTGAAACACCAAATCAATCTGAGTCTCCATATCATAATCTGCACCCAGAACCTCAAGTTTGTTTAGATGAGCCATCAAATTGAGGACATGGTCCCTTACGAGCGTGCCCTCCACCATTTTCAGCGAAAGCATTTCTCGCAAGGTGATCTGACGAGCCGTGCGGTTCTGATGTTGAAACATCTTCTTAAGATTTTCCATGATTTCCGCAGCAGTTGCAAATTCTTGGTGTTGGTGTTGCAGCACATCCGACATAGATGCCAAGATGGTACACTTAGCCATATCATTGCAATCCTCCCAGTCCTCATATTTTTTCTTTTCCGCCTTACTCGACTCGCCAGTTGGCTCATCAGGTTTTGGAATATCAAGGATCCACTTGTGCTTTTGTGCAGTGAGGACAATCATAAGTTTACGTTTCCAATCAACATAGTTTCACCAGTTAATTGATGGTCTTTAAGTATAGAATACAGTGGATTAAAAGGTTGCGACATGCTGAACTGAAATAAATAACAATTTGTGTAAGCACAAAATTATCACTCGATTCGATCACATAGTTCATATCAAAATCTCAAAACAATATGAACATGCATCAGCCGACATCTCAAAACAGTTTAAATAGGTCACGTTGGGTGAACTATCTATTTAAACACATTCAAGCAGGTTACAAACAAGAACAGTTATAAACCTTTAATTCAAAATTAATAGTCAGCTCCCACTTGACCAATATAAAATTGACAGGGACTTCGGAGAAGTATATGCATATCATTTTTATACCTAAGTAATAACCATGATTAAATACAAAATTATTACTTCGCTTTGTACGAGCCTCGTCGGGAGGGTCATCGTCGCCACTAATAATAATTCACAATTATCCTTTTGGGAATTTATTCATGTGAAATTCATCTTTTGGCCGTTCCGTTGGTGAAATTTCTCCAAAAGAATTCACAAATAAATAAATCATGGAGGTCAATTTGACATAATTTTATTATCCGGAATAAAATTTGTCAATAATACATACTTAATAATTTTCGAAAGTGAGATTTTCTTTTAGACAATTCTAAATCATGCAAACACGTTTAACAAATATAATTGCACGAATTTAAAACAAGCATCAAGATTAAATAAATCACGTTGGACACATATACAAGGGCGGATCCAGAGTTCAATAGTGGGGTGAGCTAAAAAGTAACATCTCGACGTTCTCGCTTTTTATAAAAAGATGATATAAGACATTTTCCTTCAATAAAATTTTCTTTATTAATAAATAAATAATTTTTTTTAAATCAATAAACAAATAATTATTTAGCATAAGTGCACTGTGCCAATTTAACATTGATGCCCAAATGGGGCATTACGACATTAAATAATAAGCTTATTTAACATTAGAATAACATTGATATTTTAATGCCCAATTATTAATTCATCAAAACAGAGCATCATTCCATTGGATTTGGGGCATTTGATTTATACATTTAAGTGTTTAGCCCATTACACCATGTCACCATCTAATTTTGGGGCTAATTGGCTACCAATTTATACATTAAACCAATTACACACCATTTGATTTTGGGCATCACCGCATCAAGGATTCAGGGCAGACACAACGACACAGTAATAAATTTAGGATGCTTCATGCTTGCTTAGTTCTCATCTTCTCCCTCAAAATACATATCAATATATGATATATATCATTAATTTCAAACTTCAGTTCGACAGTTCCATATATTAAATATACAAACAATTTTGAAAACCTAAATAAGCTATAAACAACTAATAAAAAAACATCACTTTCATACTTACCAAGAAAAAAGGAGAAGATGGGATGAATTATTCCAATAAAAGGGAGAAGAGGAGACCACAGATGCACATACCAGAATCAGATTATCAAATTTTTTGTCGATTAAGAATATGGACTTATATTTGTTGGGCTTACAACTAAAACAAAGAGTCAATATTTGGGCTGGGCTATTACTAATAAAATTAAATTTATAACAAATACATAAAGGAGATTATTGAGCAAAGTGGATGAAATTTGGAGCCCTGGTTGGGCCAGTTCTTGGTCCGCACATATATATCCAATCGTCATGGTTTAAATTCCAAATCTTGATCTTGAGAAATCGTCCCCATCTTTTTTTTTCATCGTTAGTCTTGAAAAGCTCCCCCTTTGAATCATAATAATTCTTTAAAAAAATGTCCTCATTTTGGGTTAGGACTTAAAATCTAGAAAAAAGCAGTAGCTCGCGACCCGAGCCTTGAGTCGCTTTAAGCCTAAGCCCTTCCCCCGTCCGGTCGGCCATCATATCGCCCATGCTTTGTATGGCATCATCACGGGCGCCTACCGTCAGGGTCCCATCTTCTCATCGCCCGGCTTCGGCCATACCGCCCTACCAGCGTGCCATTTTACTTTCTGCGTACCCACCCGTACCGTCCGGTCGCGCGCCATGCGTCGCGTCGTCGCCCGGTGCCCGGCAGCCGGCCCGTCAGCGTCTGCTTTTTAGCGGTGCGGCGTGGTAAGCTAAGCGTTCGCCTAGCCAGCGTCTTCTCGCTTGGCTCGCGTCACGTCGAGCACATGGACGTCCGTCTTTAATTCTCCGTCTCCGTCTTCCAAATGGTTTTCTAGTCATTTTACCAGCAAGACAATGTTCACATTTGGATAACTCAACCTTTGAAGATTAACTTAAAAGTTCCTCTTTTATAAGTCGGTTCATCCGATCTTTCCCAATATGACCTAATCTAGCATGCCATATATTATTATCTATATAAGCATCACCAGATGAACAAACATTTAGAAAACACGAACAATCTTCATAATAACTAAACATAGTTCTATTAATGTCCAGTACCATAGCAAACATCATTCAAACTAATAACAACCATGTCTTTAGTAAACAACATATGATATCCTAAACATAGTAGAACATAAACAGAAATAAGATTTCTTGTGATATTGTTGGGATAACATATGTCAGGATCTATCGGGATGACCTCATAAACACAAATTTAAATTAACAATTATTACTAGCATGAATTTACCTAAGTGAATTCAAATAATAATTAATCCAACAACAACATGCAAATAATATTTCACGTAAAAGATCCTAGCATGTGGAATTTCTAGGAGTTTACGTAAACGTACTAGTTGGAGAGACGATCTGAGACAGACAGGATCAAGTATCTGGATACCCACCAAAAGTCCTTCTCAAGTATTCCCAAGTCCTCGTCCAATAACCCCGGTGGAAGGTTCTCCGATGAACGATTTATAAAACAAGGAAAATAAAAATATTGTTGCACCACCTTTGTGGATTTCTAATATTTCCAACACATGGAACACTAGTTGGGAATGAAAAATTCATCCCCTATTTATAAGTAGAGGGGTGGTCAAAAATTTCAAGGCAATTAGGGCTAGGAAAGATCTTTTCTTAATCTCCAAGAAATCTTAAATATATCCAATATATTCTTCTTTTCATGTGTATTTTTTCACAAAAATCTCACACCCTTATTTGGTCCAAATTTTTGAAAATTACAAGAAAGAATTTCAAGATTGGATCTTTCTTGAATTTATGAGATATTCTTGTATTCCAAGAATACATATCTTCCATAAAATCTTTCCAAGAAAATCAAGAAAATCTTCCTTCCCTTTCTTATACAAGATTTTCGAAAATTTACTATTAAAGAAGCCAAGTGGGAGTTTTCTTGAATTTATGGGATAATCTTGTATTCTAAGAATACATT
Source organism: Stenogyne calaminthoides (assembly GCA_037126765.1). Lineage (NCBI taxonomy): Eukaryota > Viridiplantae > Streptophyta > Magnoliopsida > Lamiales > Lamiaceae > Stenogyne > Stenogyne calaminthoides. Next base: position 35,395,196 of record JBBCBC010000009.1, read on the forward strand.
ATCTCCTTTCCATAAAATCTTTTCAAGAAAAATCTTCTCCCTCTTTTCTTTAATTATTTTCAAAAATTAGAGGAAATATTGCAACAATAAATTTATTTTATTTTAAGCATCTTTTATTTATTGAACTTTAATTGGGATACTTGAGGGGCTTTAGGAGAATTAAGATGGACCTTCCAATGGACTTCTGAATTCCAATATTGAGCCACAATATAATTCAGCACATTAATATTAATTAATACCACTATATAATTAATATTGAACTATCCAATCTTAATCCATATTATGGTAATATGGCTCCCGGTTATTATTTCCCGTGTTTAAGATTATTTAGTCCATTAATTAATTAAGCCACTGAAAAACTTTATATTAATTAATATCTTTATCCTTGGAGTAAGGACATCCCAACTTTATTATCCATACCGGAAAATTAATTCCACTTGCAAGATTTGGTATGATAAAGGTTCCGGGCCCACCAAGGGGACCAATCAAGCAAGACTTTTGCAAGCACACGATTCTCTGTATTAATTTTAGCAACTGTCGTGCAATTAATATTATTGCCCAAGATATAGGGTATCGAAGTCGCAATGATTCTCTTCCCATTTATAAGTCAAAGCAATAACTACTAATCACACACAGTCTTTATTAAGTGACAGAGATTAAGAAATCAACAACCACTGAGGTCTAACTCTTCATCCCTTAAGTCAGTGCGAATGAGTTTATCCTCTCTGTAGGTCCGCTTCAGCGCATCAAATGCACTAGTGTAATCTCTTGGTCAAGACAAGACAATCTGAGCCTTACACATCAACTTCTACCAATAGATTGTTCGGATCTATCTAAGTTGTGAAACACGCACTCGTATACAAGGAACTATTAACGTGATCTTCTGTGATCTGGTATCACCACGTTAACTACAATGTAACGCTTGCTACGAACGGTTTGCAATAAATATATATAACATTCAATCATATTTAAAGCAACAGTGATAAACAATTTATTTCAGTAAATAAGTGTTTAATACATAGGTTATACAAAGTAAAAGCATACTTTCACGTATAACCCCAACAATCCGGAGCATATAAGACATCATGCAGGATGAAAGCATGTCCACTGTCCAGCTCAAGTTTACAAGTCCCAACTCTTTTGACTTCAACTCGAGCATTATTTCCTACATAGATCCATCTCGTACCTTTCGAAACACGACGAAATTATATATATGCTTAGGCTTGGCAATGGGGCGGGGTGGGGCCGGGGGACAACTCCCCATCCCCGTCCCCGCGAAATTCGGGGCGGGGGCGGGGAATCCCCGCGAACCATTCGGGGAAAAAACTGGCCCATTCCCCGCCCCGCAGGGAAATTTCATCCCCGTGGGGATTCGGGGAATCCCTGCCCCGCCCCTCCCCGTCTTTTTTTTTAAATCTAAGTTTCACAATTTTAATACGAATATAAAAATTCAAAATACAAATTAAGCAACATCAATAAAAATTAAAAAATAGTTCAACATCAACATCAACATCAACAAAAATTCGAAATATAAAATTAAGCCTACAACATAAATATAAATTAAAAATAATTTTATTGTTCATCTCATTTGTTCTCTCTCATAATTAAACAACTTCAAATCTCCATTTCATTTGCATCCATATCTAGCTCCTCCTCAAAAAATATAAATAATTTCAATATTATATATATTAGTAAAGTATAATTTCAAGATTAGGATTTAAAATTTTCAAAACATATTATTTAATTATATATATATATATATATATATAAATTTAAATTAAAAAATTCAGGGCCCCGCGGGGAACGGGGCGGGGAATGCTATCCCCGGCTTCGCCCCGCCCCGCGGGGATTCCGCGCCCCGATCGGGGTGGATCCCCGCGGGGAACGGGGATTCCCCGCCCCGCTGCCAAGCCTATATATGCTCCTCTGTCTTGAGTTATTTGGTCTGTTGCCCCTGAGTCTATAATCCACAAAGGATAAGATCCAGTTAGTTAAACAACACTTGAGACATTTACTATACTCAAATTAGAATCAGAAAGAATTACCTTGTCCCTCTTGGGCTCAGGGAATTCTCGAGCAAAATGGCCAAACTTATGACAATTATAACAAGTCATCTTACTCTTATCTTTCTTCTTCTTAAACCTTTTCTTTTTCATCTTTCCACCATGATTGTTAGTAGGATTGTTGGGAGGATTCCCAGTTGCTTACCTTTCTTCAATTTCTTCCAGTTTTTCTTTCGTTTAAAGCCCGAAGCTTGTTTCGAATTGAATTCAGTGAGGTGAACACTAGATGATGACTTGACAGCTCCAAGTCGTTCATCTTCTAGCTCAACATGTCGAGTTGCATCAACAAAAGTCTTGATACTTTCATTATGGGTCAAGTTGACCTTCAAGTGTTCCCATATATCGGGAAGTGAAGGATAAGAGCTTGAATTTGTTGTTCGTCAGAGAGAATATGATCGGCAGTTTTAAGTTCCCTAATCATATCAGACATTTCACGGATATGTTGTCTAATATTATGATCAACTTTTTTCTTATAAGTGTCGAACTTAATAGTGAGTTGCCTCAGATGAGTAACTGATATACCTCCATACTTCTCCCTCAGATATACCCAGATATCATGAGCAGTTGGATGTTGTTCACACTCATGAATCATGTCATCAATTATCGAACTGACAAGTATACCTCGAGCTGTAGAATTTTTCTTTTTCCACACAAGGTATATATCTTGGTCCCTTCTCCCTTGAGTCCCAGTTCCAACTCCAGGATCCTCTATCACATGATTGATAACGTCTAAAGCATCTTGTTCGTCAAGGACGTACCAGATCTTATGACTCCAGATGTCATAGTTATCACCATTTAGTTTCTCTCCCTTGTTCAACTCAGCGATAATAGTTTTTGATGCCATTTGTCTAGAATTTGCAATAAGTGATTCAAAAATAAATGTAAGTCCACATGTATTATAAATTTTTTACGTAAAGCAAGTTTGACATCCAAAATTGCAAGTACAAAATATGATTTCGAAAAATAACTTAAAGTCATTAATCATCAACCATATCATGCACCTCAAAATTGGATTCAATCTTCAAAACATAAAATTGCATAAGTTTTAGCAATAATCAATCACCCAAAGCTAAAATATCCCACAATATAAAATAACAAGCTTATATTAAAACATACATCCAACATATATGTAATAAAGCAACTATCATTCCATACAACAATAGTTTTTCTAAACAGACTAACACAAGTCTAATAAAACAAACTACTATAACAAACAGTCATATGCAAATACAACTAAAGACGTCCTCTTAAGTAAAACAAGTCACGTCTACTTCTCACAAGAGACTTAATATCCTTTTCAAAAGTTTTTGCAACATCATTATGAAAATTATTTGCAAAAGGATCTAACAGGAAATTTCTAATTCCACTGTTTTTTTATGTCTCATATTAAGAACACCGGATTGACGAAGTCCCCATTTCTTAAACATGCAGACCGTGCAGCTTATTTACACTTTTCATCAATAATCATTTTTATTATGATGTCTCGACCAGTAGGTACATCATCTAATGCTGATAATTTGCCCCAAAAATTAGTTTGAAATTCAGGTGAAAGTGAATTAGCCCAAACAAAAGGAGTGTCAATATCAGTGCCTACTGCAGATGGAAGAATCTTTCTCCGAACCAAAAATTCCAAATATACGTACATGTCATACATGCATATAGAGTGTTCTTCTAGAGTTTGATTTTCTTTCATTTTGTAATTCAAAAAACTTTCAAGCATTGTTTCCCTTTGATGAATGTCTCGCATAGAGACAGTTCTTCTGAGATGCATACCTAGAAAATGAGCAACCAACCAATAACAAATTAGTCAAACTTCCAACACATGAATACAAAACCTGCTCATATGCAAAAGGAAAACACATTTCCAATAAGTTAATTCACAAGTGAATAAAGTTCAACTTTGGTCCTCAATTTCATAGATAAATAAATATTTTAATAAAAAGTTCAAATGTCACATAACAATGCTCATTATGAATCTACACAGAAAACTAAGCTCACAAGAATTTTCAGTGATAAAAACAGAGTAAGAATGAGCTCAAACGGGTCGAATGAAAATTGAAAGAGCGCGAAATAACAGGAATTGGCTCAAACAGGCCGGAAAGTCGCCTATTTTTGCCCAAAAACCGGCATACGCGCCGCACACGCGCGCCTATGACCCGTCACGCCCTGGCACGCACACCCAGGACCAGTCACGCGTCGGCACGCGTGCCTAGGACCCACCACGCGCTAACACTCGCTGCACGCGCCCACTGCCCAGGCGCGCGTGGCCCTCACGCGCCAACTCGCGCGCTACTCGCGTGAAAGTCACTCGCCATCACACTTGACCGTGCGTGTAGTCCACGCGCCGCATCGCCGATGCGCACATGACTGCCACGTGTCGGCTTTCAGTAGGGTTGACCAGGTTTGATTTTTATAACCAGAAATTGCAATTAGATCCCTAGAAAATATCTAATTTTAAAAATACAACCCCTCAAGTTTCTGAAAAAAAATTCGATTTAGTCCCAAAAAACTACAGAATTTCCAAAAACCATAAGTCACTCAATACTCGACCAAAATTGACAAATAATATACCAAAAGAATCATCTCGGAACGTAGAGTCTTTCTACACTAATAATTTTCCACAATTCATACTGTATATGTTTGAATTTTTCAGTCAAAGTCTCGAAAAATTTTCCCAAAAATAATTTTTATCTTGAAATCGGTAAGGCCAAAAATTATGAAACTTTCCAGTATGCTTCAACACTACAACGCATATACAATAAAGAATTTGGCCCCTAATTCGTCCGTTTCAAAAAATCCAAATTATGCAGTGGTTTTTAGGAAAAAAACAGAACAACACAAAAATCATGTGAACAGAGAAAAAACATATATCTCAGGCTATATATGTACGAACGAGAATCACAACAAGCACAACGAAAATTCAACACAATGGCTCTGATACCATTGTTGGATTAATCCTACAAGAAAAGAGAACATGCCTTTCTTCTGGAATAATATTTCAGCAGAAGAATCAACGAAGTCGGGTTGAATTCTACGTACAAACTGTGATCCTCAGGATCAGAAACACAATCACGCGAATTGCTTCCAATGTCCACAATTTAAGAGCCTTTTAACGTATTGACTTGAATGATTTATATGAGAGTTTTTGTTTCTGAGTCAGGAAACGTCAATCACTAGAATGTGAAAAGAGAGCGGAAAACTCTTTTACCGTAACTCCGGTAGCAGTTACCTCATTTAAAAAAGATTCATATATTGGGAGAGTTATCCATAACCAACTCCCCAAAATTTAATCCATTTAATTTCAAATTACATGGGTGGATTTAATTAATTAAATTAATTAATTAATAATAATTAATCAATAATAATTAATACTTTCAATTATTATTGAAATAGGTGAAACTCAACCTATTTTGAAAATAAGCGCTACTATGTAACTAACAGAGACTGCAAATAGGCCCTAAGCAACACAAGAGCATAAACATGTTCAGACAACTTAGCAATGTCCAAGCAGCAATGGATAAATAAGATGCAAAAAAGATCAAAAATAAGATTTAGATGCTTGAAAAAGTACTTGAAGAAGCTAGAAACAACCAATATGAACAAACTTACGCATCGTACTCCAATGTGCCTGCATTTCCAAAAAAGAATGCTAGGAGTCGAACCTCTTAAAACCACATAATCTTTAACTGTTTATATATATATATATATATAAATCTACCTATAGACAAAATGTTGCTCAGAAAGAGGGGTGTGATCATCGCAATAGTGGCTACATACAATTTTGTCACCTTCCCCCACATTCTGTACACACAAAAGCTGGAATCCATAATCCGTGAATACGAAGAGTTATCATCTCCGAAAGGCCAAGCCGATGAGGCCTCAACCATGGAGTAATCGGTGCAAGACTCCTCCAAATAGAAAATAGATTGTTGGCTTATGTTGCATCCAGTGGTTCACTACGGATCGTCCTTCCATGTAACCAGTGATTCAAATGCTGACATGCCTGCTATTCCGCCAAATTAAGCAGCTGCCTTTTGTGCTTGACAACAATGTGAATATGATATCTTTTATCATTCAATGTTTTATATCTTTGTGATTTTTAATATTCATGATTCGTTTTTGTAATTTGTTTCTAATCAAGTTTGCTATTTTCCATTTGATTAGTAATGGTCGTTAAGTTAGGATGCTCTAAATGTAAGAAAAGCAGAGGCATTAACTTAGACTTACTATCCCACATCGGTTATTTACAAGAGACTCAGGAGAAAAAATGGAAAATAAAAACGAAGGCATGTGCAATGGAAAGATCATACCTTTCTCGGCCTTTTGGCTAAGATTGCTCATGTGTTGCATTACTGCACGGGCATCAAGGTAACATTCTTTCACAAGTTATATTTGTAAGATCTTTAGAGTTACTATCAGCAGTTTGATAGGGTTCAATTCAAATCATACAAAAATAAACCCAGGTGTGCTGTCTTGTTCTGAGACTAATCGTTTTATAAAATATTTAAGACACCATTAAAAAAAAATCAACTGAGGATATACGATTTCTACATTGTATTGAAGTCTAGTGACATAGAAATATGCTTAAATACAAGACACAAAATAATTGGTGCAATCTACAGAATGAAAAGTTAAACCGGTGGAGCTGTAGTTATTCAATGATCATCTGCAATCTCACGTGGAGGCATCTGCAATCTCACGTGGAGGCATCTGCAATTCAGAATCACCTTCAACCATCTCAACCGCTCTGTCCGTGGCAGGCCGATCAGACAGCTTCATTGCTAAATTCCTCCTCCATTTGTACACCACAAGTGCAACCAGTAATGGGAGCCCCAACACAAATTTCAGAGCTGAAACCCCAGCTGTATAATCATGACAGTAAGAATCGTCAGTTTAAAGCATCATGGCATCAGAAAATGCAATGTAATATTGTCCAAAAACAAAACATGGAAAAAGATTAGATCACAGAAAGATTCATTTTCTTGAGCAGAAGGGTGAAAAACAAGTACAATATAGTCAACTCAGAAAAATAATCATTTGAGAGGAGCCAATCAAGTATTACTTTAGAAGCAATTTGGAATCCTCATATTGGAGGTAAGAAGGTTCTAAATCTTACCAAGTGCAAGGATTGCATAGGCTCCAATAATATCTGTCAAAAAAGCAAAATAAGAAATTAGAATTGAGTGGGAATATGTTAAACTTCAAAGGAAAAGCTCACAGATACTATGTAGGTTGATTTAAGTACTCACATCCCCAGTATCGAAATTTACCTGCATTATTCAAGTGAAAGCAATGTCAGCAAATTAGAGTAGCTGATAAACGAAAAAAGACAGACACTTCTTAAAAACTGAGTAAACGAATAATCAAATTGGACACGAAATTGACAGTAATGGTTTTAGGCTTGTAATAGTATCTGAAAACTCTAGCACTGACAAAAATATACATCAATAATCAAAACCTTTTTTTTTAAGCAACAATCAAGAAAATGACTGATTCTATATATCAGGACTAATTCTGAATGACCAACAAGGTTTGCAGTGTCAAAATTTGATCAAACATTAAGAAAATCATTTAAATTGAAATGAGATAGACTTACATTTAAAACTAAGTTCTGAAATTGGGGTGTCGTCACTGCAATATTCTTTACAGTTGATTTTATTGCCCTCCAAGCTGCAATATCCATTGGACCCTTGACATTCCACACAGTGAACACGAAACCACGTAAACTCGAACCCGTTAGCCAAAGCATCATAAATGCTTGCCAAAGAGTTATTCCACATAAGCTCTACCGGAGAGGCCAAAACCACCTTATCAACTGTACACGAATCCTCCAAATCAGAAATTGTCATCCTCTCTCCAGTAACAACATAACTATGAATTTGGGACGAATTTACGAAAATGCTGCTCCTGTTACCACAGAAAGGAGCTTGCACATACTTGGAAGAATTTACAGGATTCAGACAGTGGATAAATGTTACCCGTGTGTTCAAGTCGAAGTAAGAAGAAGAAATGGGGTAATCCCAATCATCATAATAATTGGAATAAAGTGGGCAAGAAGACAGATTTCCCCTGTTTATGTTGGGATCAATCAGCTTTATGGTGTAGAAATCGTAATTGATATCTTGCACAAGATATGTTTTTGATGTTACAGTGAGAAGGGTCTGATTGTCGCGGCACTCTAGCTCGAAATTGGGTCTGTTGAAACCGCAAGATCTGGGGTCAGTTTTCTATCTGTAAGGGTAGCTTATTCTGATATTCCCACAAAATGAAGAAGAACAAGATGAAGGGGGGTTATTTTTCTGGGCTGTGGAGTAGACTGTAAAGAAAAAGAGGAGAAAAAAGATTTTTGGAATTGGGAACAACATATTTAGGAAGAAGAACAAGTGTCTCTTTCCAATCTGGGTTTTTAATGATATTATCAACTATTCTTGAATCTCGAGGACAGAAGAAAGATAATAATATAATATATATATATATATATATATATCTTTTCTATGTGCTTTCTCTTCATTTGATTTTCTTGAAGTTGCTACTTGCTAGTTGAGCACTAGCGTGGGATTTAGTGGACATGAAGAAATGGTCAATTAACATGGCTTTCTGACTTTTCCTTTATGGATAAATCATAGCTGAGAAACAGGTACAAGCAGGGAATCCTACTCCCGGTGTTTGTACACCAATCAACAATATATATTCAATTGCAGTTGATGAATCTTGTACAAGACTATCATGCACCACAGAAATATACACATGCCTACATGCCCAAGTTGCAGAATGGAGTTAAGAGTGATCTAAACTCAGATTTTTCATTTTTCCTAATTATTACTCCTCCCTTTGAAAGTCAACATTGGTTTCTCGTTTATCTTCATCTTTGGACTAAATCTACGCGCTACAATGGGCCCTATAATTCAATCCTTCAAAATCACACACAAGAACGAAACACCACAACTACCATTTCATAATCTCTCAATGCCTACCTCTCATAATAAATTTGGATTTATTCGAATAATTAGAGATACATACATATAGGAAGAAGAAATAGGTAAACAAACTGCACTTACAGCATGATTATCCTCCTGATTTTCTTGATTTGCTCTGTGAGTTTCCAAGAACTCGCTACAGCACAAGATGATTGCGGGCCCACAAGCTGCAGCCCATCGGGCCCAATTATCCGCTTCCCTTTCCGTCTAAAAGGCCGCCAGCCCGAACGCTGCGGCTATCCGGGCTTCGATCTCTCGTGCACTCGCAACAACATCACCGAATTCGAGTTCCAATTCCCAGTCCGGGCCTCGGCCCGAAACGTTGTCCTTCCGATTTCAGCAAAAGCTACAGTTAGAAGCATCGACTACGGTTCGCAGGTGATTCGGGTCGATGTGGTTAACGGGTCGTGCCTTCCGAACCGGGTTCCTGACGTCAGCCCCACTCCCTCTCCTTTTGAATTGCGCTATAGCTTCAGCTACGACCCATCGTCAATGGGATACACGCTTTTCAATTGCTCTAGAAAGCCCGACTTCATTAATTTGGATCCGATCACGTGCCTTCAACATGGGGCTTTCCAAGTTTATGCGTACAGATCGTTTTATACTTTGGCAGATTTTCCGATGTCGAACTGTGTGAAGATGTACAACATTTCTGATATTGAAACGGCGATTCTAATCGGGCCGAGAGAGCCCTCATTTGATGGCACTCAGTTGCATTGGTCGGAACCTTCTTGTGGGAATTGCGAAGCAAATGGGAAATATTGTAGGTGGAAGAATAATCAAACAGAATGCTTCAAAACCAATAGACCAGAAGCTGAACAAAAGAAAAAAGGTATCCCACGTTCTTATTGTTTTGATTTCAGCACTTTCATTTAGGCCCATTTCTTTTGTGAAACTGTAAATGTAAATTATAATTAGACCCTTTTTAATTTATATTAATATTGATATTGATTGATATCGATATGTTTTTTTTTTGAGCGCATTGATATCGATATGTTGATTTATGGGGTGTTTGCAAAAAATTATTAGTTATTATAATTACCTAAAATTATGTGCTTGACTATAAATTAAAAGTTGAAAGGAGGCTTATGAATATTTTTAAATATTATTAACTATTTTTGAAAATACTATTAATTTTTTTTATTTTTTTTTACAAATATTATCAACTTCTACTATTAATTAATTTTCTCATAATCATTAATTTTAATCACTTTTAATCATTTCTTCAAAAAGATAATTTTTTACAAACATCTCCTTAATAAATTAAAGAGTTTCATATTTTCATAAAGCGAGATCATTATGATATGAAGGAAAAGCCAAAATAGCAATATTACTGATACATGGGCCCACATATTCTATTGTTTTCTTAGTTCTCAAAGTCTAGGTAACATAATTTTTTTTTTTGAGAGCTCAAGAAAAGAAGATTATAAAGAGGTATTCTCCTGAGCTAACGACAAGATGTGTCGAGGTATATCTTCTCCGACCCAAGCTTGAGGGTGGAGAGATCTGGTTGCCATTTGGGCAAAAGTTTATGAGCGTCTGTGTTGAACTTTCGCGCACAGTATCGGATCCCCAACACTTGAGAATTCTGGATCTGTGTTCTTGCCGTAAGAATTATGCTTTCCTTGTAGCCTTTAAAAGTGCTATCAGAATTTAAGGCATTAATGGCTTCTTTCGAGTCTGATAGAATCATGATCGGATCTCGGGAGATCGTCTTCCAGTATTGTAGGCCGTCAATGATGGCAATGATTTCAGCAGCAAGAACCGTCTCTGAGGGATTGATTTTATGAAAGCCAGCAACCCTTGGTTTTCGTTCCTCATCATAGATGTAGTAGCCTACCGCATAAGACATGTTGTCGTCTTTGAAGACTGCGTCGACTTTCATGATATGTCCCGTAGGAGTGTGATTGGTGTGGTCAGGCATCATAGTGATAGTTGGCACATCATTCCCAATTAACAGCTTGGCCTTTTCGAGGTGGAAATGTTCCAGAAAGGCGTCGGTCCAATTTGCTTGAATCTTTTTTCTTCCACTGATTTCTTGTTTCGAGTGGGTCAGATCACATCTTTCTTTCCATATTCTCCACATTTTCATTGCAACGTACTCGAGCTCGGGCTCCTTCAGTGAATGGATTAAGTGGATGGTCAAACTTTCCGATGATATTATGTTTGCTCTCTTGATGACTGGCCACCAACTCGTATTGTTCCAAGCTTCTTTCACACCCTGGCAAAAGAAAAGGACATGATTAGTATCTGTCTGGTAGTGTCCGCAAATTACGCACCTGGGCTGACACGGGACGTGGTGGGCAGCAAGATTAGCCTCTGTTGCTATTGCATTATGTGTTGCTTTCCAAAGAAAGATCCTGACTTTAGGGGGGATATTAAGCTTCCATAGTTTTGACCACGTTCGGGAAACCATACTTGTTGAAGCCAGACCTTCATTATAGTTCCGATTAGTAGGTGAAGCAAACCAATAGCCGATTGGACCGAGTAGAGACCACTTTTTTAGTATGCCAATAGATTGTATCCGACTTGCCCATCTGGTCAATTGGTGTTTTCAAGATTGCCTCAGCCTCAAATTTCTGAAACGGGGTGTTGATTTGTGTCGTGTCCCACTGTTTTGAGTTTGTGATGAGGTCTTTAACTTTAGTGTTGTTGTCACAAGAGGGGCTGGAGGTAATTTTTCCTGATACCAGTGTCAGAATCCACCGGTCCTTAAGCACTTGTACTTTTGTCACGTCATGAATCTTCCAGAAAAGTCCGTCGGCGATGGCAGGTTTACTCCACATAATAGATCGCCAAATATACGACGGGTTTGAACCAAGTGAGGCTTCCATGATATCCGAATGTTTGAAGTATCTAGCTTTTAGCACCTTAACAACTAGGGAGTCTGGGTAGAGAATGATTCTCCAAATTTGTTTTGCTAGCAGAGCCTTGTTGAAGGTCCCTAAAATCCAAACCTCCCTCTTTTTTTGGGTTTGGTTAAGAATTTCCAATCTTTCCAATGGGTCTTCTTAACATCCGGGTCTCATCCCCACCAGAACCTCGCGCACATCGATTATATCTCCCCACAAAGAGAGGTAGGGATCCTGAAGCAAGACATTGCATAAGTGGGGATGGCTTGTATGATAGACTTGATAAGGATTTCGCGTCCGCCGTCCGTGAAAAACTTGTTTTTCCAACAACTAAGTTTTTTGGAGACTTTATCCCTTAAATAGCCGAACTGGAGCCGTTTGCTTTGAATTGAGAAGGTGGACAGTCCCAGGTAGAGATCATGTCCTTGGCAGGTTTAGATTTGAAGACAAGTTTTGACAAAGTCAATATTAGTTTGAGGAGTACTCTTACTGAAAGTGATAGCCGATTTGTCAAAATTGATTAATTGACCCGAGGCTTTCTCATAGACTTTGAGGCAGTTTTTAATGTTTAGAACATTTGCCTTACTAGTCTTAAAGAAGAAAAGACTATCACCCGCAAAGAAGAGTGTTAGGAATTAAAGCAAGCAATTATGGGAGAAAATAATGGAACTACGGAATTAAGGAACAAACGAATTTGGTTACCCAGTTCGCCATGAATGACTACATCTGGGGGCACTACCAAGCCAGGAGAGATCTACTATATCGTATAAGATAGTGCAAGTAGTGCAAGATACAATGGGGGAGTCAGGGGGTTATTTATACAAAAAACCCGAATTGGGAAACTGGGCCAAAACCCTAGATGTTTTGGCCCATCGTTGCCGAAACCCTATTTCCGCATCCAGGCCTCCGAAACCGCTCGACCAGGGCATTTGGTGGAGCGGGTCTGCTCGATCAACTATCTAGCTCGAGCGCCTCACGGCGCTTGGATAGGAAATTTTCGACCGAAGTACACATGCTTTCGACCTCGAAGCCTCGGTCGGCCCTCGCGCTTTTGCATCCCGCTTCACTTTGGCTCCATAACCCAACAATCTCCCACCCCGAGATCAACACGAGATCGACATCGAGCGGAAGTGCACGACCTCAACTAGGTCGAACGCCTTGTCCTCCCCGACTCATTCCGACGCCTTGTCCCCCCGGACTCATTCCGAACGCTTGTCCTCCCCCGGACTCATTCCTCAACTCGCACTCCAACAATCCCAACAATCTCCCACCCGAGACCGACCCAACCAGAAACTCATCTTCCCAATCTCTCATCCAGTAGTAAACCACGCGCTTCGAAAGCAATGTCCTCAACGCTCAACTTCGAATCCACACTTGATCCAAGCAACGCCCCACAACATCCTTCTCGAACTCGCATCATCAAGCCCACAAGACCGCAACCCGACCCTCACGTCCATTCGATCCAAGCAATGCCCCCAACGCTTTTTGATTCACACGGTAACCAAACAACGCCCCACAACATTCCTCAATCATTCGCCATCGATTCCCGCAGACGATCTCGTGCACGCGGTTTAACGCCCATCTTGATCTTGCATCCAACCCGACATAACGATCTCAAATACGCAGTTAATGCCCATCTTGATCTTGATGAACCTCGACATAACGATCTCAGCACGTATAACACCCATCTTGATCTTGCATCTAACCCGAGCATAACGATCTCAAATGCACGTGTCAACGCCATCTTGATCTTGCGTGAACTCGATACAACGATCTCGCACGCGTCTAACGCCCATCTTGATCTTCAGATCTAACCCGATACAACGATCTCAAATGCACGTGTCAACACCCATCTTGATCTTGATCCAACCACATACTCCAAGCAACGCCCATACTCCGCGAATCGCTTACGGAACCCGCCGACCAGGGCTTTGGTCGAAGCGTTCGCCGACCAACCAAATGCTTCGAGCACCTTTGTGCGTTTTCGGACGTTCAATGGTTGTGCCCGGCCAAGATATTGAACGACAAATACGAAATCCGCTTCCATCAAGCTTCTCGATAGGTGATTTCCTTTACCACCATAATTGCTCTCCACAGATCCTCGAGCCCTCGATGCTCGATACGATTGTTAGGAATTAAAGCAAGCAATTATGGGAGAAAATAATAGAACTAGAATTTAGGAGAAAACACTGGTTACCCAAATCGGGAATGACTACATCTCGGGCCCTACCAAAGGAGAGATCTACTATATCGTATAAGATAAAGTCAAGTAAAGTCAAGATATATAATGGAGAGTCGGGGGTTATTTATACAAAAAACCCGAACTAGGAAACTGGGCCAAAACCTTAGATTTGGCCCATCCTGGCCGAAACCCTATTTTCGCATCCAGGCCTCCGGAACCGCTCGACTAGGGCATTTGGTCGAGCAGTTCTGCTCGATCAACTATCTAGCTCGAGCGCCCTCATGGCGCTGGATAGGGGGCGCCGACCAAGCACACTCGCTTGTTACCTCGAAAGGCCGGGTCGAAAGGCGCCTCAAGCGCCTGATCCCGTTCACTCGAGCTCCATAACCCAACAAAGAGGTGGGTGATCATAGGGTTTCCCCTGGCAATTTTGATTTCGTCGATCCTCCCCATATCTGCTTGGGCATTGATTATCGATGACAGTCCTTGAGCAACTATCACAAAAAGGTAGGGAGAGAGAGGGTCCCCTTGACGTAATCCCCTGGAAGGGACTACCTTTCCCGCAATGTTATTGTTGACTTTGAAAGCATATGAAGGGGTTGTCACACATTCCATGATCAAGTTGACCCATCTAGTATGAAAACCCATGCATAGCAAAACTTTCTCTAAGTAGGTCCATTCCACTCTGTCGTATGCCTTGTTCATATCCAACTTAAGGGACACAAAACCTTGTTTGTTTCTGTTGTTTCTGAGCCAATGCATGCACTCGTATCCCAGGATGATATTATCCGAAATCATTCTCCCCGGGATAAAGGCACTTTGATTGGGGTCGATGAGGGTCCCCAGGACCTTTCGAAATCGATTTGTAATTGCTCTGGCAACTATCTTGTAAGAGACATTGCAAAGACTGATTAGTCTAAAGTCTTTTAAGGATATGGGGTTCCTTATCTTTGGAATTAAAGTGATGTTGGTCGGGTTATGGTTTCTCAATCCCTGGAGTCCATTAAGGGTACGTAGGCATTCACGCGACACATCCCCACCGATAGTGTTCCAGGAGTTCTGAAAGAAGAGGGCCGTGAAGCCATCAGGGCCCGGGGCTTTGGCGGGGTTTAGATCGAACAGGGCCTTTCTAACTTCCTCCTTAGTGAAAGGTGTAGTTAGGAAGCCGTTCATTTCATCAGTAACTGATGGGTGAATGTGGTTGGTGATTTTTTCAATATCATCAATAGAGGGTTTCTGGGAGTTGAAAAGCGTTTGGTAATAAGCCTCAATTGTACGCTCGATATCTTTCTGATTTGTTAGGGTCACTCACTCGTCATTCAGAAGCATCTTAATGGAATTCTTCCTTTTACGATCCGAGGCCGTTTTATAAAAGAAGGAAGTATTTCTGTCCCCAGAGTTGAGCCAGTTGACTCTAAATCGTTGCTTCCAATGAGTTTCTTCTTGGCATAACAATTTCTCCAACTTGGTTTGAGTTGCCCGGACTTTTTGCTGATCAAAATGACCATCCTCAGTATTGAGAAGCTTATCGAGTGAAGCTCTAGTGGCTTTTATTTGTCTTCCCAGATTGCCTAGGGAGACCCTTGACCACTGGTTAAAACAGTTGGCCATATCTTTTAGTCGATTCCCCAGTCCATTCATATGATTTGATTTATTCCAAGATTTTTGCACCAAATCTTTATATTCCTCTTCCCATATCCATTTATGTTCAAATTTAAAGTTAACCGCACTAGGACGAGGCATGTGATGACTATTATGATCAAGCTTGAGGAGAATTGAGCGATGGTCCGATCCATAGAAATCAAGATTCACGGATATAGCATCCGGAAAGGTAGAGAGCCACATGCAGTTAGCCGCATAGCGGTCCAGCCGAGCCAGAATATTGAAAGTTCCCGATCTCATGTTATTCCAAGTAAACTTAGGACCAGTGTTATGAACATCATGAAGGTCGTTATGTTGCAAACTTGTATGGAAGACATTCATAGCACTGAAAGATCTTTTATTGCCCCTTGTTTTTCTTTCTCGAAATGAATCTCGTTAAAATCTCCGCCCACAATCCAGCTATCCATGGGATTGGGGTGTGTTTTAGCAATTTTATCAAGAAGTTCCCAAGAGAGATATCTAAAATTAGGGTTAGGGTTACCATAGAAACCAGTGAAAAACCATTTTTTGTGATTAAGAATAATCGAACAGTCAATATGGCCATGAGAAGACAACAAAACAGAAACATCTAAACTTTCATTCCAAAAGAGGGCAAGACCACCACTCTTGCCAATCGGTTCAACACAAAAGCTCCCAACAAAGTTAAGGGAGGAACAAAGTTTTAGCACAACTAACTTTAACAACTTAGATTCGGAAATAAAAAATAGGTCGGGGAATTTGTCCAGGACGAGTTGCTTGAGATTCTTGAATGCTCGTTGCCCCCGAGGCCGCGAGCATTCCAACAGATAAGACTCATGGCTTCTGGCGGGGTTGGGCCGAGTCAACCTCAGCCATAACTTCACTAGTGATCTGGTCTGGGGCCACAGTCGAAGTATCCTCATGTTTAAGCTTCTTGCTTCGGGACTGAGAGAGCTCTTGCTTTGCCGCTCTTTTGAAGCCAGGTTTTGGGTTGTGGATAGTCTTGGTGGAGGCCTCAAAATGGGGGGTAAGCTTTGCCTGTCCTTTTCCTTTCCTTGCCTTCTCCAGAAGCTCTGTCTTATTGATCGGGGGAGATTCAAAGGTGAAAGGGACCTCATTGAAACCTGCAAACATAGCCAAAAGTTCGTTAGTGGGCATTAGTTCTGCTTCAGCAGCCGATAGGGAGAGGGCTTGATTCGGGTCGTTTGGCCGGTTTAGGGCAGAGGTGGGAGCCTGAAGATAGAGTGGTGGAGTTGCGGATTCGTCCAGGGTGAGCTCGGGTTTCTCAACGTCAGAGGCCAGGTCCATTGCCATTGGTTCGGACCACCGTGAGTGTGGGGGCCTCGTATTCTTTCTTTCCTGGTGGCGGCCGATGATATCACTCTCAGAAGGGAGTGAGTTGTGTTTCAGAATGAGACGTTTCCAGTCTGGAACACTTGAGCTGAGGGTAAGTGTTGGGGGTTTCTTCTTTGCCGAGCCTTCATCCTTCGGTGCTGATTGCAGTGTGGGGGGTGAGGATTGGCCTTTCACTTTGCTGACTGACCATTCGGGGAGGGAGGCTAGGGAGTTGGCTTTATTCGAGAGGGTTGGAGTGATGGGGGAATGGCTTAGTTGAAGTGGCGGTTTCCTGGCATTCAGTTTCTCGAGTTCGACTATGATAGTTTCGATAGAAATCGATTGCTGACCATTTGCTCTCATCCATGGGCCGAAGTGTTTCTTGCCGTCCGGCATCACGAACTCACCGTCCTTTTCATGGTGGCTAAGTCGGCCACAAAAGTAGCAGAAGTCGGACAATTTCTCATAACGGAATATGACCCAGCAGACTGACTCCTCAATATTTATCGTCGCCCATCTGTGAAGGGGCTTCCATACGTCAATCATCATTCGAACCCGAACACACTCGCCAAGCGCAACACCGTCGTAGTCACTTTTGACATCAAGAATTTCTCCCAATAGGCTTGTGAGATCTCCAGCCGCTCCTCTCGTCATAACCCTAATATGTAATCTGTGAACTTGGATCCAAAACGGAATCGCCGTGAGCACAATGTCAGTGGGGCGCTCATCGCCTTTCATCAAAGATAGGAGTAGCACCGATCCTATGAAGTTCCATGGTTGGCGATTATAGACTTTGTCACGCTCACTCAGGTCGGCAAATTCAAAGATATAGAGCCCACCTCCAAGGGGCTTGATATCGAGTGGGAGTTTCAGGTCCCATATTTTTGGGAGGCTAGCTTGGAGATCCTGGACTCCCACAAATTTTTTCATCGCGAGCTTGCCCACCAAGGCATTGATCGGAGTTGCTAAAATTTTGGGCTTGATGATGATCGGAGTTCTCTCTTCGTCAAAGATGGTGAGCTTATCCCACATAGCCATGATATCGGAATCCATTGCAGTGGATCCTATGAATACGAAGAAGGAGTATCTGATTTTTCCGGTAAAACCGGGGGTAGTGTAAAGATTAAGCGGGGAGAATAAGAAGTAATTAATTTGAAGAAGGAGAATGTTTGTTGTGTTGGTGGGTAACTTGTTGCCGTAAAACTTATATTGGCTGGAGTAATCATTGCCACCGCCCTGAGAGGAGAAGCGTCGTCCCGGGAGTTGCACATATTCTCGGATTTGCCGCACAAAAGGGGCACGCTGGGCGGCCCTAGATTTCTCAAAGAAATAGAGCAATAATTTCACCTCATCCGATTGGTAGATTGAGTAGGCTACCCAATCCGGCCAAGCCGGGAGGAGGGAGAAGAAATCGAAACGGGAGATCTCAAGCAAATCGGTTAATGATTTCGAATCATTTGATTGATTTGCTGAGCAGGGGAGCGAAACAGAGCAAAGAGGAAGAGAGAGAAATTTGTGTAGGTTTTGTGACATTTCGAGAGAGGATTTAGGTGAACAATATATTTGTTGTTCAATGTTATTTCAGGGGATTTTAATTGAGAGGATTTAGGTAACATAATTTTACAGTATAACTGATTTGCATTTTATGTGTATTTTTAAATAGTATTAATTATTTTATTTAATAGTATTAATTATTATATTATAAATTGATACTATAAATCAGTATGTTAAAATTGTTTTACATAAAATCTATTCTTCTTTATTATAGGTGTCTCAAAGAATGTAGTCATCGTCGTTGTAATAGTCGGTTTTTTCGTGGTGGCACTAGCGTTTGTTTCACTCTTACACGTCTACACCATGAAGAAAAGAAAGCAAAAGAAAGAACGAAGAATTGATCAATGAATGAAAATGAGGAAGAATTCATCAATGAAGGGACAACAATAGGCAAAATCCAACATGTGAATGTGGTCGTTTAGTAGGTTACTATGAAGATGAGTGCATACGAGCATTTGTAAAATATCCTGAAATGGTGGTACAATAAATTTCTTCGATGTTAAAAATTTAAAAAGTAGTAAACACAAATATATTGATTCACCAAAAATACTGCAAAAGAAATTTCATGATAAAACTCTTATTCTTACATTAATGAAATTCAACCCTAAAACAATAATAAGAAAGTAAATATAAATAAAATTGAATAAAACAATAGTATCTTATAAGTTACATATAACAAATTAATACATTTTTTTATCATTCACCTGTTCCTGAAAAGCATTACAAAAACAAGCTAGACTTAACATTTTGTGGCTAGAGTACTATAAATTTCTTCATCTATAGTAAAAAGCACGAAAAAAAAATATATTTAAGGAATTATACATACTCGTATCTTAATTGATCAAGCCACCTGAACGATATTCAACCACAACATCATTCATGTTTCTCATTAAACATTGGTAGACCATTACATCCATCATCAATACCAACAACCAAATAGCGCCGACGTACTCATCAGAAATTGGTGGTTCATCATAATCACAAACATCATCAGAGTATTCATCGAAAATTAATAGTTCATTACATTCAACATGAAATATAGGACCATATACCAACTTGTCGATCTTTTGACATATATGAGTATTATCAACTCCACACATTGTTTGTTTACCATAAATAGTATTATAAATCGATTGAAGAATCGTAACCAGTGGCGGACCCAGGATTTTAAAATCGGGGGTGCAATTGTTTTTTTTGGTTCTAGGGTTGAGTAGGTCTTCAGTGTACCAATTGCACCTACAACTTAAGTGTATTTTTAAAACTTGTAACTAGTTTTTCTGAAACGTTCAACTTGTTTTATACTGAACGAGTTAAACATTTCAGTGTAAATAAATTGAACGTTTTAGACAAATAAATTGCACATTTAAAAATACACTTAAATTACACGGTACACACTTGATGTGTACAATACTTTGCTTTTGGTCTTTGGTCTCACATTTTCTAACTAAATTATAGTACAAAATAAGAATACAATCATATATATAAACTACAATTTTACAAAATATTTACTATTACAAAATAGGAAAAATGTCAATTCAGGACCTGAAATATGGTAAATCTATCAATTTAAGGCCTGAAATATTTTTTCTATCGATTCAAGACCTGAAATATAGAAAACTATCAACCTAGGGCCTGAAAAATAGATACTATCAATTTGAGGCTTATAAATTTTAAGACCATGTTTGACACATATATTTCATGTCCTTATTTTATGTTCTTATTTTTTTATTTTTAGGGTTTACGGTTCATGGGGGTTTAGGGTTCATGGTTCAAGGTTTAAGGTTCAACGTTCAGGGTTTAGGGTTTAGTGTTCAGGATTTAGGGTTTAGTGTCAAACATGACCTTAAAATTTATAAGTCTCGAATTGATAGTTTATATTTTTTAGGCCCTGGATTGATAGTTTTCTATCTTTCAGGCCTTGAATCGATAGAAAAAATCTTACAGGCCTTAAATTGATAGATTTACCATCTTTCAGGCCCTGGATTGATAAAACTCCTACAAAATATAATAAAACATAATCAATTTATCACCATCAATATCATCAAATAACTCAATAATCTAATTAAATATCAATTTCACATATAAATGAAAAAAATATTACAAACCCTAATCAATTACTAAATATGACCAAATTAACTTAAAAATCTACTTAAATAAACTTAAGATTTAAGAATTAAGAGTTAATAAAAGAAACAAAAAAAAGGCGTCTATCATGTGTGAAAGTAAGGGAGAAGAAGAAATAGAACTTGATTATTTTTTTATTCAGATCAAACAGGGGTTGTGGCAAAATTGTAATTTTAATTAAGTAAAATTAAATTATAACAGTTGTAATGCTCTACACTTGAAAGGAAAATGAGCAGATTTTTCTGCCTAGCTTTACGGCAATCATGTACTCCTATCTTCTATTAGTTTTATTTATTCCTTATAGTATATAATCAAGGGTGCAGAACTCAGAAAATGCTAGTCAGACGGTTCTTGCCCGCCTAGACCGCCTAGATTTTTCAAATTTCAAGTTATAAAAAAAAAAAAAAAGCTGCCTAGCCCGATTTGGCCGCCTAAGCGACGCCTAACCCCCAAACCGATTTTTTTGCTGTTTCAGCGCACCTCGGGGCGGCGAACGACAGCCTAGGCCGCGTTTTACATCACTGTATATAATATATATATATATATATTTTAAAAGAAGAAGATTTGGGGGTACAATTGTACCCCCATGTACCATAACAAGTTCGCCACTGATCGTAACCATTATCGAGAATTGTACTTGGTTTCTGAATATCAACTGATATAAATAATAACAAAGAATACGCGAACATACACAAATTACATTAATTTTAAGAATACCATAAAAATGTAAACTCAAACACGTTGATTCACGAAGAACACAGTGAAAAAAGACATTGAGATAAAATCTCATTTTTTCGTTAATCAAAACCGATTCCCTAAAACAATAATACAAACAAACTATTTTACAATATTAAAACCAAAAGATGTATATGAATAAAATGAAAATCAAATGATATAGATAAACATAAATTAAAGTAACTAAATCAAACAATGCAGTATAGATTGTGTATAACCAATGAATAAATATTAAAATCTCCATCAGCAAGTAAGATATAACAGGACATGATGAGTAGTACTTGCTAGCTGAACCTGGATAAGTGAGACGCATATGGACTGAAGAGTTGGTGTAACTGATTGCTCGAACATGGTATCTTTTGGCACCTAAGTGAAGTATGGTTTGATTTTTGTGGCATTCAAGCGTGTACATGGGGTCTGGATGGCTACAATTTGGAGGATCGCCTCTCAGCGTAAAAGAGCTCTCGTCTATGAGTTCTTACAGAGTCGGATACTGTGTAGACGGAAGTAAAAGAGCTCATCTATGAGTTCTTACAGAGTCGGATTCTTGAAACATTGATGATATCTACAATTGGTCGGAAGAGGCTGCATCAAATTGCTCTAGGCATAGGCTTAAAGGAGTATACTATCTTCACAACCAACAAAGAAGGAAACAAGATAGTCAAGATGCTTTCGATTGTTGGCTTATTTTGTATCCAGTGGTTCCCATCCGATCGTCCTTCCATGTAAGCAGGGATTCAATTGCTTCAAGGAGATAACATGCCTGCTATTCCGCCAAATCCTTTCGTCTCTATTGATCTCAAAACACAAAACTAAACTGCATTTTTCTTCTTCATAATAGTGTGCTGTGCGCACATGATTTCTTTTATCATTTAATGTTTATATCTTTCAAGAATTTTTTTTTTCATGATTCGTTTTTGTAATTTCAATCAAGTTTGTATTTTCCATTTGTTTGGTTTTTAAGTTTTAGTTTAATAGAGCGATTGACAATTACTTACACTTACTATCCCACATCGCCTATCACAGGAACCTCAGTAGAAAGAAGGGACTATAAAGAAGTAGGCCTGTGCAAATGTAAACTCATACCTTTCTCGGCCTTTTGGCTAAGATCAAGTGTAGTATCTGTTCTTATCAGTTTAATATCTGATATGTGGGCCATTGGCTCACACGATATTAAATTTATTTTTTGAGGGGGAAGGCCCATCAAGGTAGCTTGCTGCCTGGGCCTCAAGCGTCGCCCATGTGTTGCACTACTGCATGGGCCTGGCGCACCCCACCAAATTTAGACTAAATTTTCATTTTGTTGAAATCTTATTCTGGTTTACTGGGCTCGGACCTAAACTGTTCAACTGGTTAATTTTAACAGCAAATATGTAGAGTACAGCTTTTGCAAAATTTACTGCTCAAGTTGTTCAAGATTCTTTGAACAGTAGTTACAATTCTTTCAGTGGTAACTGTTATTGAAATCTTTTCTAGAGTGATACCTGAGATCTTCGGTTACCTTCAAAATTGGTTGTTAAAATTCAGCTCAACCATATATCTAACTATACGAGTTTGTTTATATTATTTCTAAGCTAGGTTTCCAAGTCCAGATTAGGCTCCCTAAATTAATAATCAACTTCCGTACATCTCGTATAATATATTCCAATTCCTAAACAACATTCAAAGCATATTAATTTAGTGATGTTCTGAAACTAGTCGTTTTTAAAGAATATGTAAGATATCATAAAAATAAATGACAATCAACTACATAATTTACTTCATACATTCTATCAAAGTCTAAAGACATAGAAAAGCTTGTGTTAAAGACACAACAATTGGTGCAATCTACATAATGGCACAAATAACATAAGTTATATTGGTGTTGTATTTATCCCATGATGGTCTGTTATCTCACGTGGAGCCATGAAAGGCTTTGGAGGCATTTGCAATTCAGACTCACCTTCAAGCATTTCAACCACTCTGTTCATCGCGGGACGATCAGACGGCCTCATCTGTATACACCATAATGCCACTATGATCACCTTCTTTATCAACTTCCTTTCTTCCTCTGTTGCATCCTTTAACTCCAGTTCCTTTCCTGCATGCAACTGATCGTACACCCACGAAGGGAAGTAAATTTGTCCCACATCGTTAGCAAAAGGGTTCATATTCTTCCGTCTACTCGCCATTTCCATCAACAGCATACCAAAACTATAAACATCAGCTTTGTAAGAAACACCTCCTACATTCTTGTAGAACATCTCTGGGGCCATGTACCCCATCGTCCCTCTCAAGGGCTGTCAAGACGAGACTGCCCTCAGTCGCCTGCAGTTTTTATGAGCCCAAAATCCGAGATTTTTGGGTTGAATTTTTCGTCGAGCAAAATGTTGTGAGGCTTGATGTCAAAATGTAGGATCTGCATGTCACAACCACGGTGTAGATAGTCGATTCCACGAGCCACTCCATGGGCGATTTTGAACATTTTCTTGTACCTCAAGGCAATGACTTCTATGCCTTGTTGGTTAAAAATGTACCTGTCTAATGAACCATTTGGGAGATATTCGTACACCAGAGCACACTTGGAACCTTCTACACAGAAGCCAATTAGTTGCACGACGTTAACATGGTGAATACGACCGATTGTGCCAACTTCACTGATGAATTCTTGCTCACTAGGTATGGATTGTCCCATCATCTTTACTGCAGCATAAGGACCACTTCGAAGCTTTCCTTTGTACACGGTTCCATATGCCCCTTCGCCCAATCTCTGATTGAAATTGTTTGTCATTTTCTTGATCTCAGAGTAAGTGTATTTTATTGGAGTGAGGTTATTCTGACTCTGTAAGAACTCTTCGATGGTTTCATCCATGGCTAAATGCCTTCTTCTCCATTTGTACACCACAAGTGCAACCACAAATGGGAATCCCAACACAAATTTCAGAACTGCAAGCCCAGCTGTATAATAATGAGTGTAAGAATCGTCAGTTTAAAGCATCATGGCATCATAAAATGCAATGCTTAAAACTTACAAAAAATGGAAAGAGTTGGAATCACAAAAAAACAAAATCGTTGGAGAGAGCCAATCAAGAACTACGTCAGAAGCAATGTATACTCAATTAAACCAATCATCATCTTCATATTGTAAGTAAGAAGGTTCAAAATCTTACCAAGTGCAAAGCTTCCATAAAATCCAATAATTACTGTAAGAAAAGCAAAATATGAAATTAGAATTGAGTGAGCATATGTTAAAACTTCAAAGGAAAAGCTCACAGAGACAATGCGTGTCTCAAAAGATTTAAGTACTCACATCCCCAGTATTCAAATTTACCTGCATTATTCAAGTGAAAGCAATGTCAGCAAACTAGAGTAACTATAAATAAAAAACACACGCACCTGTAAAAAACTGAGTTAACGAATAACTAAATTGGATGCGGAATTGACAGCAATAGTTTTAGACATGTAATAGTAGCTGAAAACTCTAGCACTGACAAAAATAATCATCTTAATGCAGTCTTTTGCATAGTTCAATCATTTTGCCAATTTTGTTTTTTATCAACAATCATGAGAGCTACTTCAGCTTCAACTGATTCTATTTATCAGAACTAATTATGAATCATCAGTTTGATCAAACGTTAGGAAAATCATTTCCACATTTAAATTCAAATGAGATAAACTTACATTTAAAGCTAAGCTCCGAAAGTGAGGTGCTCTCACTGCAATATTCTTTGCAGTTGATTCTGTTACCCTCCAAGCTGCAATATCCATTGGACCTATCACATTCTACACAGTGAACACGAAACCACGTAAACTCGAACCCGTTAGCGATAGCATCATAAATGCTTTCCAAAGAGTTATTCCACATAAGCTCTACCGGAGAGGCCAAAACCACCCTATCAACTGCACACGAATCCTCCAAATCTGAAATTGTCATCCTCTCTCCAGTAACAACATAACTATGAATTTGGGACGAATTTACGAAAATGCTGCTCCTGTTACCACAGAAAGGAGCTTGCACATACTTGGAAGAATTCACAGGATTCAGACAGTGGATAAATGTTACCCGTGTGTTCAAGTCGAAGTAAGAAGAAGAAATGGTGTAATCCCAATCATCATAATAATTGGAATAAAGTGGGCAAGAAGACAGATTTCCCCTGTTTATGTTGGGATCAATCAGCTTTATGGTGTAGAAATCGTAATTGATATCTTGCACAAGATATGTTTTTGATGTTACAGTGAGAAGGGTCTGATTGTTGCGGCACTCTAGCTCGAAATTGGGTCTGTTGAAACCGCAAGATCTGGGGTCAGTTTTCAATCTGTAAGGGTAGCTTATTCTGATATTCCCACAAGATGAAGAAGAACAAGATGAAGGGGGGTTGTTTTTCTGGGCTGTGGAGTAGACCGTAAAGAAAAAAAGGAGAATCAAGATTTTTGGAATTGGGAACAAGAGTACCCCTTCTGACATATTTAGGAAGATGAACAAGTGTTTCTAATCTGTATGTTTAATGAATCTTGAAGAATAGAAGAAGGATAAGATGAGTATGGAAGGTTGCTAGTTGGCACTAACATGGGGTGTAGTGGAATGAAGAAATGGTCAATCAACTTCGCGGTTCGACTTTTCCTTATATGGAGAAAACTGTGCAGAATGGAGTGCAATCAATCTCAAGGTGCAGGTTTTTCAAATTACTACTACTTTTTCTCTTTCAAAGTCAACATTGGCTTCTATTCCTAACTGCATAATGACTATTCCAACCCCGGGTTATCTTCAATCTATCGACAGAGTCAACGCGTCTCCATGTGCCCTGTAATTCAATCTTTGAAACTCAAAACACAAGAACAAGACACCACTAACTGCTATTCTTGAATCTCGAGGACAGAAGAAAGATAATAATATAATATATATATATATATATATCTTTTCTATGTGCTTTCTCTTCATTTGATTTTCTTGAAGTTGCTACTTGCTAGTTGAGCACTAGCGTGGGATTTAGTGGACATGAAGAAATGGTCAATCAACATGGCTTTCTGACTTTTCCTTTATGGATAAATCATAGCTGAGAAACAGGTACAAGCAGGGAATCCTACTCCCGGTGTTTGTACACCAATCAACAATATATATTCAATTGCAGTTGATGAATCTTGTACAAGACTATCATGCACCACAGAAATATACACATGCCTACATGCCCAAGTTGCAGAATGGAGTTAAGAGTGATCTAAACTCAGATTTTTCATTTTTCCTAATTATTACTCCTCCTTTGAAAGTCAACATTGGTTTCTCGTTTATCTTCATCTTTGGACTAAATCTACGCGCTACAATGGGCCCTATAATTCAATCCTTCAAAATCACACACAAGAACGAAACACCACAACTACCATTTCATAATCTCTCAATGCCTACCTCTCATAATAAATTTGGATTTATTCGAATAATTAGAGATACATACATATAGGAAGAAGAAATAGGTAAACAAACTGCACTTACAGCATGATTATCCTCCTTATTTTCTTGATTTGCTCTGTGAGTTTCCAAGAACTCGCTACAGCACAAGATGATTGCGGGCCCACAAGCTGCAGCCCATCGGGCCCAATTATCCGCTTCCCTTTCCGTCTAAAAGGCCGCCAGCCCGAACGCTGCGGCTATCCGGGCTTCGATCTCTCGTGCACTCGCAACAACATCACCGAATTCGAGTTCCAATTCCCAGTCCGGGCCTCGGCCCGAAACGTTGTCCTTCCGATTTCAGCAAAAGCTACAGTTAGAAGCATCGACTACGGTTCGCAGGTGATTCGGGTCGATGTGGTTAACGGGTCGTGCCTTCCGAACCGGGTTCCTGACGTCAGCCCCACTCCCTCTCCTTTTGAATTGCGCTATAGCTTCAGCTACGACCCATCGTCAATGGGATACACGCTTTTCAATTGCTCTAGAAAGCCCGACTTCATTAATTTGGATCCGATCACGTGCCTTCAACATGGGGCTTTCCAAGTTTATGCGTACAGATCGTTTTATACTTTGGCAGATTTTCCGATGTCGAACTGTGTGAAGATGTACAACATTTCTGATATTGAAACGGCGATTCTAATCGGGCCGAGAGAGCCCTCATTTGATGGCACTCAGTGGCATTGGTCGGAACCTTCTTGTGGGAATTGCGAAGCGAATGGGAAGTACTGTGGGTGGAGAAATAATGGGACCAATAATGAAACAGGATGCTTCGACATTGATGAACATAAGAAAAAAGGTACACCCCACTTCTCCTTAGGCATTCTTTTGATTTCAGCACTTCATTTAGGCCCTTTTCTTTTGTAAAATTGTAGTTAGGCCTTTTATAATGGACACCGACTCATGTATATTTTCAAAAGGTATTAGTTGTTTAACTAAAAGGTAGTAGTTGTTTTCACTGAAAATTGAAAATTATTAGTTGTGTACAATTACACTATACAATTCTGGTGTATAGGAGCAGCAAGAGTTTCAGATCTTCATAATTGGGATCATTATGATTTTGGAGGAAAGCCAATTAACAATGTTATTGATATGGGCTCACATATTCTATTGCTTTCTTTGTTGTAGGTCTCTCAAAGAATGTAGTTATAGCCATTGTAGTACTCAGTGTTTTCGTGGTCACACTAGCGTTTGCTTTACTCCTATACGTCTACACCGCGAAGAAGAGAAAGCAAAAGAAAGAACGAAGAATCGACCAGTTTCTTGAGGATTATAAAGCTCTTAGGCCAACAAGATACACTTACTCAGATGTCAAGAGAATAACAGATGGCTTTAAGCTCAAACTGGGGCAGGGAGGTTATGGGACAGTATACAAAGGGAAACTCTCTTCTGACATTCTTGTAGCTGTTAAGCTTCTAAACAACACGAAAGGAAACGGCGAAGAATTCATCAATGAAGTGGCAACAATAGGCAAAATCCACCACGTGAATGTGGTCCGCTTGATAGGGTACTGTGCGGATGGGTACAGACGAGCATTAGTATACGAATTCTTGGAAAACGATTCACTCGCAAAGTACATTTCATCGCGTAACCAGAGCAAAACACTTGGTTGGGAGAAATTGCTCGACGTCGCATTAGGTATAGCGAAAGGGCTTGACTATCTTCACCAAGGTTGCAATCAAAGAATCCTTCATTTTGATATTAAGCCTCATAATATTTTGCTAGACCAAAATCTGAGCCCCAAAGTGGCTGATTTTGGTCTAGCTGGCTCTGCTCCAAGGAGAAGAGTGTTGTCACCATGACTGCTGCTAGAGGGACGATAGGTTATATTGCACCCGAGGTTTTCTCTAGGAACTTCGGGAAAGTGTCGTACAAATCGGACATATATAGTTATGGGATGTTGTTGCTTGATATGGTGGGTGGAAGGAAGAAGTTCGACACGGTAGCACAAGATAGTAGTGAAATTTACTTTCCTGAATGGATGTACAATCAGCTTGAAAAAGGGGAAGATTTAGCAATCCAAATTGAGACAGAAGAGGAAAATGATATAGTTAAAAGGTTGATAATAGTGGGACTTTGGTGTATTCAGTGGTATCCAGCTGATAGGCCGTCTACGAAAGTTGTGATTCAGATGCTTGAAGGAGAAAACATGCCTGTCATGCCGCCGAATCCTTTTGCTGGTTCGAATCCTGTGAATACGACGATTTCGAGTGATTCCACCAGCTTCTTTAGCAGCTCAACAAGTACGAGTACTAGTTGAATATGAGTTTATGTTTTGCCCAACTGTAAAACTTGTACATCCAAAATCCAAATGTGTGCTTATTTAGTTAATATGATCATTCTCATTCTCTGTGTTGCTCAAACTGTAAAACTTGTGAATCCAAATATCTGTTTATTCAGTTAGTTGTGATCATTCTCATTCTATCGTCAGATCATTGAATAACATTCTTTCACACCAGTTGTACGGTGCAACTGCATAAAACTAACACTTTTCAGTATTCACAACTAATACTCTTCAGTATATCGAAGAATACCTATACAAGTTTTTGCCCAGACCATAAGATTTGAGCTT
Source organism: Stenogyne calaminthoides (assembly GCA_037126765.1). NCBI lineage: Eukaryota > Viridiplantae > Streptophyta > Magnoliopsida > Lamiales > Lamiaceae > Stenogyne > Stenogyne calaminthoides. The sequence continues at coordinate 35,424,626 of JBBCBC010000009.1, forward strand.
TCTTATCACAAAAAATCATTCACACAACCCAACAGAGACTTTTGCAACAATGGTAGTTCAACATTAATGATTTTTACATCTCAATTATCTCATTCTCTCTTAGCTGTATTGTATCCTCCTATGTGAAAAAGCCTCAAATGATCATCAAAAGAATCAAGAGTCAAGAAGTGTTTGCAATTGGTGATGATTTGGGAGAATTCCTACAAACAGGGCAGGAAGCGTTTAAGCGGAGCCACTGCCTATGCAGTCAGCATGGAAGCAATGGTGACACTCAGGTATGGTTCTGAGAGTGTCTTTAGGCATGTATTCACATAAACAGATTGAGCAAATGCTGTCATCAGGTTTGGGTAATCTGCGGCTCTCACCTAGGACTGTTTTCGGGTACGACTCGATGGTGGGACCGTCGAGCCCAGATATGGTGGTGCTCGACTGCGTCGACACCACCATCGGAAAGTCCATGACAGGGTGGCGTCGCCTACCCAACTGCCTAATGCGGCTGCACAGGTAAAAATGAAGCCCAATAGGCAGAGGAATGATGGCAATCCTGCACCCAATATTATGGCGTATCGTGCACTTTTTGGGCAGCCCTACAACATTTATTTATTTGCAATTTTATTTAGTAAACGGACAATAATAATTATGACAAAGTCTTGAATGCACCTTGGGATACATCGTGTAAGTTAAAACGTTTTTTGAAATATATAACTTATTTCAATTGAAATATTCAATTTGTTCAAACTGAAATTTTCAACTTTTTTCAGTGAAACACTTGAATTTTACTATACATGCGAGCCCTACTCAATAATTAATCAATAGAAAAAGAAACTCTTCTGAAAAATTGAATGCCATAATGTATAGTGCAAATAATAAAAAATGAATGTGGGTGAGTTTAATTCTGTTTAATGAAGTTGACTAAATGAAAATAATTCTATTTCTACCCTCACCCACCCACAAATACAAATATAGATGAAATGATGATTTCCATGCCTTTTTTCAATCTTTTCTTTCTGATTGTTTTCCACTATTTCCACTATTTTCTATGGGATCATTGCTGTAGTCTTATTCATGACTTTGATTAATTAGTGTGCAGATGCCAGATAGTATAGACTCATAATTTTCTTTTTCTCCTTTAGTTTCAACTTTCATGAATCTGTCAAAAAAATACTTAATTTATACGTTAGTCGTTAGATATGCATGTTTACATTTCAAAAAACTTTCCGACCCAAAAAAATAATAATCTCAAAACTCGTTCCCCAAAAAGTCTCACCAAAAATGAACTTTCTTAACAACTAAAATAATGGTGTTGGATTAAAACCGGTTTTGTAAAATTAAACCGATTTTGTAAACTTAATGTCACATCCATCGTTAGAAATTTGACATAGTCTAAGCTTATCCTATCAGATAACCAGAAGGCCATTGACATCTGATAAATTAGTTTAATCATGATTGGTCATCGCCTCAAATTGAAAAGATTAGTGCGTAATTCCAGCACAAAGAAAAAGACAAATATTTTGTATCGTTTTCAGTAGAAACTCTCGATTTTAATAGACATATTAAATTTAGTGGAAATGGAAAAATAGTAATTTTGGAATTTATACCATGTTAGTTTTAACAATCTGTACTTAATATTATGTTTAGCCTCTTTTACCAAAAATACACTGTAATACCTTGTGTGATTGTTTGTGTCACATAGTGACTTGTATCACTAACTCATGAGTAAAATATTGTATTCAAATATATTTTGATAGCTAAAACATTATATAAATTATAAATTACTAAAATATACTATAAAATATAAGTTTCAAAAGTGGCTAAACAAAATATTCCCCTTTAATTTAAGTTGCTGAGAATGTGGTCAATACACCATAGATATCTATAGTTTGAAATTACTAAAGCCTGTTAATTAATTTAAAGCGATAATCAATTTTAATTTATAAGATGACATTACGTCCCAACGAAAATATACATGAATATTAATTAATTAGTTAGTTAAGAAAAATAAGTAGTCCATATTATAATAGAAACATTAATAAATCAGGAGGAGTAAGCATTTTGTAAAATTCGGGGGCAATTTAACCGCATTAATTAAATTATGAAAGCATAAAATATTAAATTCGACCAAATTCGTTTATGTAACGTTTTGAAGAGGGAATGTGAAATTACCATGGTGACCAACATCTTTGCACTCAATAACCGTACTATTGAGGCTCTTGTAGCCGCACCATCCGCCGCGTGACTCACACCGCCGGCACCGCGGCGACCCCCACGTGAGCCTGATATCCTGGCTCAGATCCGTCGTCACCACAGGCTGGAAAAAATCCCACTGCACCGGCACCGGCACCGTCGCGACGACCGCGCACGTGGACGCCAGGAACCTGATAGTCCGTTCCGCGGACGAGGCGAAAACCGTGTAATTCTCCCCGCTCAAGCACGCAATCGGATTCAATTGAAAGCTTGTGTAATTGAAAGTGCAGTTAAAAAGCGTGAAATGCTGGTAGAAGTAGCCGGCGAAGGGGGATCCGGTTAGGTTCAATTTAAGGAGGCGTTTGGGGAGGCAGTTATTGGGGTCGTTGAGCCATATGGTCTGCCTGGCGTAGCTGATGCTCTGTACCGTGAATTGGCCGGAATTGGGGAGCAGGGCCAGAGTTTGGTTAGATGCGTCGCACGTGAGGTCGAAGCCCGGGAAGCCGCAGGGCTTTGGTTGGAGGTTTTGGAGGCGGAATGGGAATCGGATTGTGGGTTGGTTGCGGCGGCAGGAGGAGGAGGAATGGGAACAGGATGAGGCTGAGGCTGAGAGGACTAGGATGGTGATTGAGAAATGGAGGGAGGCGTGTTTGGCAGTTGACATTCCAGACGTCGGTTTGGAACAAGTTAATGAGGTTTCATATATTAGCAACGAAAGGATGAATTCTGTTAAAAGTGAGCTCATGCACAGTCTTTGGTGCTTTACTATGTCGGAAACTGGAATTTGTATACTATATTGTTGCGGAAAATCATTGCAAATTCGCAAGTCAACGCGTGGAGCACCAATTGGGAATTCATATTATTACTAAATCTTTTTGTAATTTCAAGTAAACTTTTTAGGCCTGAATGTAATGGATTGTGTAGTTTGCTGGACGAGGGTCAATGATACATTATTTTTATTTTTTTTGTCCGAATATAAAAATGTATTTTATTCTAATTTTGAAGGACTAATCTATGTCGGGTGAAAGGTGAAATAACATGCATTTTAAATACAACATTATCACATTCAATTCAATTTAAGAACATTTATGAGATTTTAATAAGTATTTTGGATAATCCTTCAATCCAAACATAAATATTAAAACTAATGCAGTCCTACAAATTTAAACATATATTTTCATTTAAACAATCCAGTACAATCAATTCAATCATACAAAATAAATATATATTAGTCTCTTTTTTTTGTAGTTAGGGCTTCGTCAAGTATTGTGAAATGTTTTTCATTATGTCCATTTTAATGAATGTAAACTATTGAGAAGCGTAGTGAACTACCAATTCATAAATTTATATGTATGCTCTTTTCCATTAGTGGATAGTGAGTCCTGATCCTTCAAATTACTGGATCTTTAGATTAGATATCAAGTTATCTATATATATATACGTATATATGCTCTTTTAAAAAAAATATTATAAATGGAGACTGGAGTAATAATTTTGTACTCGCCCACCACTGTTTTCGGGGGAAAATAAAGTCAAAAAACTCGAAAGTCGTCTGTTGCAATCTCAACGCTCCTCACCAAACAGGGACCTATTCAAAATAAAATAATGTACACATTATGAAGTTATACACACTACATACACTTTGTCAATTATAATGAATAATGGATCATCAATAACCATTTAAAACTTAATTTACATATAACTCTATCAGTCTATCTGCATACTCTTAATTTGGTGGGGTTTAGATTGATTTTGCATGTATTCATGACATTAATAAGAACAATGAGAAAAATATAGTCCGTATTTCCATTTCCCTTACTTTGTTATTTAGAACTAAAATCGATTAAAGTCGAAGTACAGTACTCTTTCCAACCTTGAAAAAAAAAATCATATTTCCCTTTAGAATAATTTATTTTCTTTTTTTATTGAACGAAGGTAAGATACTCTTATTCAATCTCATTTCATTTAAAGAGAGTGCCTTAAAAAATAATTTAAAATTTTAAAAACATGAATCATATTTTAGTTGATAATGGTGTAAAATTCATACCATAAACAAATTCCACCCAAACTTAATCTGCATTGATATTTCTTTTTCCCGTTTAAGAGGTGAGTGGTTGGGGGTATAAACTAAACCAAAAGAAAGGGTATAAAAGAACTTTCCGAAAAGATTCCAATTTTTCCAAAAAAAGGATGAAATGAAACATTACCACAAATAGGGAATTCATGAATACAATCTGATGCATGACTAAATTCTGCAGCTGCAGCCAAATATTAAATTGAAACATTGCATACACCATACAGTGTGATAAACAAACTCGTATGGTCAGATATATTTCTAATCGATCACACCTGGACTTATTAGATGCAGTTTTTAGCATATAGTTATATGTTTGATCGATCACACCTGAGCTTATGGTTCGATTTGAACCATATAGAACTCTTGACAAGATTTTAATAACTGTGAACACTTGGAAGAATTTAAAATTTGAGCATAAATGGGATAAATTATGAAAAAAAAATTGACGTAAACTAAATATTTGCTGGTAAACAAATTAAGCAGTTGTTTATTCTCGATTCACACGAAACTAAAAACAGTACACAAATTAACCAGTTAGATACTACACTTGATCTTAGCCAAAAGGCCTAGAAAGGTATGTGTAAGCAAATGTCAATACTTCTCTTATATTAAATCAAAGCATCCCAACTTGAAATAAACCATTACTTACCATATAGAAAAGAGCAAGCTTGATAGAAAATACGCTACAAAAACGAAACATGCGAAATGAATGGCGGGAACAGAGAGCGAGGAAGCAAGATCGGGCACGGGGCACCCAAGGTTGGAAGATGTCGTAGATGATAATGTCGGGTTTTAGAGCGATGATTATTTCTGAGAAGCTGGATTTTGCTGTCTGAAAGGCTTCAATGAGTGTGAGTTTCAGATTTGATGGGAGATTTTTTGTGGTGTGGTAATGAGGAGGGAGTTGGGGAGATGGTTCAAGATGGAGCTCGACTACTTGTATGGATTTTCCTAAAGAGTTTTTGTGAATGAATTGGTCGATTGAAATCAAATTGATGTGTATGTGGAAGTTTTTCTTGTTGAGATTCTTTTTGCGCGAATTTGAGATAAGGAGAAATGTCGCCATGAGCCAACCATGGTAACATTCGAATGCTCAAACTGCTCATGTTTTCTGAATCCATTATGATCAATTGATATTCAGATAAGTTGTGGATTCTCTACTTTATGTGTGTGCTTTGTTTTACAAGAGCTCAAATCAATGATCATCCATAGATTTTGTTTCTTAAAAATGTGTTTTTTTCTTTTGCTGATATCGTTGATACGGTAGTAGGTTTTAAAACAGGAAATTGTCGTACGTATAAATAGATGATTCCGAAATATGGGACTATTTACTTCTATAGCAAGTTGCAAGTTGCAACTAATACTTTTGTCCCAGGTAAATATTCATGAAATTCAGATGGCTAGGCGGCTAGTAATAGAAATAATTAGTAATGCATACTACAAGTTTTAAGACACTCTTACTATCGGATACTCCCTCCGTCCCAAGATGACTTGAACACTGGAAATGACACGAAAACCAAGTAAAGTGGGTATTGGTGGGTTTTAATGGAATAAAATAAAGGGTGTTGTGAAACATTAATATTATATTTGTTTTCATTTTGGGAGTGTTTCAAGAATGTTGGACGTCCAAATAAAACATGTTGCTCAAGAATGTTGGACGGATGAGTACTACCTTAATAAAATATTATTATTATGTACAAAATTGGATCCTAAATACCAAATCCACCCTCATTAATTAAATATACTGCTTGTATCATTGCATTGATTTACTATTTTTTATGGATTGTAGAAAATATAAGATGCAAGGGTTGTGGTATTCCATCTTGCGAATTCGAGGTAAGGAGAAATGTGGCCGTGAGCCAACCATGGGAACATTAGAATGCTCAAAAAACTGTTTTCTGAATCCATATGATCCATGATGAACAATTGATATTCAGGATGATTTTCTACTTTATGTGTGCGGTTTGTTTTATAATCAAATTTGAAGGAGGGAAGGGGACCTATCAATTAGATCATCCTGAGATTGTATTTCTTAAAAATATGTTTCTTTTTTTTCTCTTGGTGATGTAGTTGCTATCGTAGTAGGAGTGGCAGGAGGGCGGTCGGGCCGGTTTATGCCTCCCGACCCGACGAGGAAAATTTTTTTGTCCCCATCCCCGCCCCTAACATTTTCGGGTATCCCCCGAATCCGACCCGAAAACTGACTAACATATTTAATTTTTATTTTTTTATTATCATAATTATTTTATCTCCCTAAAAATAATGAAGAGTCAATTATGTTATAATTTTTTTTTTTATAAATTAACTTAAAAGAACAAAATATATATAATCAAACAAATATTTAAATATATATAGTGATATATACAAATATAAATATAAAAAATATCAATATAATACGATTCTTCCAAGGGGTATATATAAATACCGCCCCCCCTGGCCCCCGATTTAAATTTTATCGGTTTTCCCCGAAACCGAACTGAGACCCGAAAATATTCAAAATAACCGCCCCGATCGGGGCGGGGCCGGGGCGTATCTCCGCTGGGACGGGGCAAATTGCCATCCCTATATCGTAGTTGGGTTTAAAACAGGAAATTTCGTACGTAGTAAATGGCATAGATTATTCTGAAAAATAGGACTAATTACTTTTATAGCAAGTTGCAACTAATACTTTTTTTCCGCAAAGAAATGGTCATGGAATTCATAGGGCTAGGCGGCTATTAACTATTAAAGTCGTGAATAATATATGTAACGTAGATATGTCATCTATATTGTCTTTGTAATCATCAGGCTTATTCGCACTTTTCCTCTAATATTTTCTTTGTAAAAACATCAATTTTGACGGACCAATGGGGATAAGTTTTTAAATTAGACAAAGTCTTGTGCACGAGATTTGATTTCTGATTTTAATTTCTTCAAATACATACATATGCTTTTCTTTTTTTTTCCTTAACCGTGATTCGGTAACGTTCTTAGGGTCCGTTTGGTCGGCCCAATCGTGGGTCAATTAATTGTTTGGTGGATATGTGTTAATATCATGGAGGCCCAAGATTAATAAAAGGCCCACCGCTATTTACTGTTCCACTTCATGTAGTATATCACACCAAAAATGGGGAGATTAAATATCTGAGACAAACAATAACACGGGCAATTGACTGAAATTCTAATAATGCCCCTGTCATATATAAAGTGAAGATACGCCTATTCACTTCATTTCTCCCCAAAAAATCGTCTTCATCTCTCTCTGCCGAAAAAGTTACTGTTTGGCGATTAGGGTTTATACCATCGCAGAGCTACCTCTTGAAGACAAAATCATTGTGTAATCATTTTTTCCATCATCTGTGCGGCGTTTAGACTTCTCTATGGTTTGATTTTTACTGGATGAAAATTTGGAGAACTTCAGCGCTTAGTTCTCGCCTGAAAAAGCGAAGCGATGATTTAAAGACAAATTGGCGACGACGCCAACAAGCCAAGAATTAAACTGTGCCCTGCATCTAACTAGCCAAGCATATGGATTTTGGAATTTTCTAGATTTTTTATGAATTTTGATTTCCAGGTTTGTATGTGTACAAGAGATTTCTGGGTTTGTTTTTTGGGTAGAAATAGATTGAGTTATATGAAATTGCCTTTTTTGTAGAAATAGATTGTCTATTTGTTGAATCGAATCGAATTTCGGAAATTAGGGTTCTATAATATGACCAGTCGTTCTTGAGGTTGTTATAAGTCTTGAAATTAGGGTTCTATAATGTTCCCAATATTCTTAAATCGCTTTCTCAGTTGAAAATAAATGTATTTTGAGCAGATCCGTTGAGGATTCCGTCAATGGCACTCTTCAGTCTTGTTAAACGAGTTTTGTTCATGGTAGATTTTTTCTAATTCTTTCCAAAAAAATTGTTTTGGGTTTTCTTGTACAACGATTAGTCGACCGTGTTATTGATTTGTTTATAACTATTTTGTTACTGATATATTATTGATGATCGGTATTATACTTGTAAAGCTAGGCATGAATTGAGTCTTTTAGGATCCCAAATTGTGTTTTGGTTATGTTAACCATGACACTGGAATAGTGAATGCTTAGGGCTCTCTTATTTTGGATGGAGTGCTTATTTTCTTGTCATTGAATGGATCTTAGCAGCCACTGGATGCCTAAATTTGTTTTTGGTTGTATGATGTGCAACAAAATATTGGCATATTTGGATCTTAAAAGCCCATGATTTGGGGGCAAGTGTTCTTCCTTTTTTCATGTGTGAAAATACTGGTTGGTATTCTGAGAATAATTGAAAGGACAAAAGTGAAAATTTGAAAATTTGACAAGGACAATCCTGTAATTTTGCCATTAAAAAAACATAAGTCCATCTTTTTAATATCTCAATTGTGGGAAGCGAGCTTTTGTACCAAACAACTTCCACGTAATCACTACTGCCCTATTCGCATACCGACAATGTATCGCTCCTTATCATGGCGATAATTAATCTATGACACCAAACATGGCCTTACAGAACATGTGAATGGAGAGAATATACCAAAATATAGTCCAGCAATTTTAACTCTCTCCATTTCTTGATCACTGCAACACTTGTTTTATTTGGACGTCCCAACATTACTGTAACATTTCAAAATGGAAATAACATACAATACTAATACTCTCACAATATCATTTTATTTTCAAAATTATTACTCAAATCTCTTCTTTTATTTCAGCTCAAACTCACTAAAAGTCAACATCTCCACCTTAAATTACCCACAATACCCCTTCTTTATTACACTCAAACTCATTTTTCACTTTATTTTTGGTTTGAGTGTTGTTTTTAGTGCAGCAGATCTCTCGGACGGAGGGAGTATGTTAATTGATAGGTTGTATTAAAAGTGAATAAAATAAAATAAAAAAACTAAAACATTAGCAAATTACTAATTTAACATCATCTTCAACAACACACCATCATCTTCTTCAACCTCACGATTGCACATCCATTTCTATAGCAAAATTCCAAATTCCAAATTGAAGAAATCGTCTTCAACAGCACAAAAATTACTACATTAAAAATCCAAATTGCTCATCTAATTAACCAAAATTGCATATCTATTTCCCCAACAAGAAACCAACAAAATTGAAGAACCCCAAAAAACCCAAAGCAAAATTGAAAAAATCAAAGCAAAATTGAAGAAACCCAGACTACAATATCAACACAAACTTACTTATTATATATGCCTGTGAATCAAATGGAGGCGGTGGAACAAGGGAGGCGGCGGTGATTTTTGGAGCAAGGGTAGCGGCGGTGTTCCCTAGGGAGGCGGCGGAGCAAGGCAGGTGGCGGCGGAGCAGGGCAGGTGGCGGCGGTGTTTGGGGGTGAGGAGATGAATGGAAGAAGGAAAGTGGATGAATGGAAAAAGAAAGCTGATGAATTGATGAATGGAAAAAGAAATTTGGAATGGAGAGTGATTTTGGAATTAATTTTAGTGTTGACCCCTTATAGTTCTAAACACACCAAAAAGAGGTGGTATTATTTTTTTTGGAGTGAATAGTGATTCGGGGTATAACATTAAGTGGGCCAATTGATAAATTTTGGGCCGACATATTAGTTTTATGCTTTATCAATTAATTTGCTAAATTAGTATGTCATGTCTTTTAGGGGATATAAACCCCTACCAATCCGGATATTATAGAACTTTTGAAAATATTTTAGCAACTGTAACATTTGGAAGAATTTAACATGGCCGTCCACTAACTTGTGAAGAAAATGGTGTTCAAACATTTTGACTTGCTGGAAACTCTTCAAAGAAGATATGAACATGAATGAGCAGTAAATTGTGAAAAAAATGCTGTGTTTTATATTTGTTGATACAATTACAAATTAACAAATTGAATCATTATTAATTAATAGTAGTATTTGTTTTAGAGTTTAGACTTCTCCCAAAGAACTTATCATTAATGAATAAATGTTTTAGAGGTTAGACTTCTCCCAGGAGAACACAGAACAACGGGCTAACCTTTAAAAACACACGAAACTAAACAAAAACCCTCTCAACAGATCTGAGCCTTGGAACAATGAAATTTGAGCAGATTTGATTGGGGCTTCAAACAATAGAATTGGACTAGATTTTTTAGGTTGCGCCCGGCCCATGCAGTAGTGCAACACATGAGCGACACTTGAAGGCCCAGGCAAGCTACCTTGATGGGCCTTCCCCCTCAAAAAATAAATTTAATATCGTGTGGGCCGATGGCCCACATATCAGATATTAAACTGATAAGAACAGATACTACACTTGCACATCTTCTTTAAAGTCCCTTCTTTCTGCTGAGGTTCTACAATCAACAGGCGATGTGGGATTTTATAAGTCATTGTCAATTTTCTATTAAACTAAAACTTAAAAACCAAACAAATGGAAAAGACAAACTAAAATTAAAAAACGAATCATGAAAAAAAAAATTCTTGAAAGATATAAACATTAAAATAAAAAATCATAACACAACCAAATGTAAAGAACAAAAATGCATTTAAAACACTGTTTTGAGAAATAGAAACATGAATACAGCAAGGCATGTTATCTCCTTGAAGCATTTGAATCATTGCTTTCTCGGAAGGACGATCCGATGGGAACTACTGGATGCAACATAAGCCAACAATCAAAAGCTTCTTGACTATCTTTGTTTCCTTCTTTGTTGGTTGTGAAGATAGTATACTCCTTTAAGCCTATGCCTAGAAACAATTTGATGCAGCCTCTTCCGACCAATTGTAGATATCATCAATGTTTCAAGAATCCGACTCTGTAAGAACTCATTGACGAGAGCTCTTTTACTTCCGTCTACACAGTATCCGATTAACTGAAAATGGCGTCAAGTGTCTTGCATTAGACCTATTCTTTCAACTTCAGTAATGAAGTCCTCAATGTTTTTGTTCACAGCCATTGAGCATTTTCAGAGTATTTTAATAAAATAAAAAACATGGCAATGATTTTATAACATTCTGCTCTCACAACATCCTCCAGTTTTACACCACTCAAGATGTGACCAGTTCCAAAGGCGTACAAGGATATGAACTGGTCTCTTATTTATTTTATTTTTTGAAGACTTTGAATAAAAAGCTCTAAGCAGGTTAAGCAACCTCTTACACGAATAAAAAATGGGATTCCATTCAAAATTCATTCATTCCCAGGTTTCATCATGGATTAATGAATTATTTATTACAATTCGTAGACTTAGACAAGAAATAAGCATTTATATACTTGTTGTCAACCCTCTATAGCATTGAATTCCTTATTTCAAAACAATATTTTGGTATCATCATTTTCAGACAATGAGGCTTGTTTTTTCTCGGTCTAACAATCCTGGTACAGAAATCTGCAAATCACAAAACAACTCACTCTGCATCCTTCCTGTTGTGGGAATATGAACATCAGCTACCCTTTTACGCTGAGAGGCGATCCTCCAAATTGTAGCCATCCAGACCCCATGTACACGCTTTGAATGCCACAAAAATCAAACCATACTTCACTTAGGTGCCAAAAGATACCATGTTCGAGCAATCAGTTACACCAACTCTTCAGTCCATATGCGTCTCACTTATCCAGGTCCAGCTAGCAAGTACTACTCATCATGTCCTGTTAGATCTTACTTGCTGATGGAGATTTTAATATTTATTGATTGGTTATACACAATCTATACTGCATTGTTTGATTTAGTTACTTTAATTTATGTTTATCTATATCATTTGATTTTCATTTTATTCATATAAATCTTTTGGTTTTAATATTGTAAAATAGTTTGTTTGTATTATTGTTTTAGGGAATCGGTTTTGATTAACGAAAAAATGAGATTTTATCTCAATGTCTTTTTTCACTGTGTTCTTCGTGAATCAACGTGTTTGAGTTTACATTTTTCTGGTATTCTTAAAATTAATGTAATTTGTGTATGTTCTTGTATTCTTCCTTATTATTTATATCAGTTGATATTCAGAAACCAAGTACAATTCTCAATAATGGTTACGATCAGTGGCGGACTTGTTATGGTAATGGGGGTACAACTCTTCTTTTTTTTTTTTTTAAATTATATATATGTATTATATACAGTGATGTAAAACGCGGCCTAGGCGGCCGTTCGCCTCCCCCGATGTGCGCTGAAACGGCAAGAAAATTGTTTTGGGGGTAGGCGCCGCCTAGACGGCCAAATCGGGCTAGGCGGCTTTTTTTTTTTTTTTTATAACTTGAAATTTGAAAAATCTAGGCGGCGCCTAGGCGCTAGGCGGGCAAGAACCGTCTGACTAGCGTTTTCCGAATTCTGCACCCTTGATTATATACTATAAGGAATAAATAAAACTAATAGAAGATAGGAGTACATAGGCAGAAAAATCTGCACATTTTCCTTTCAAGTGTAGAGCATTACAACTGTTATAATTTAATTTTACTTAATTAAAATTACAATTTTGCCACAACCACTGTTTGATCTGAATAAAAAAATAATCAAGTTCTATTTCTTCTTCTCCCTTACTTTCACACATGATAGACGCCTTTTTTTTGTTTCTTTTATTAACTCTTAATTCTTAAATCTTAAGTTTATTTAAGTAGATTTTTAAGTTAATTTGGTCATATTTAGTAATTGATTAGGGTTTGTAATATTTTTTTCATTTATATGTGAAATTGATATTTAATTAGATTATTGAGTTATTTGATGATATTGATGGTGATAAATTGATTATGTTTTATTATATTTTGTAGGAGTTTTATCAATCCAGGGCCTGAAAGATGGTAAATCTATCAATTTAAGGCACTGTAAGATTTTTTTCTATCGATTCGAACTTTGAAGATAAAAACTATCAATCCAGGCCTAAAAATATAAACTATCAATTCGAGACTTATAAATTTTAACGTCGTGTTTGATTACCAAACCCCAAATCCAACACTAAACCCTAAACCCAGGCGCCGAACCTTGAAACCCTAAAACCCTAAACCCCCACGAAAAGAAACCTAAAAATAAAAAAATAAGAACATAAAATAAGGACATGAAAATATGTATGGCAAATGAATTTAAAATTTATAAACTTCAAATTGATAAGATTCATTTTTTTTTCGTGCCCTAGGTTGATAGTTTTCTATATTTGGTCTTGGTCGATAGAAAAAAATATTTCAGGCGCCCAAATTGATAGATTTACCATATTTGGTCACGAATTGACATTTTTCTATTTTGTAATAGTAAATATTTTGTAAAATTGTAGTTTATATATATATGATTGTATTCTTATTTTGTACTATAATTTAGTTAGAAAATGTGGGACCAAAGACCAAAAGCAAAGTATTGTACACATCAAGTGTTACCGCAAATTTAATTTGGTGTATTTTTAAACGTTTATTTATTTGTCTAAAAACGTTCAATTTATTTATTTTATCACTTTAAACGTTTAACTTCGTTCAAGATAAAACAAGTTGAACGTTTCGAAAAAAAGCCAATTCACGTTTAAAAAATACACTTAAATTATCTGCACTGGTACAATCAAAGAACCATCAACCCTAGAACCCAAAAATCAATTGCACCCCGATTTTAAAAATCCAGGTCCGCCCATAATTTACGATTCTTCAATCGATGGAAATCTGGGTCCGCCCATCGGCCCCCGGAGATGTTCTACAAGAATGTAGGAAGTGTTTACAAAAGTATGTTTATAGTTTTGGTATGCTGTTGATGGAAATGGCGAAGTGATCGGAAGAATATGAACCCTTTTTGCAAACGATGTGGGACAAATTTACTTCCTTCAGGTGTACGATCAGTTGCATGCGGGAAAGGAACTGGAGTTAAAGGATGCAACAGAGGAAGAAAGGAAGTTGATAAAGAAGGTGATCATAGTGGCATTGTGGTGTATACAGATGAGGGCCGTCTGATCGGCCCGCGATGAACAGGGTGGTTGAAATGCTTGAAGGTGAGTCTGAATTAAATGTCTCCAAAGCCTTTCATGGCTCCACGTGAGATAACAGACCATCATGGGATAAATACAACACCAATATAACTTATGTTATTTGTGCCATTATGTAGATTGCACCAATTGTTGTGTCTTTAACACAAGCTTTTCTATGTCTTTAGACTTTGATAGAATGTATGAAGTAAATTATGTAGTTGATTGTCATTTATTTTTATGATATCTTACATATTTTCTTTAAAACGACTAGTTTCAGAACATCACTAAATTAATATGCTTTGAATGTTGTTTAGGAATTGGAATATATTATACGAGATGTACGGAAGTTGATTATTAATTTAGGAGAGCCTAATCTGGACTTGGAAACCTAGCTTAGAAATAAGATAAACAAACTCGTATAGTTAGATATATGGTTGAGCTGAATTTTAACAGCCAATTTTGAAGGCAACTGAAGATCTCAGGTATGACTCTAGAAAAGATTTAAATAACAGTTACCACTTAAAGAATTGTAACTACTGTTCAAAGAATCTTGAACAACTTGAGCAGAAAAATTTTGGTAAAAGCTGTAAGTATTTTACATATTTGCTGTTAAAATTAACCAGTTGAACAGCACAGGTCCGAGCCCAGTAAAACATAATAAGATTTCAACAAAATGAAAAAATTTAGACTAAATTTGGTGGTGCGCCAGGCCCGTGCAGTAGTGCAACGCATGAGGACGCTTGAAGGCCAGGCAGCAAGCTACCTTGATGGCCTTCCCTCAAAAATAAATTTAATATCGTGGGCCGATGGCCCACATATCAGATATTAAACTGATAAGAACAGATACTACACTTGATCTTAGCCCAAAAGGCCGAGAAAGGTATGAGTTCTAAACTCCACAGGCCTGCATTTTTATATGCAACATTCTCTGCTGAGTTTCTTTTGAATAGCCGATGTGGGATAGTAGGATCTAAATTAAATGAACAATCCGACTTAAAAACAGTACTACCAAATAGAAAAGAGCAAACTTGATTGAAAACAAATCATGAACATAAAAAAAACACAAGATATGAACATTAAATAAAACAACATATCATATTCAATCAAGATATCCAAGCACAAAAGACATTTTAATTTTGGGTAAAATCAATCGGGATAAAAGGATTCGGTGGAGTAGCAGCGTGTTATCTCCTTGAAGCATTCAATCATCGCTTTCATTGAAGGACGGTTCAAGGAAACCAAAGGGATGCAACATAAGCTAACAATTGAAAGTTTAACTATCTCTGCTTTCTTTTTTTTCTTCCTCCACTACTTGCATTGCTTCTTCGTCTCCATTCATGAGCCGATTGTAAAACCAACTGAAGTAAACGCCGAGAAACTTTCTTTTTCCACCATGCAAACTTCTCCCCTATTATATTCAACCATGACATCCCGGTTATAAACATCACCTTTCCGTGAGAAAGCTATTAAATACCGGAGCAATGTGTCAGGGATGGTTGATCGACGCTAGATGTTGTAGATACTAAGATTTTGGGATTGAAATTGTGGTCTAGCAAGATGGTTTGAGGACCGAGCAGTGCAAATTCAAGACCTCGTTGATTTATGAATACTAGTTCTTTTGGCTATGCTTCTAGAGAAATTTGGTGGCACTTCTCCCAACCAATTGTAGATATCATCAATGTTTCAAGTTGTCTCCACTCAGAAGAACTCATAGACGAGGGCTCTTTTACTTCCATTCACTAAAGATCCTAGTAACTCAAGTACATTCATGCCTTGATTCGAATGTATTCTTTCAACTTCTAAATGAAGTCCTCAACACTTTGTTCACATCCATCGATCATTTTCATGCAAAATCCGGGCTCCATCTGAGAGCATTCCTTTTTACGCAAAGGATCCTCGACACGCTTTTTTCCTTCAAATTATTTCAGGCTTTTCTTGATATCTGCGTCACGATTTATCTTCTAGGCCTCATGTTCTTGTGATTCGCTAATACTTTTTCTATTCTTTTTGTGTTCATCTTTCTTTCTTTTCATCTCCCGAGGATGAAAAAAAAGAGAATAATAAAACGCCTACTTGAGCGTGCAGATTCCTCCCGTTAGTTGAACCACACACATGCCCGCCAAGATTAGTTCTTAAAATAAGAGTGAATCAAGAAAATCAATGATGATAACATTACCTACAATAACAATTGGTTTATGTTTCCTTGATTGTTGAGAGCTGAAGACATTAGGTTCTTGTCCATTCCTCAACCTTGCAATACTTCCCTATGCGCTTCGTAGTTTCCACAAGACGGCCTACTCAACGCAGTAAAAAAGGTCCCGGATCCATAGTCTTTTCAAGAAGCGCTTTCATAATTTTAATATATCTGAAATGTTGTACATCTTAAAACAAGATGAACTCCAGATTAAGGTTGTGATCTCACCGCTCAAGGAAAAGGGACCACTTTGTATCTATGGCTACTAAGCATCATGATAAACAAAATCAATTTCAAAGGGACAAAGGGTCTTTTAAACGCATAATATATCATGAGATTCAAGAGAAGCACAATACATGAAAAATGAGAATTTAAAACTAATAAGAAGTTTGACGACAAATTTAATCTCTATTTTTACTAACAACTCCCCTATAAACGCAATGCACGACTAGTTTATATATAAAATAGGTTTCTTTTATTATATATATTAGGTTAAATCAAAATTGAATCATGACCTTTGATAAGTTTTTTGCAATTTAATCTAAGCATTTCAAATATTGCAAATTAATCTCCATCTTATATGTTTTGGCGTATTAGTGTTTGAGCGCTTCCTCTACCCTGGATATGATGTGGCTATTGACAAAGCAACCCCAAAACCTAAAAAATCGATTATTTCATTCAAACAAATAAAATAACAAAAAAAATCTTCACTTCATGAACAACTTCCAAAATAAGCATTCACAATCAAAATAAAAATGGGATACCTCAAAAATCCCAACGACTGTGGCGAATCCACTCGCCATGAACAATTTCTTGGATGGATGAGTTTTTGCAATTTATAAAATTCAATTTTTGATTTTTAAGGTTATATTTGGGGATGATGGAAATGGGTTCTATTATATTGTTATCGCGAAGAAGAAACATCCCAAGTATTCTAATCTATGATCTTTTTAGTGTTGATTTTTTGTGTTTTCGTTTATTTATGGTCACAGATGGTTACCCATTTCTGTGTGTTGATATCGCAGTTTTGCGTTCTCTCTTTGACTTTTTTATTCCTGCGGTGAATTTTTTTTTTTATAAGCTAATCGAAATCAAAAATCTGATTTTTATCAGAGCTCAAAGTTTTCGCAATCTTTTGGAATATTCATGTCAAATTGAAATTTTCATTGTTGATTGTCTTTGGTCAAAACTTGGTTGGTTCTTTACTATAGAATTTTCTGGACACTTTGTATCGGGCAGAAGGAGCTGCCCAGAAGATTAATTTACTAAAACATACAAAGTTGGAGAGATTAATTTTTAATATTTGAAATGTTTAGATTAATTTGCAACTTATCAAATGGTTCATGATTTAATTTTGCAATTAAGCTTATATATTATTAAAAATTTCATTGTTTTTTAGTTGATTCAGAAGAAGACTATAGGGACTAGTTAATTTTAAAAATTAAGGCTTTATGATTCTTATATTCTTGACGTGATGTAAATATATTCAGTCACCATTTCTTTCGACCAAATTTCTCAATAATATAAAATATACTTTTGCACTCAAACCCAATACACCTAGGTAGGGGTGGACATTTTTTTATGGCATATCTTATTCTCGATTGAATACACTAGGTAGGGTGGTACTTAAGGTATTTTTTATACTGGACCTAATATCGCTTAGATAGGGATAGCCATTTTTTTGAATTATTGCATCCAACCCGATCCGAAATTATATGATCAGTATTGGGTACGATTTTTATATGTAATTTTCATTTTTTTCAATTTAATTTTAAAATAAATCGGGTACCATTTTAATTGGTTTTGGGTACTATATTTTTCAATCAATTTTCGAGTAGCCTATTTTTTAATTGAATTAAAACTTTTTTTTTTATTCAAATTTTTTGCGACGTATTTCCAAACTACCCGGACCAATGCTCACCCACAATTTGCAGTTCTTAGTCCAAGGAAGCCGGTAGGTTAATTGATTAGGTCGCTTATTTACACCCCATTCAAATGGGTCAAATTAATGGAAAAGTTTGTAGTGTGTGTGTTGATTCACTTTACATTTAGGTGTATATATATATCAAATAAATTAAGCGCCCTGGCAAATCCATTTCTCCCCGTCTACAAATACGACTTGTTGAGATTATCTTGGAAAGTATGATTTTTACTTTGTATAATGAAATGAATTTTGACTTATTTACTGAAATAAATTGTTTATCCTTTGATGCTTTAAATATTAACCGAATGTTACATATATTTCTTTGCATAGCTTGTTAAATGGAAATACGTGTTTTACATTGTAGTTAATTTGATGCGAGATCACGAGAAAAATTAAATTAGCAGGTCCGCAGCAACTAAAATCGTATTCGACCTAGATGAAATGAACAACCCAGCCGAAGTGTAAGGCTCAGTTGGCTTATGCTGACGAGAAATTCTGACAATTGCATGGTGATGCCTTTGAATAGGACCTACGAGGAGGATAAATTCTTGAGGCGAACAAGGAAAATTGAACCTCGGTGGTTAGTTATTTAACCGCCGTCCCTTAAATAGGATCCGTGGGATTGGTAACTATTGCTTTGACTTATCTGTGGAGTGGCGAATCGGTGAGATTGATACTTTTTATCTTGGGCAATATTATTGGTCGCGTGTGATTCTTTAGATTTAATCACGAAGAGATAAAATTATGTGAAATACTGACATTAGAGTTGCCCCCTTGGGAGTTAAAAGTAAGAGCTTTATCATACGAATCTTTTGCAGAAGTGGAATTAGTTTCCGTTATGGATAATAATGTTGGCCAGATTCGCCCGGCAAAAGGATAAAAGATATTAATTAGCAGGCTATTTGATCAGCAGATTAATTAATGGGCTAGATAATCTTAAACCGCGGAAATATTGACCGGTCATATTGGTATATTATAGGTTAAGATGGATAGTGATATTAATTATGTGAGTGGGATTAATTAATATTTATGAAACTTTGAATTATATTGTGGTACCGATATTAGATATTGAGGTCGTTAGAGGAATCGATCTTGAATTCACCCATAAAGGCCGCAAAGTATGGCCACGTATGGTCAAATGGCGAAAAGGTGATTAAAATAAAATAAATATTGTGCTTTAATTTTCCATTTAAATTTCGAAAATTTATGGAGCAAAGTTGGGAGAAAGATTTTCTTTGAATTTTGTTGTAGTATGAAGATATGATAGCAGAATACAAGATTATCTCGTTAAATTCAAGAAATCTCTCCTTGATTATCTATAATGATATTTTAAATTTTTGAAAATAGAGAAGCGAAAAGATTTCTTGATTTTTCTTTGAAAAGATATTATGGAAGATATGTATTCTTGAAATCTCTGAAATATCTCGTAAATTCGAAGAAGATCCCGAATCTTGAAATCTTGATGCATCTATTTTTTGAAAAAATCCATATATATAGAGTAGGTGGGATTTTTGTGGAAATAATATGATTATGGGAAAAGAATATAGGAGATATATTCAAGATTTGCTTGGGAATCGAAAGATTTTCAACATCGTATTTGCAAAAAAATGCGTCCCTTCTTCGAATCTCTATAAATAAGGATGATTCTTTTCGTTCGTCTGGTCTTGTCTTTGGAAAAATTAATGCGTCATGAAGGTGGTGCAACGTAAATTTTATTTTCGCTTTTGTTAAATGCGTTCCACAAGAGTCCTTGGCGGGATAGTCGAGCGAAATTTGA